>JAHREE010000131.1:3642389-3808194 GCA_033628505.1 Tringa tobata | reverse complement strand
AAATGTTGTAAAAGGTGGTCTTTAAATTATGACTGTTGTCGAGTGTAAAGCGGCAGCTCATTTTAGTTCTGCAGTAGTTCACAGTATGAAAGCCTATTAGTGCTAGGAAATTACTTTATCACACTTCTCAGTAAGCATATTTATTATTTGTTTATATCTGTCTATAAGGACTTCATTTTCTTCAGTGTTTCATTCCAAAAGTCTCTCAGAATTAGTGTTCCAAGAGAACACTGAGGAGTGAAATATTTTCCTTTTATAATGACAATTTAGTCTTTATATGTATTATGGAGTTAGTTTATCTGTGATACACCAACATTACAGTATTTTCCTGGACATAGAATGTGTGTTTTGTGACAGCGGCTGTTGTATTATACTACTGACAAAAGTAAGGCAGGCGCTCCCACTGGCTTTGATGAATTCTGCTTATGTAGTTGCTACGAAACATAGGGTCCTCTGTGAATGGTTTGGGCATTTACATACCAAATGTCTCAGCATTACTAGAGTACCTGTTATACCACGCTCAGCACAATATTATCCAGGTCTTTGTCTCTCTGTTTTCAAGTACTAATGTTTTGTATTCCTTTCCTTGCCACACTCAGCATCCTAACTGAATGATTTCTCTCTTCTGCATGCTATGTTGAGAACAGCCTTTATTAAGTTTCTCCCCTTTACCCACACGGGACTGACTCTTTAGAAGACCTGCTTCTTCTGCGTTTGGCTGCTCTCCGAAGAGTTTGAGCTGCTCTGTGGATTTAGAAGTTTTATATGTAAACGAAAGAGAAAAGGCAAGATGCTGAAATAACGTTAGCAGGTAACAAGTAGGAAGAGAGGAGAGGTGGGAGCCTGGAGGTCACCAGAATGCTGAAAGCATGCAAAGATCACACAGGGTCAGAGAGTTATCTCTGCAGATCTGCTTCTTCCTTGGATGTGTGTCATATCAAACCTTTACCTGGCTGTGTAAGCTCACAATCAGTCACTGCTTGCTTTCCCGTGACCCACTGTCTGTCATCTTTGTAAGGTTACCTTTGCAGCAAGAGAGGGATGCCTTTTCCCCTTTGCTGCAGGCACCTGCATATCTTTAAGATGGCATTTTCCTTGTCAGGCTCCTATTTTCTGTAGGCCAAGGGGCTTGCAGGAAATGAGAGAAGTGGAACCATGTATCTTTACTGAAGGAGCACGTCATCTTGTCCACTTAGCCTTGCAATTGTTTTCCTTCTCTGTTGAGGACCCTTACTTGTTATTTCAAGCTATATCAAGTGTGTAGCTCTTTGGAGCAAAAGGCATGTCTGTCATGCCCAAGCTGTCTGTAAGGCTAATTGCATGTTTGTGTAATTTTAAAAAGAGGCAGCTCTCTTAACTGAGAAATAGTCAGCATTTAAAAAGAAGAATCCCTTGCTATTGTAGATCATCATATAGAAATACACATGAGCATATATACTTATAGTATTTTATGTGTTAACCATTGCTGGATTAGATACGATTCTCTGCTCTTTTCACTGAAGAGTATCTCTTCAGAAGACACACAGAATAAATTAATAAGAGCATTAAATAAATATGTTGTCTTGCTTCTGATAGGCTGAACCGGGGCCTGTTCTCTTTGATATCTTCATCAACGACCTGGAAGAGGGGATCAAGTGCACACTTAGTAAGTTTGCAGATGACACCAAGTTGGGCAGGAGTGTTCATCTGCTTGAGGGTAGGAAGGCTCTACAGAGGGATCTGGACAGGCTGGATTGGTGGGCCAAGGCCAGTGGGATGAGACTCAACAAGGCCAAGTGCTGGTTCCTGCACTTGGGTCACAACAACCCCATGCATTGCTACAGGTTTGAGGAAGAGTGGCTGGAAAGCTGCCCAGCAGAAAAGGGGCTGGGGGTGTTGGTCGACAGACAGCAGAATATTAGCCAGCAGTATGCCCAGGGGGCCAAAGGGGCCAACAGCATCTGAGGTTGTATCAGAAATAGAGCGGTCAGCAGAACTAGGGAAGTGATCGTCCCCCTGTACTTGGCACTGGTGTTGTCCCAAAGCGGGGTCGTTTACCTGGTATGCAAAATGCCAGTTTACGCACTGGTGAAGCCCTACCTCAAGTACTGTGTTCATTGTTGGGCCTCTCACTGCAAAAAAGACATTGAGGTGCTGGAGCGTGTCCAGAGAAGGGCAATGAAGCTGGTGAGGAGTCTAGAGAACAAATCTTACGAGGAGGGGCTGAGAGAGTTGGGGTTGTTCAGTCTGCAGAAATTAAGGCTCAGAGGAGACTTTAACTCTCTACAGCTACGTGAAAAGAGGTTGTAGAGAGGTGGTGGTCGGTCTCTTTTCCCAAGTAACAAGCAATAGAACAAAAGGAAATGGCTTCAAGTTGTGCCAGGGGAGGTTTAGATTCGATATTAGGAAAAAATTCTTTAGCAAAAGGGTTGTCAAGTACTGGAACTTGCTTCCTTGGGAAGTGGTTGAGTCACCATCCCTGGAGGTATGTAGATGTGGTGCTTGGGGACATGGTTTACTGGTGGACTTGGCAGTGCTAGGTTAACATTTGGACTTGATGATCTTCAAGGCCTTTTCCAACCAAAACCAATTCTGTAATTCCTTTTGGACATCACCTTTTCTCGGGTCTGCCACCTAGCTACTTACCTGAGTAAATTTAGGGCATTCACAGTGAAATTTGTCAGTGACACGTCACCCAAGCAGGTAGCTAGTAGTTCAGAGATTGTCAGGTTTGTCAGGAAGATAATGATGCGTAGTTTGGTGACAGTGAGATCTTCATCAGAGCTTGGCAGGATTTGTTAGAGCTCACCGGTTATTCACCACGCAATTACAATTTTGTAAAATACATGGGGAAAAAAGAGATGGCTGGTCACCTTTGCACTGCAGAGCCAACACAACTAAGGAGAGAAAAATGTTATTATAGTGGATAGATATATAGACAGAGCTGTCAAGGAAAGATGCCATCATACTTTTCAGAGCAGAACCATGCACTCTAAGTGACCGAAGCAAATTACAAAAAATTTTAAAGGCCAATCACCTTATTTTCAGCCCTGCAGATATAGGAGCTGTCACTTCTCCCTCAACTCAGAGCTGCAAAGTGAAAACTTCATATGGATAAGAACCATAAGACATGCCATGTACCTTCAAAACCTGAAGAAGATGAGCATTTTGATAGTAGCATTATTTTGCAAGGGGTGGTAATGGGTCTGCAGGATCTGCTCCACTGGCTGTGTCTGATAGGAAGGCAGCTCCTACGATTCAGGCTACCTCCCAGTTCACCACTGTCCCTTTGCAGTTGTATCTATCACATGGATTGGCATGGAAGCTACACATAACCTGCTCACCAGCCACAGGGGTCCTTGAGAGTCAGGCACTTGCCAGCCACAGACAGTTTGAAAGGGCAGAGTTCAGAGCTGGCAATTTAACTGGATTTGTTGAATTTTTATGATGATAGCACGTTCTTCTAATGTCTTCAGGATGTTGAGTTTGGTGGGTTTTTTTTTTCAATATTTAATTCTACTTATTCTACTGTTTAATTCTTATTACACCTCCCCATAAACCACCTCTGAGATTTTGTTATCTGGGGAAAAACCTCTCTTACTGACTTTTTTCCCAATAGCTGTGAAAGATTTTATGAAGTAGCTTCTCCCCGTGATCACTGCTGCCACCCACGAGCAAGGGGAAGTACTGTTTCCACATGAACATACAAGCACCAAGTAATGAGACAGTGGTTGGGTTACAAGATGAACCAGTGTTTACTGTTCAATAATGTCTTTTTTCACCATTTGTTGACTGACTCACATCTGCTGATAAATTCTGAAACCCTAAGTCTTGTCCTGGATTCAGATGGAAGGCAAGTTCACAAGAAAAAGCTGACCATATTGAACTGTACTAAATCTTTGAACAAGGACAAGATGTCACGTTTTGAGGGCTGAACTTGTCAGACTTATTTTTAAAGTACATAATTTTGCAGGCAGAATTTAAACATCAGTAATTCACTAAGATCTGAAAAGCAGCCTTTATATTTCTAATGATTCTCTTCTCCTGATGACGAAGTGGTTCTTTATTGTACATTCTTTCCTGCAGAATTTAATTGCAATGTGTTATCTTAGAGAGGTAAATAAAATTCTGGGTGACAGAGTTGCTGAGCAAATGGTAGAGCCTTTTTCCACAAAAGCTTCCTGTGATTAATGAAAATAGCCTGACACTGACCTCTGCGCTGGCTGCCAGCCACCCACCGGAAGAGTAAATTACATGTGGTGCATAAGCTGCAAACACACGTGATGAAAAAAGAACACAACAGAGGCACTTCAGTCTTTTAATTTGGGAGGACGATCCACAGTGATGCTCGCTGCCTAAGTGGCGAGGAGGCTGTAAGAACACTGGTTTGATTCAGAGGGTTAATGAGTGTCAGTGTGTAAACACGGGTGCAGTCTTTCTGCTGAGGCAGTGGATGTTTATAGATGTGAATTTTTCAGCAGCTATAAACGGAAGGTCTGTTTGTTTTGTCTGAAGTGCATGGGAAAGGCTTGATCATAATGGCAGAAATTCAAGGCTAGCGGTTTAAAAAAAAAAAAATAAATCCTTACGTTTCAAAGTTCAGCTTAAAATGTCATGGTGTGGCTTCTGGAAGGGAGGCAGCGGAGCAGGCAAGCTGCAGCAGCCCGGCGAAGGCAGAAGGCACAGCACCGGGGGCTCTGCCCTCCCTGAAACGCACGCACGCCTGTGGTTTACGAAGGAAGCAGCTCAACACACACATCTATTTTGTGACTTTATTGCCTTGGAGTCAAGAGGTACGGCAGTAGATAATATCACCTCTTGGCACAGGGACAGCAAACAACAGCTCGTACCTTTCTCCTACAAACCCATCTGCCCCGGCTGAATATGATTGACTGAGAAGTCACGTACTCAGCCTCATCTATCTCCCCAGTTGGCGGAGAAAAAAAAAAATGCAATTCAGGTTTCAGCATTTTTGTAATCCCTCTGAGCCTCCCATTAAATTTGCTCTACTGTGTGGGAAAGGATTAAAGATTCTTTGGTCTCCAAAACACAGTATACAAAAATTAAGTACTACAGCGTGGTTTGTGGTAAGGCAGCAACTGAAGTGCACAGTCTGCCACATAACCCGGAGCAGCGAGTTCTCTTTGATAAGTAACACTTGTTGACAGCTTAAAAGTTGTGATGGTGACACATGCCACAGTTGTGTATGGCCTTTGTTTTAAATATTCTGTATGCAAACATACTTCATAAGTAATTTCAAAAGTGATCGGGGCTGTTCATGTGCTGTTACTGACTTAGTTCAAAGTGCCAAAAGAGGGAATATTTGCTGGCAAGGAGAACGTCTGTTCCTTTAAGAATGGCTCATAAATCCACCCTTGTAATAAATATTTCAGGATTAAAATCAATGCGTTACAAGTTTCAGACAAGGCTGTTTATGAAGATGAAATAGTTCATTTCCTAAAAGGCAGTATTATTTACATTTTATGTGAGTGTGAGCATAGATGAGAAATTTTATTTAAGAGCTGCCAGGATTTTTCCCCTCAAAAATGGTAAATGAACAATACTGAAACATTTCTTTCTCTAATTTTTAACTACTTTGAGAGCCTAACTTGTTGTCAGGCTTAGTTTGTGCACTATTAAATTCTACTAAATATATTGTGCTTAGTGTAATTAAGCATCTAGCCTTTTTTGTCCTAATTCCATAATTAAATATATGATTTTTTTATTTTTCTTTTTATGAAAAAAACACAGAGCTACTGTGTACCCAGACTTTGGGCAGAAAGTAGGGGTGAGAAAGGGCGTAATAGATATTAAAAATTAGACTCCAGAATCCATACTTTTAAAAGTATGGATTTTAAAAGTGTTGTCTTCTCCTATTTACATTAGCAGACTTGCATGAAACATCCTCCTCCCACATCTCAACTGTTAAGCAAAGAGCTGTATCACCAACTGCAATCTGACTACAATTTACCAATGCTACAATGCGGACTATAAAGTACTGAACAAGAGGAATCAAAGCATCAGTGTTGCATTTTTGTCACTTTTAATTTCCTCATGGTACTAGAAAGCACAAATATATGAGGTGCCAATACCATCTCCTAAACAAGAGGTCAGCTCCAGCGTGTGTAAAATGTTACTGCTGAAATAAATGTATAACTGTTTTCACCATTTGTAAGACAAATTAAATTAGGTTTCCAGAGGAACTGGAAAACAATACCATACTGTGCAATTTATATCTAGGCTGTCCACCCAAAAAGCATAATAAGAAATATCTGCTGACTGTATGCATCTTTCTATTTTTCACTATATTCATCTTTCATTTTTCTAAACATACAGCCTGTTTGCTTTTCCCTCTGTAGTTACTTCTAATGTTAACTTCTAATATGAGCCTTTGAACAGTATTCCTCAATGTCATAGTTTCAAGATTTTATATATGCAGATCTTTTATGTATCAGTCTTAAGGTCTAGGCTGATAGCAGTATTATTTACCAAAAAAGTGCTCATAGAAAGAAAAATGTCATTATGAAAAATCTTAATATATGGGCTACTCAGTTCTTGGTTTGTTTTTAGTCTCTCTTGTGAAGCTAAAATTATAACCTGTTTACTTTCCAGTTTGAGATTTCTGATATTTTTATTTTATTTCAGGTTACTATTGGCCAGCTGTATTCCACGCAGAAATTGGTTATTGAGAGTCCAGGAAACACATAGCTATGAGAAGACTCTGATCCTGAAGCAACACTGGACCATCTTCAGCATCCTACAGTGCCACATACAGATGCATAAACTCACTGCACATGTCTGAGCTTTTCTGTTCAGCAGAAGAAATGCCTGAGAGACTCAGTTTTTGGCAACCAAAGTACTATTTTCTAATGGTTCACATGTTCTAAAATATATTGCTGTGATTTATAATAGCATGTAAGGTAGTCTTTAAATCTGTTTGCTTGTATGTCCTTTGTGATGAAATAGTTCCTGCCCTACTTTGACAATAAAACTTCATTAAACTACCTGTAACTAGATACATTATTCTGCTGCTGACCTTTTCTCTCACTGAGCACAAAAGATGTGTTAGATTTAAAACCCCTCACCCAGTTACTAAGTTCTTATTGAGACTGTTTCATTTATAAGTATACAGCTTCTGAATTGAATTACTAAATACGTAGCTCATTTTAAATATTTAAACCAGAGATGAACAGAGTTTTCATCTCCTGGACTTTGATACTTAGAAATATCACAAGCTGCATTGTGTGGTTTCTTTAAAGAGCATCCCTTGACATTTCAGGAGGTGACATAAAAATTTCACTAGTTCTTTAGTATCCACGAGTTAATAACCAGTCTCATTCTCCTTTTAACAATGTACAGATCAGAGGGCTGGAACACCTCTCCTATGAAGACAGGCTGAGAGAGTTGGGGTTGTTCAGCCTGGAGAAGAGAATGCTCTGGGGAGACCTTAAAGCAGCCTTCCAGTACCTAAAGGGGGCTACAGGAGAGATGGGGAGGGACTTTATCAGGGAGTGATAGGACGAGAGGTAATGGTTTTAAACTGAAAGAGGAGAAATTTAGATTAGACATTAGGAAGAAATTCTTTACTGTGAGGATGGTGAGACACTGGAACAGGTTGCCCAGGGAAGCTGTGGATGCCCCATCCCTGGAAGTGTTCAAGGCCAGGCTGGATGGGGCTTTGAGCAACCTGCTGTAGTGGGAGGTGTCCCTGCCCATGGCAGGGGGGTTGGAACTTGGTGATTTTTAAGGTCCCTTCCAATCCAAACCATTCTGTGAATGTGAGTCTTGCATCACCGAGGCTTGGGAGCTTTAAACTATATTTTCACCACTGAGTCCTTTTCTAAATTTGTTGAGGTGCAGCTATTAGCAGAAGGCACCACGTCACTTTATGCAAGGTTTCACAAAGCTCTTGAAATTTGCAGGAGAAAAAGAACCTAACTGTGACAGTAACTCAAGTGCTGTCAGTCACAAATTGGCAGCAAGCTTTGCCCAGCAAAGTGGAACACAGTGTAGGTCTTTACTGCTTACTATTAAATCTGTAGAATAATCAACATTTTTAAGACAATATGTTTTTTAAAAAAGACAAGCAGAAATGCAGAAATTTTGATCAGGTTCTGTTCAAGTCATCGCTATGCTTGAATTTGTTTTCTGTTAGAAATTGCAGAAAAGTTAAGCAGCGTAAAGCTTTTATAATGGCATTCAGAAAAAAAAAGCCTCCTTTTTTTTACAGGGGATTGTGGGTTTTATTAAGAAGAGAAACAGAACTCTCAAAGGCCATGACACTGGCCTTTGAGAACCTCCCCTTACTTTTCATGCTTCTCAAAATTCATCTTTGTTTAGAACTTCTATTGTTTTGCTTTGTTCACACTGTGTGATAACGTAATTAAAGCAGAGGATAGACAGAAGTGTCCAATTTAGAACAAACTCCTATTTCTTGCTACCATTTAAAGTGTATAATTTTGTACAGTTAGATTGAAGTATGTAGCAATCCATTCTATTAACAATATAGTGTACAGAATAAGCTACTGTAACTTCCTGAAACACAGGCTTAATTACTGGAACAAGGATTGCATGCCAATTCAAGACCTGCAAATGTATGCTATGAAACAAAATAAGCTTCCCTATAAATAGTGTAGCCCTAGTTTATAAAGAGGGACAACTCCATCAGTAACATTTTTACTATTTAAATCAAAGTTTTCACCATGTTTACGAAAAAATGTTTGTTTTCAAATGGAGGCCTTTTAAATATGCAATCATTTCTTACAAAATACCAGTAACTTTCCAGTGAAGTTTTCTTTATTGTTCAGTTTCCACCAAGAATACAGCTGTAGATGGTACATGCTGTCATATAGGTATGCAGTCATGAGAATGGTAAATTTCCTATTAATTCCCTCAGAAGTATGAAGGAGATTACTTCTCCATTAATGCCTGAAAATTCTGTTAAGTTTTGGTGATAGGTACACTACTGCACTTCTAAGTCATGCTTTGTGCTCCTACTTTTTGTCTCAAGGTTACCACTCAAATTACCTCTCCTTTAGCCATTTATACCTGCAAAAGAGCAGTAGTAGCCTTCACAATACATTCTACAGAGACGACTCATCAAGAAAAATACCAAAAAAAAAAAAAAATCAGGCTCTTGATTTCCCTCTCTCCCCAATCCATAGGGCAGAGGTTAAGACAGCTCACTTTCTCAAAGAAAAGTCGGTTCTTATGGCAAATTAACCATCAGCTTACCATACAGTACTTATACATTACTTATTAGAAGTAACATAAGAAAACTTCTGCTGCTAAGGACCAAAAGCCTGTGTAATCCTATCTAACTTGTTAACAAAAGTGCAAAGCTAGCAAAGGTATTAGCCTTTACTAAAATCACTCCATTTTATATGTCCGTTCCCTCCCTCTTTTGGACAGATCTATATGTTTCCTTTCCTCACTAACACACTTATAAGTGCACCCTCCATTACTGTTATTTATGTGCCTATCAGTTGTACATGATTGGGAGATACCTAGAAATACTATTTTTTCCTTGCCTAATGTGCGTTTTAAGTAAATTAACATACCCAGTTCTGTATAAAAACATAGCTTACCAAATGCTTTATCATCGAAATCCTACAAACTACGGAAGGAAAATACTTAGAAACCACATGTAGCTGAGGAAGCCCAGCGCAGAAATAATATTTGTAGGCTGGGATGCCTTTAGGATTATGTTCGTACCCGCTTGCCCTGTTCTTACTCTTGGGGAGGCACGTGGTCCTTGTCCCTGACGGAGACAGCGTCCCGGAGAGCTGGCACCGTGGTCCAGCCTCGGAGCTGCTGTGCTCTTACAGCTGCCACCTTCTGTGCTTCACCAGTTCCGTTTACGTTGCAATACTCATTAAACCTCTCTCTTGGCACATGGACAGGAGCTTTGTTGGATTTTGTCAAAGCAGTGTAAACAACAGGAATAGTTAAAACACAAAAGGAGTGATCTCATGACTTACGTACAATGTCCACCATTATAAAAAGTATATCCTTTTCCTTAGAACAGAAAGGAGCTCAATAAATATCTTTACTAGAGCTGCAATGTCTTAGCAAAACAAGCTTGCTTTTGTATTATATTAAAAATGCTTGTCTGTTCCTGATCTCAACATTTCAGCAAACCATTAACCTCAGCAGTATTCAGCAAAATTTGAATGTTTACATATACTGAAGTTTGTCATGACTGTCACAGTATAAACTTGGAAAAAGCGCTCTGAAATTTAAAAAAAAAAAAAAAAAGAACAATTTGTTTAATATTAGTAACTGTTTAAAGGGCAGGCATTTCTGTTGTGTGTTACAACTTCTCAGGAGATTTTATTGCAATTGAAAGCTCAGTTTCAAAATGCCCAAATATGTCAGAGGTCCAGCTGTCCTGGAGGAAAGCAACCCAAGAGAAGTAGAATGTGAACACTTTACGTTGAACTCTTTACATACAATGCTGAAATAGGATTTTTAACTTACTACTCCCATTTCTAGAAAGGTATTTTTATATAAAACTTCACCAAGTTTCCTGGCATTAAAAGCATTACTTTCACCCTCTAACATCAGCAGGCAGAAGAGTAATTTCATGGAGAAGCGCCAGTCCCTCAACTTCCAACAATGCAACATAAATGCATCTCTCCCGGTATCCAGCAAGGACCATACATACACATAAACAGAGTCAGGAAAGAGCTGTGCGCTGACTGTTTTCCTGAGTTTTCCATCATGATCTACAGTGCAATCCTGGCATTATTCAAGTCAGGAGTATACTGTTCGCTTTGTTCCATGGTTCTTAACACAGGCATAATTATTTCATACTCTTAGGAATCTTTTGCTCAATGACCTTTATAAAAAAAAAGAAGGAAGGTGTGTAGCTCTTTTACTGAGAGTTTACATTCTTACTTTTTTCAGTATTTTAGAATATAGGAATAGTCCACGAGCCCTTAAGGTGGAAGCAGGGAAAAAGAGAGAGAAGCCAATAATTCTTCCAACGCTGTGTTTTTTCTACAACTGTTAAGAGGAAAAAAATAGGCACTCTCAAACCTGTTTCACAAACATATGCACCTTCAAAGGATTCTGCAGCTCGCACGGGAAATTAAATACCATCAATCTGTTGCAAGAGATGCTCCTTTCTAAACTACTTACCTTTTTTACTGTGAAGCCCAATATCTACTGAAGCTTTACAGGAGGGGGAAGCGATGGTAAGTAGTGCATTTAAATGCCTACTGTTCTGTGTTCAGAGTCAGAGAACTATGGAGACCTGTGAAGAATGTACAGGCTTTAGACTGAAAGAGTGCACCCCATAAATATTTATACCAGTCTTTGGCAATATGCTAATCCAAGACAAGTAATTTTCCCTCTCTTAAAGAAAGAATCATGAGAAACAATTAAGGTGATTTAATTACTGCCACGCATATACAGCAGATTTTGAACTCTTGACAGATGAACATTCATCACAGTGCCGTGTTATCCTAACCCCGTAACATAAGACTCTGAACAGAATAGACAATTAAACCTAGATCACTTCCCCTACCTTCCCGTAGTACTTTGGGCTGGATCCAAATCCCAGGGTAGCCAATGGGAGCAGAAGCCAGGCTTTTCAAGTACTGACTGAAGGCCTCAGCTTTAAATAAAACAGAAGTAGTTTGCATGCAAGTTTGCAGTTCTTCATGACACCAAAGTAAATTTAGCTTCACAGTCCTTTTCTGAATCATTTACATCTGAATTTAAATGTAAGCGTAAGCGGCAAAAAATTGCTTGAGGAAGATTTAACTTTGATGTCCTTCACAATAACTCACCATGGAGTTTCAACTATATTAAACTTTGTGGTTTTATATACACCTATAAAACCATTTGGCAGCTATTTCTCCCCTAAACCCTTAATCCATGGCCGGGGGGCGGGGGGTGGGGAAATGAAATCTGCATAAAATGAACATCTTTGGAGCTGGAGTTTTTCTGAGAGCGCTAACAAATCTTTTATCATTTTTTTTTTCTTAAGTTATGGGAGGGAGAGTGTTTATGAGCACATCCTCCAAAAGTTATGCTCTGAATCTTTATAAAATACTACAGTAACAGTAATGCAAACAAATAAGAAGAGTGCTTCAATTAACATTTTACTCTGTTGGGCCTCCTGATTTAATGGAATTAGAACTACTTCATTTTGAATACATTTCTTTGAGAATAAAATTGCAATTACGCCATGTATCTCAACCAATGACCACGAGCAGCGGCCCTGTGCTTTGCTGATGGGCTACACACATGGTCCAGTTCTGATTTTTACACTGCTGCCCAATGTAATCTTTGCTGAGGCTTTGCATTTCTGCAACCCCCAGTAACCTCATCTATCGACCCCCCTGGATGCCGTCCTGAGTAACATACTCTAGCTCTGGGCAATCCTGCTTCAGCAGGGGAGTTGGACTGGATGATCTCTATGGTCCCTTCCAACTCTAAAAATTCAGTGAAATTCAGTGAAATTCAGTGTGTGTGGGCAGTGTTTGAAACCTGCTTCAGAAATTATGTTTCTATAACATTGTAAAAGTATCAAAATGTACTATTTGTTAAAAAGTGAGTATGTTTGATTCTCGTCTGAGAGGTTCCTCCTTTCACAAAAAGTAATTCTTAATAATGAATGAAAACGCTTTATCTGTTACAAAAACACAAAAATGTTGTGCTTTAATTCTTGCAATTTGCAGGATTTTAGATTGGCACCAATTTTCTGAAGCACTCCAAGACATTTAACTGTTTAGTCCCAGCAAATACTTTCCTGCGTTTTGAATTCCAGATCACACATCTGAAGAGAACAGATAAATGTTACATTTTGTGATGGGGATGTTTTCCACCCGTTGCCCACAGTTCACAGCGCACCAGAGAGCACCCCTAGCCCTCTATCAATAAGGGCGACCAGACGGGACTCTCCGAGGCACCAGCTCTGCACCTCTGCCCAGGCACAGCCATCAGAATGTGGATACTCCTTTAACTTCTGCTTAAGGAGAGATCCCTCCCTCCCTTTTTTTTTGGCAAAGTTTCCTTCTTCTCTGAAGCAATTAATAAACAAAACACAGAATAAGAAATGGGCTCCAGAAGCCCCAAATATTACACCGTACTTCAACGAAGAATCGATCTTACTGCTGTAAGAGCACACCAGCTTAAAAGCACACCATTTCATTGACACAACCAGCTGACAAAAGGCTAATTCATATCAGCTTATTTTGTGTAATGTCCTGTAATCCTACAACGCACGACAGTTTTAAAACAAAGTTGTGTAGGGAAGTAGCAGAGTTCACTATTCTCCCTTAAAACCTTCCGTGATTTTGGCAGGAGTTTAGTGTAACCTGGAAAACACCAGTAAGAACTTCTTCTTGTTTGCCTGCATTTTCAAAGCCATTACTCTGCGCGCAGACGGGTACCGTTCTAACAGCTGGATGGTTTCTTAAGAAATTAAACACCTCTTCATATTTGGCTGTATTCTCATGCTATGGTTTGTGTACGGGGTTTTTAGGGGGGAGGGAGGGAGGGCAGGCTGCATTTCAGCAGCATTGCGTCTGTTAGCAAAGCTGCAGGAACTGTAGCCTGAAGCTCCCCCTGCTTCTCATCTTCTCCCCAGACAGCACCCTGCTTCTCTCCCCGATTTTGTACCAGCTCTCTCCAGAGGCAGGTTATCTGAAGACTTATTTTCAAGTAGAGGGAATTTTATAGAGGTGCAAATTTTTTCTAAGGTGCTCACAATGGGCTCTAAAGTGTTTTACATCTTCAGAGGAAATGAAGACCTGAGAAAACTCACAGTATCCTCTGTTTTAAAAAAAGAAAATAATCTTCCAAGCTCTTGCTGAAGAACATACATCCATGTCAGAACATTTTCTGCATTCTGACAATATCTTATCTACTTATTTTTTCATCCAAAAAATTAACCCAAATTTTGAGACGCTTTATCAGAATAAAATGAGTCAAAGCTGCAGAAGAGCCGGAACAGAATTCGACTGGAACCTGCCTATTTTCCACCCGTGCTGGTAAAGCCTCCTCACCTCCCAGCTCGGCACAGGATGCCTGTTCCAAGAGCATACTGAGCCATCACGTACCTACAGGGCCACCTGCCTTGTGGCTCTGGCAGGACCACTGTCATTTTCAGCTACAGCCCTACACGCTGCTTCCTGATGGGCATGTCCCTGGTTACCCTGAGGCACACGAATAGCGTGACCCCCTCTTTAGGGTGGGGGCACAACCGTGCTGCAAAGCAAAGAAGTATCCCGTTATGTTTTGCTATCGAGAAAAAAAGAGTTGTAGTGGTGAGCTTTTTAACTTTTTCAAAGCTTTTTTTATTCTTACAAACCCATTTTCATTGGTACTTTTTGCTTATTTTCAGGACTTGGGACACCAGCAGTAGTCAACCTCTAGGCTTGCAATGCAAGAGTGAAGACTACAGAAATCATTTCAAGTGTCCAGTGCCATAAAGTCCACGGTGTGCACACAAACCCCTTTCCCAACAACATACAAATACTGAAAAAGATGTAGCAAAATAAGTCAAATAAATTATAAATACTTGAGAAATGTGGTGCAAAATGTAACATAAGGAGGGCTGGACTAAGGCACTTGTTTTCATTCATTACTGAGGACACCCTCTCTACATGGCATTGTCGCTCCTCGGCGAGAAGGTCATCCAAACCAGGCACTGCTCCCCAAATCTGAAAACTCCGAACTGTGTGTGAGGCGGACACCGTTCTTTACTCCAGAGTGCATTACTCAAAGGTGTAACTTTGATACACCCAGCATCAGCAAACATTTTTAACTCCTCCTTTGTCCCGCTTTTAGACTTGTCAATTGCGTGAAAAGAAGTCACCGGTCTATTTTAAGCAAAAATATTTTTGCAGGAGTCCCTGTTGGCTGCTATTAGCCAGACGGGACCTAGACACAAGCCTGGGGAAGGCGGGGAGCGGTATCAAAGTGTGCTGAGTGACAAAAACCAGAGCAGCCCAGTCCAGCCCCAGATCCAGCTCCAACACGACTGCCTGTTGTTGGGGGCCGCCACAGGCACGGCAAAAGGTGGGACGGGCACGCAAGCCTGTCATGAGTTTGACAGGCGATCACAGCAGTGAATTGCATTGTTACAGAGTCCGTTGAACTAAAAAAAAAAAAAAATAATAATAAAAAGGACAAAGCACACCATTGCTGTTGCGGTTCTGTGTCTTTGAAATGGATGTGAGGATGGGGAAACTGGGCTGCTAAGTTAAATCTGTGGAGAACGTGCCGCTAAGTTTCCGCACGAGTGCTCCGTGCACCTCTGCCTAACCGGGTAAGTGAAGTCAAGACCAAATCAAGACCTCAAAAATTCACTTCAAGAAGGGAAAAGCAAAGCCCACACTACCCAGTCTCCTTGTTCTCTCTCTCTCCAAAAAAAAAAACCAACCCCCAAAATAACCAACCCAAAAGGAACACGATTCCACAAGGCACAGCAACGCCAGCCTAGGATCATCCATGTCTCGACGGCAAAAACCAAAGCGCCCGCTTAAAAACCAGCGGATTTCGGGGAGCCTCCGTTTCGGCTGCCTGGGCTGTCGCCCCCTCGAAGGAGCCCGGGGCCGCGGCCGCCGCCCCCCGCCCGGCCGGGCCGTCAGTATCGGGGGGCGGCGCGGGGCGGCGGGAAGCCGGCGGCGGGGGTCGGCGCGGGGCCGGCCCCGGGGGATCCGAAGCACCGCAGCGTGTAGTTGCGGCCCCCGTTGTTGTCCCAGTACTCGCCCTGCGGGCTGCGGTAGCGGATGGCGAAGTGGAGGGCCGAGCCCTCCCGCAGGCTCGGCGGGACGCACAGGCTGAAGCCGTAGCGCTCGGCCGGAGGGTCGCCGGCGGCGGCCGGGGGCAGCGGGGCGGCGGGGACGTCCAGGAAGGAGAGCCACTCGTTGAAGGTGTAGCGCACCGTCACCTCCTTGGGGCCGGGGCAGCCCAGCACCCGCACCGTGCCCCGCACGTCGTTGAGCGCCGGGGGCCGCCCCAGCCGCTCCAGGCANCACCCACCCCCCGGGTTTTATGTTTAAATTGGGTTCCACCTATCCTACCCGCAGAGAAAAGCTTTGAGACCGGAGCTGGAGGGCAAAACCCCAAAGGTAAAAGGAACGCCAAAGGCGTTCACTTTTTAAAGTATGGTGTCTTGTGTAAGCAAATCTCTGCAACCATTTGCTACCCACAGTTGGTCCTAGCAGCATTCTGCTTGTGGAAAATAAAGTCCAAAGGCTCTGGAGGCGAACACACACACACACACACACACGTGCACATGCACCGTTTTTGAAGGTCAGACCGTCTTCAGAGTTTCCACATAACAACAACAAAAAAAATCAAGGAGGAAAAACAAAATACAGGCTTTACCTTTTGAACAAATAAAGATAATTAAAACCCTCCAACAGTTTTATTTTCTGAGCATGATGGATAGTAAACAGCATCCTCATAGCAAAATACTTTCATTAGTATGGTGAGATCCATCTCTGAGAATTTTCCAAACTTAATTCCATACTTTGTGCACGCCACTGCTGTTGTCTGGGGCTGATTTGCACAGATGATTGCAAAAATACTACATTATTAAACTTCCCTCCGTTCTTTCTCTTGTGGAATAGACACTAAAAAATCACATGCAAGTAACACGCTACTTTCTGAAGCGGTATGCTCCCACTATGGATTTATCAGAGGGGGTTTTTTTTTGTTTGTTTTGCGTAGTTTGTTTTATTTTTAGCATCAGTCTGGTTGCCAAAAAAGCAGCCTCCCAACATGAGCGAAGCCGGTGCGGTTCAAGCGAGCGTGCAGGCTGGGCCTCGCAGAGGAACGAACGTCAAAGCAGCAGAAACACCACTCAACAGTTTCCTCAGGAGACGCTGCTGCGAGGATGTTCCTGACCCAAGAGCTGAACAGCGAACAGTTACTTGGAAGTGCCAAATAATCCGACCCCTCTTTTCACCTGCTTTCACCATGGCTTCTGACCTACCGGTGGCGGTAACAGAGCAGGGGGGGACAATGTTGGGCCGCTCTCCTGTTAGCAGGCACTTGGATGAAAACAGGTTGCAATGCTGGTGCTTTCTTACCCGTGCCTGCAAATGAGACCTCGTGACCCACCTACCTGAGGCTTGGGGCACCTCAAATTACCAAGCTGGAAAGAACAAAAATGAATAGATGATGTGTGGGTAACGGCGCTTATTTACAATATTACAATATTGTCAAGATTCCTTAGATAAAATACAATACTACTGCTTTACTTTCTCTATATAAAATAGTAGTATCTATTTTACGGTGAGGAACACGGAAATGAAGAAACCGGCCCTTACTTCCTCGTGTGGTGTTTATTCCACTAGTGCATGCTTTCTCAGCTTGCCAAATCGTTAACAAATGTTAAGCAGCAAAGGGAAAAAATGTGCCATTTGCTGATAACGCAAAACCATTTGGACCACTAGAAATTGCAGAGGAATGTGAAAGGTTCAGGCAAAATAAGGGACAGCAAAAAGAGAAACTTAATGTAAATATTGATAAAAGTTAAGTAATATTGTAGCGATTAATACACCTTTCTTACATATTCCATAACTCTGGGAGACAGGCCTGCAAAAAGGACTACTGTTCACAGAAATTAAGCAAAAACAGTTAGGGCAACAGGAACCTGCATTGCAGGAAAAGAATTAAAATCAGGCAATTAACGGCATACAAAGGGAAGTCCGATTTTTAGTGCTAATCGATTGCTACCATTCTGAAAGGGAGTAATTTAAAATCAGCTAAACCTTTACAGCAGATGTTCAACTATGTGACAAACTATGCCAGTGGACATCAGTCAAGGAGGCATTTAGTGTTGCCTCTTAAGTATTTCAAAATGGATTCTCTTAAAAGAAGGGGGCAACCAGGGTCTGAGGCTTCTAAGTACTACTTACCATATCTGTTATTCAAGAAAATGTTGAGATAAAAGATTTCCTGGTAAAAGAGAGACAGCAGATTTGCAGTCCGGAGGCTTTTTGCATTCCCAGAGCTTTGACCAGTTATGTTTAAGGTCATAAACTACACATGGCATCAACACAGCACCTTCTTCTTTCACTTCCCTCTACCCTGTCCCCGTCCTGCATTCAACACACACATCTTGCAGGAGCGTTTGCATCCTGAGATGGCTGCTGAATGACATAAAGAAATGGATGTGCAAATGACTGGTAAGCGATGGCATTGCTTTCTCAACGCACACTACGATTGCATGAGTTTGTATTTCTTGGGACTCGCAAGATCAGAGATTTTGGTTTGGAACTCTATTTGATGCACAATTTAATAAATTGGTCAAGTTACTTGGATCAATAGTCATCAGCCTTTGGACACAAAATGGACATGAAAATACTTGTTTGCAAACACCCAGAGTCAAGTAACTGGAGGATTCTGCTGATCCAACTCAACCACACAATGTAATCCAGAAGCCTGTTCAAACACTGTTCATCATTGTTTTTTATGCACTTCTAATATTAGCTTTGACTTTCAAACCCCAAACTAGCAGATTTTCCAGTTAGTCCAAGAGGAAAGTCTTCTAATTCTGGATGTACCTAGTTCAAATATGCCAAATATCTCCAATTTACTACTCAAGTCTTTTCTAAGAAAATCTCCCATGACAACAGCTTATCAGAAAACACGAGTGAGTAATAGCTCCTAAGCACTATGAAACAATTTACAGGGATTTAGAAATATGTAGAGATTATTACAGTTCATACACAAAATTAAGAACATCTTTTCTCAAATTCTAGCAGCATTCTTTCTGAATTATCGTCTTGATTCACTTTCAAAATCATGTAATTCTTCATCCCAGTTTTAACAGCCACATTACTTGTTCAAAAATGGCAGGGAGGATATTAATGGTCTTCTCAATTATTAAAAAAAACCCCTTCATATCCCATGGGAAACTCTAGCTTCTCTGTGTTTTTAATAAAGCTACAATTTCAATTTACTATGTTTGTGAGGATGGTCAAACACTGAATGAAAAACTTAGTGGATCTATGCAATCTGAATAGAAATTATTCAGAAGTTAGATTATTAGACCTAATTTTTTTCTTTATGCAGGAAAACTAAGCAGCTGTACTCCAAGAAGCCATGCATTAGGTTTGTAATGGAAGAAGTTCTGAAATTAAAACAAATATTTGTTGGAAGAGATTATTTTAGGAAGTGATTACCTTAGTTTCCAAATGGTAAATACAAAGATTTAAACCGAATTTAAGTAAAATCCTTTAGCTCTTTCAGTCTCTTAGACAATCACTTTTAGAGATGTCTGCTGTATATTTTATCTTTTCTGTTAGCAGACTTGCATCTGACGTTCCTTACGGGATGCAGAGATTACTTTAAATATACAAAAATATATTTATTCAGTTTTCCTGAATTACAGCAATGGCTGTGTTTCCCATAATGATGTGGAATATCCTTTTCAATTACCTGAGATATCTCAGATGAAGTATTTGGCAATAAGGCAAGGAACGTCCCTTCATTTGGGTGAAATGGTAACCTCTTCCAAGTTGGAGTTTCATAGTTTATTTCAGTAGGTCTGAGATATCTCTGCATCTGGTATAAAATCAAGCCCATTCTTTATGACAAGCAAAGATATAGTAACAGCACAAAGGATTATTTTTTTTTTTAATTCTGTTTTTCAGAAAGCATATGGAAAAAATTCCAAGTGCTTGAACTAAATTCAGTCTGGAGTTGGCATTAACTGTGACAAAACCATGTTGCACAAATCTTTCCATTCACTAAGATTTCGGAAGTGTTGCTTGGTTCTTGTTGCTCTTAGAGGTGTAAAGATTTGGTTTAATACCTCTGATATTTATAAGATATTTATCAAAACTTCTTATATTCCTGTAATGCACTGAAGTTCTTAAGTCATTTGTCAGACTTTTAATCAATAAATCATATTATGATAAAAAAGCCTCCCATATACGAGCTGCCATCCTAACAAAGAGACTTACGGTTGCATTTCAACAGTTTAACACAAATAGACAGTCTTTGAAAAGGAAAAGTTCAGATTAACAGTGAGAAAAATGGTTTCAGCTTCCAAAGTGTATTCACAGTATAGGGGTTGAAAAGGGTTTTGTTTTCTGCGTTTTGTTTGCTTTAATGTGGATCCCCAGAAAGGTGCAGAACCACATCTCTTTCAAAGGTTTCTGATGAACACTACGATCCAGGTTCTCACATGTAAAACCTCTACGTTTACATATATTTTTTGTTTAACAATCTAGAAAAAATATAATTTAGATCTAATTCTTGCCCTATATTATGTTAGTATATTCCTTTGGACTTCAGTGAGCACAAAGCTCCATTTTATCCAGAGTAGTTTAATATAAAGGGCATTCTACCACCAAAACTGTTGCTGAGTTACTAAAATCAATTTTTTTCTTGCCATCTGTCTTAAATTGCTGGATTTTGCTCCTGCCCTGCCACCTAGCAGACTGCCTCTGGAAAAGAAAAAACGTCTTCTTAAAACACTGTAAGGAGACTTACTCAGACAGAAGATAAGTTTACCTCCTGACTAAGACACTCCAAAATTCCAAATGCTTGACATACCCTTCAGAATGAACTCCTAGAAAGTATATAACACATAAATGACAAAACAACAGATCTCTAGACCAGCTTTTTGAGTTGTTAGCCTATGAACATTAAATGTCCAAGGCATTAGATTTTTTTGCCCTTTAAGGCATTAGATTTTTGCCCATTGGAATTGAGACATGAAAATGGAAAGTGACATGAACTTGTACCCACATTAATTCTGTTTTGCATTTCGATGTTTGTCTCTGTCACAAGCAGCAAGGCATGTAGCTCACTCAAAATCAATAATGGCATGAACTTATTTGGCCTCTCCTAGGACGACAGAATTGGCTGGCTGGTCAGAAGGACCTTCGTCAGCTGGCGAAGCCTCCACCAGTCTTTGCAGTTGCGTTTGACGTGGCATAATGGAATGGCAACCTGGCCTCATCAGCTCAGATACCTCCCTGTCTTTTGGGAAAATAGAATTGTGCAATAAAGCCTGTTCTGGTGCCTCCTGGCAAAAGCAGGCCAACCTTTTCGGTCCAGCAGTCACAGCTGGGTAAATTGTACGTCAGCCCCATTTCTTTCACTTGGGTTAAAACACGGGAATAGGCTTTCCAAGTAATCTTGCTGTATTAACTCAATGTTAAAAATTGTTAGTCTGAATGTCTAGTGCTGCTGAAAAAGGGATAAATTTAACCCTGTCTCTTTGCAGTTCCCCAGGACTGCCTCAGTTACAGTCTGTTCTCAATTGCTGAGCTGTGATGGTAGCCAGCAAACCAGCTACCTGATAAGAGTAGAATGATAAGATGATCTACCTGATAAGAGTAGAATGATAAGAAAGAATGGTTATCACAGTCGTGTATATTAATTCTCATGATTTCTGAACACCATAACTCCAGTTGATGTACATATATACCAGCAACTGGGTGTCTGTAACACAATACAATACTGCTAAAAGAAGACTTCAGAGTTGAATGAATTTCAGTGAATAAAATAGATTATGTAGTGGTCTGAACAAAGAGAGATTTGCATTTCTAAAGAATGTTAATAATTTTTACAGTAAAAAAAAATATGCAAAACCAGAAATATGTGCTGCTTTAATATTACTGTACCATTCTAACAAGTAAGCCTATCCTTGAAAACTCTCGAGTGCATGAACAAGAAACAGGACTGCCTGATACAGCCTAACCCTGCAAAAGCAAAGGACTGGCACAATAGCTACCACTAATAGTATGCAAATAAAAATCACTGACATAGCCATACATGAATGCGGGCATGCTCAATCCTGCATCATCAGAAGTGAAAAAAAAAAGAGAGGTTTCTATTTCAATGACTACAAATACGGTTAAGTCCCACCAGGCCCAGTGAACTCAGTCCCACAATTTCAGCACCTACAGCGGGAAAGGCAGAAAAGAAGCTCCATCTGGTGGTGTGGTTGATTGTAATCACTTTTAAATTTCATTTAATTGCAAATGCAGTCTTCAGCAACCAAATGAAAAAATGAAGTAACATGTAAAGGATCGCCTGTCCTGCAAACTGAGCCAGCATTGCTGAATACTTTCAAATCAGAAAACACTTTGAAATCAGGACCTTCTTCTACTCGAAGCGAGCCAGAGTTGAAGCCTTTCAATACAAGTCACATGTGATCCTGCCAGGTTGCTAATCTAGGACAGGAACAGATCATCAAACAAAAATGAAAGGATGGGTCAGCACACTTCAAGAGGTAACCTGCTGCAGCCTGAGGTGGGGAGAACAGAAGGCAGGAATCATTGGTTAGAGGATAAAGTAGTGACAAAGGACGAGGAGAAGGCTGAAGTCCTGAATGCCTTCTTTGCCTCAGTCTTTAGTAGTAGAGTAGGGGGTTCCCTAAGTATCCAGACCCATGAACTAGCAGGCAGGGGCGGGGAGCAGAATGAAGCCCCTGTAATCCAAAGAGAGGTGGTGAGGGACCTGCTCCAGCACCTAGATGCAGACAAGTCTACGGGACCAGATAAGATCCACCCGAGGGTACTGAGAGAGCTGGCAGAAGTACTTGCAGAGCCACTTTCCATCATTTACCAGCAGTCCTGGCAAACTGGGGAGGTCCCAGCTGACTGACATCTAGCAAATGTGACGCCCATCCACAAGAAGGGTTGGAAGGATGATCCAGGGAATTACAGGCCTGTCAGTCTGACCTCGGTGCCTGGGAAGGCCATGGAACAGATCATTCTAAGTGCCATTATGCAGCACATGAAGGACACCAATGCGATCAGGCCCAGCCAGCATGGGTTCAGGAGGGGCAGGTCCTGCTTGACAAACCTGATCTCCTTCTATGACAAAGTGACCTGCTTGGTGGATGAAGGAAAGGCTGTGGATGTTGTTTACCTGGACTTTAGCAAGGCCTTTGATACAGTCTCCCACAGTATCCTCCTGAAGAAACTGGCTGCCTATGGCCTGGATGGGAATACCCTCTGCTGGGTTAAAAACTGGCTGGAGGGCCAGGCCCAGAGAGTGATGGTGAATGGAGTTAAATCCAGTTGGCGTCCAGTCACGAGTGGTGTCCCACAGGGCTCGGTACTGGGGCCAGTTCTCTTTAACATCTTTATCAATGATCTGGACGAGGGGATTGAGTGCACCCTCAGTAAGTTCACAGACGACACTAAGTTGGGTGGCAGTGTCGACCTGCTGGAGGGTAGAAAAGCTCTGCAGAGAGATCGGGACAGGTTGGATCGATGGGCCGAGAACAACGGGATGAGGTTCAAGGCCAAGTGCCGGGTCCTGCATTTGGGTCACAACAACCCCAGGCAGCGCTAAAGGCTTGGGGAAGAATGGCTGGAGAGCTGCCCGACAGAAAAGGATCTGGGGGTGCCGGTCGACAGCAGGCTGAACATGAGCCAGCAGTGTGCCCAGGTGGCCAAGAAGGCCAACAACATCCTGGCCTGTATCAGGAACAGCGTGGTGAGTAGGACCCGAGAGGTGATTGTCCTCCTGTACTCAGCACTGGTGCGGCCCCACCTCGAGTACTGTGTCCAGTTTGGGCCTCGTTACCATAAAAAAGACATAGAGGTGCTGGAGCGGGTCCAGAGAAGAGCAACAAAGATGGTGAGGGGTCTGGAGCACAAGTCTTATGAGGAGAGACTGAGGGAGCTGGGGTTATTCAGCCTGAAGAAGAGGAGGCTGAGGGGAGACCTTATTGCTCTCTACAACTACCTGAAAGGAGGTTGTAGAGAGGTGGGGGTCGGTCTCTTCTCCCAAGTCACAGGCGACAGGACTAGAAGAAATGGCCTCAAATTGCGCCAGGGGAGGTTCAGGCTGGATATTAGGAATAATTTTTTCACCAAAAGGGTTATCAGACATTGGAATGGGCTGCCCAGGGAGGTGGTTGAGGCACCATCCCTGGAGGTGTTCAAAAGACGGGTTGATGTGGTGCTAGGAGATATGGTTTATTATAGTATATATGGTATATTATTATAGTGATGGTGTTGCTTTGTGCTTGTTGTGGGTGTTTATTTTTCGTCAGAATTAGGTTGATGGTTGGACAAGATGATCTTTAAGGTCCTTTCCAACCTAGAAGATTCTGCGTGATTCTGTGATTCTGTGATAAGGGAGGAGGAGCAGTGTGAATGTGAACTCAGCGTTGCAGCTGAACCTGTCATATAAAAGTTTGTGGAAAGTTTACAAAGGTATTAAAAAAATTGCTGTGTCTCATAGTAAGGAAACAAGCCATTCTTCAGTTAATTGTTTTTATAAGAAACTAACTGTCTTCAATGAACAAATGGCAATTTTGTTGGAAAATACACTACTTCCCGTCTTCAAAAAATCTTGAACTGTTCTAGTTGTAACAGATTTGAAACATTTTATTATGAAAACTAAAGCAGATGCTTTAATCACTTTTTTATTTAAGCGACTGCATTTTAGGAAGCTGCTTTTTTCTTCCCTGCCTTCACTATGCTTGGATTGCCCAAGCTGTGAAAATGGTAGACTTCTTGAATCGATTGACAAATGCACTAAAGGAACCTGGATGCACAGAACGGCTTGAAAAAAAATAAAGATCAGGCTGACCAGTACCCGTACTGGATATTTGCAAAGATATGCTGAGCAAAACTGGAGTGATGCTGATGGTCAAGTAAAATAATTTGACCTAGGTCTATAAATCATTTTAGCAAGCATTCAATTGCAAATGTATGTGTAGATGTAACATCTGAGTAATTTCAGCAAAGTGCCTGCTTTGCCGGAATGGGAGATATGTTCCCCCAAGCTGATACTATAAAATGTTATAAGCATGATAAAATATAAAACTAATTAGGGAAATAATACTAGATTCAGCTACTGAAGGTCTATGCCTAGTTTTCATGTACAAACTCATGTCTGCTACTGCTCATTGAAGAATCCATGGCAATTTCTTTCAAGACAAGTCCCAGTAGCCTAGCCAAAGTTTGTGCTAAACAACAGCGACCCTAAACAGAGACAAACCTTGTCCTGCAAATTCAGGGGAATAAAATATACTTTGTCTACTCTTTTGTAGTGCCCACATTTCAGTGGGGATATATGCTGCATTTCATCAAATCAATGCATCTTTACTTTTTTCCAAAGAGTAAAGCAGAGCTTAGTATTAATTACCCACAAAAAAAATCTATGTTAAAAGAACATTGAGAATACAGATTCAAGCAGGGATATGCTAGAAAATCCCCAAAGTCACATTGCCTTTGTAACCTTAATGCAGCCTTTTTGAGTGTGTCATTTAGGTTACAGCCTTTAATTATGCATTCTTTGGCCATTTTTCCCTCAGGACTGTCTCATTAAGCACACAAGAGAGACAGCTACTCAATGGTGGTGTCATTGCTTTTCTCTACATTGGTCAAAATGTAGCTGTAGGCCTTGTTTATTGAACAGTATTCCAGTCCTGCTCTGGAGATGCGATTGGATTTCCTCACAGGATGCTCCATAGTGCTCTGCACAATTATCTTCCAAGTGCTTCAGAAACAGTAGACTACTACAAGATGAAGTATTCCTTATTTTACCATTAGAAAGCTGAGTGGTGGAGAGGTAAAGGTAAAAAGTGTTCATTTATTCTAAATGTTCGTTTTGGAAGTGTGCAACTTGACTTTTGAGGTTGCTTATCAGTATACAAGATGTGTTCAGAGCATCACTCCTTTTGATTTCAGCTAGAGCTGTAAGTGCTCTTTACCTCAGAAATCTGACTGCTTGGGTTCTCAGGGTAGGAAGTCAGCAACATGCAGCAGGTAACCAAGTTAGTGTAAGCCATTTGCACATCATTGCTAGGTGCTTTATGTCAGGGGCAGCAATAAAATTTAGTCCCTTTAGGCTAGAAATCATTTGCCTCCATGGCAGGACCATCCTTTCCTTTCCTGCATTCTGTGCAATTTAAAGCAAATAAAGTCCAAGTCCTCCAGCCACGTAAGTAGTATGTCATCGTAACATTAAAGCCATATCAAAGAATATCTTTATTTCATATCATCATGAATGGGGACTGCAACCTTAATAATGTTCTTTTAGGCTCTTTGTTCCTAGTACCAGCTTGGCACAATTCAGAGAAGTTCCACTTATGAGCTATCTGCAGATAATACATAGTTCACATTATCATACAGTAAATATTGAAGAATAAATTTAGCTAAATATGTTTCCTTTGCTTGTATCTGGACTACTAATCTGCTGTAACTCTGCTTCTGTCTCCACTTTCATATCCAACTAAAACAAAAAGACAAATCCCATGTCTCCTATTTCTTTTTCCTCCCAAGCTGATGAGACATATAAAGGCTGCTACTTCTGTGAGTCACTACATCATTTCTAATGTCTCTATAATATGCTAGACTGTAAATGCAACCTAATGGTGCCAAAACTGAGTTGTTTGTCTTTTTACTTGGTGAAGCAGAAGGACTCAACTCACTTCAGTTTGAAAATATTTCAAGAAGGAGCCACATTGTAAGGAGTTCAAAACCAATTCGGTTGAAAGAAGATGCTTTGTTTTCGAAATAAAGATGTTCCCAAAGAAGAAGCACTGCCATTCACACCCTGCTCTGTCTCCCATCCAAACAACAGAAATATATGAGCACAGTGAAAGTGAACAGAGAGTTTTTACTGCTCTACATTATTCTCTTTGCAACGGCAGTAAGTAGGTCACTGTTTGCTCATCACATTGGACTTGTTGCTTTATACCATGAATAACTTCACTGACGTTATGGGAGTAATTCCAAACTTACGCTGCTGTAAATGAGTGCAGGATATAACTCTGAATCTTTTAAGTAAATCATAGCCTGTAGAGTCTCAATTATGAATTGATTTCTGGTAGCTAATGTCCCTCTCCGCTACATACCATTACTTCCTAATCATATAAGCAGCCCTACCCAGATCCTTTCC
The DNA here is from genome assembly GCA_033628505.1 of Tringa tobata. Classification (NCBI taxonomy): domain Eukaryota; kingdom Metazoa; phylum Chordata; class Aves; order Charadriiformes; family Scolopacidae; genus Tringa; species Tringa tobata. The sequence continues at coordinate 3,781,362 of JAHREE010000131.1, read as the reverse complement.
CTCCAAGGATCCTACTGGCAGAACTAAGGAGAACTCAACAATATCAAGAGTAGCCAGGCAAATCTTAGGAAACCAAAATTTGGAACCCTTAGTTACCTTGTGAAGTGATTTATTAATCAGGCTGGAGTCACGAGGAAGTGCAGCTTAACAACCAATACGGAGAAGGATGAACTAATGAACTGAGCAAGAGTGTAAGACCAATGGATTCATTTTCATTCTTACTATTGAATGGTGATCATTCCGTGATTAAATTAAGTTAAATTACCTCAAAGGCCTATTTCAAGATTAATTTTTTCTTCTTCCCTATTTTCCTTTTTTACCCATTGTCCTGAAGATTGCACTTAATTTCACGTAATTTCATACACTGTTTTGTACTTATCCCCCTAAGTGAAGAAAAAAATGGCATTTCTTACTCCTTCCACAAGAAGGATGCATCCTTCTCCCAACAGACGTTGCGTCCTTTTCACTCCAAGAACAAAAGATGTATCTTGGCCAAATGTAGAGTGCTTTCATTTAACTGTGAAGCCTGTCTTACTTTCAAATTTGAAGATTAATGACTTCACGTAAAATTCTGTTTCTTTCCTTCCATATGCTCAGGGGGTGTCTTATCATTATGCTTTATGACTGAATCCATGTAGTCATTATTTCTTGATTCATACTACAGAACAGGAAGACCCATAAAGTATTGGCACTGAACTGAAACAAGATGCAAGTCATTTTCTTTCTTTTTCTTTTTTTGAGATGCTGTGTCTTCACACTGATTTAATTTTTGCTGCTTGCCTGATTGAATGGATGATGCAGTGTCTTGTCTGAATTTTTCATCTAAAACAAAATTCCAGGCATGCACAAAGGCTTGCCTGTTCCCTAACATGTTTGGCCAGAAGCTGTAGCAGCCACTTTGGCAAGAAGTTCATCTGAACGTAAACTGCTAGCAGCACAGTCAGAATAAAAGGACACAAGCTCTAAAAGAAAAAATATTTTTCTTTCCCATCACGGCAACCAGCAACTGGTTTTCTGTGAACGGGTTGTGTATCAAACGCTGCAGAAGATCCTTGGACCTCAGATAAAGAGCTGACCTTTAGTGGCAGAGCTCTTATTCAACTTTTTTCTCAAATACATTATGCATGAAAAAATAATGGAGGATAATTCACATTTTCCCTAGCTGTTTGGATAGAAATACATTTGTAGGAAACAAAATTGTTTTAAATTTACCAAAATGTAAATGCTATCTGTAGAGCTGGGGGAGGAGACCTTAGCGATGGAAAAGGCAACGGCATGTCCCTGTCTTGATATGGGACGAGGAGAGGGACATGTTTATTGCCCATGGAAGGTCGAGGTGGGTGTGGAAGCTCTCCCTAGGATGTTTCCCAGAAGATGAAGGAGCAACCAGGGGAGCGTGGTCACCGGTTGTTACCTTCTGCAAGGAAGTGTGAATAGGGAACAGATTCCTGACTCTTCCTCAAGCCCTGTGGAGTAGCTTGCCCCAAGGGGCGTCCTGTAAGAATGCATGTGCCTCCTATTAGCCATAATGTGAATGACAATTGGTCTGTTTAGAGGGAGAGAGAAAGTGCATGAAAATTCCCATCGCCACACAGGGGCCAGACGAAATCTGATCCTTAGGAGGCAAGTGGAGGTGAAGACTCTGCTTCAATACAGATGACANAAATCTGATCCTTAGGAGGCAAGTGGAGGTGAAGACTCTGCTTCAATACAGATGACACACACTCCTGCTCCCCAGAACCTTGTCAGATGAATTATCCCTCTCAATTCTTCTCCCACTGTAGCATCCCAACAGTGAGTGTCAGGTTTTCCAGACTGCAGAGGGGTTAACTCTAAAAGAAACAGATCAGGTGGTTGGGTTTGTTTTTTTTTTCAATTGCATTTAAACCAAATCCAGCAACTCTGTCCGTGGTTAGCGTTTACTATTCTTCCTGGCTCGAACAGCTGCTTTGGGGAGTAGCTTGGCAAAAGCTTTGTTTGTAATCTAGAAAAACAAGTCCGAGTGGGATCTTTTTTACAATTCATGACTGCTCTGAATATTTGGACCAAAGTGGGTAAAAACAGTATGTAAAGCTAACAATCTACATCTTCACCATCTTTCCACTTTCCTCAGTGAAGAAAAAAGTCGACACTGATCAAGGAAATTGCTGGTTTTCAGAGTCTCATACACTTTATTAACTTCAAATGAACAACGTACCAGAGGTATCTGTTTCTGTTTTGCAAAGTACTAATTACAACAACCAAGGTTAAAAGATTTAGACAACTTACTTCTCTTCCGCAGTCAATACTTAGGAAAAAAATATTGACTGAAAAGAAAAATATTTTGATTCATTTTAAAAACACAAACCAATTTCAAAGTATTCACGACAGATACTTGTTTAGATTTGATTTTATGAAACTCTAGGTATTTTAATAATGTTTTTTTAAAATCAGAAAATCTGGCAGAAAGAATGAGTTAAGATTGCTCTTCAATAGTGAAAAAAATACATGAAAGAAGCAGCTGGGCTTTGCAACTAGAGATATTGTACAAAATGTGAAGATCAGACTTTTCTTTCCAAAGCCAGTTATTTTATACAAAAAGAGAATCACATTTCACCACTCCCAGGAAATATTTCAGAGATCCTTCCCTACTCCAGGGAAGTAGGGAAGCTACCACAGGTTGCCTCAAGGCATTTCTTTCCTCTTGACTACAGCCTGTAACTCTCTTGAAGCATGAATTGCTGTAAAACTGCATTACCCTGTCACGGGTTTGAAATCCTTGTGAAAACTGTAATAGATTTACAGGGGCTGTGTTGCTTAAATTGTTTAAAGTTTAAAATATCTGTGGGTTTTTTTAACAATATACAGAAACCAAATTACTCATAAAACTGTAACAACCATAAACAACGACAAAAATGTCAGCATTTACCAACAATTAGTGTACATATATATAGCCCATTTAAAGATAGGGAAGTTCTGTATGTTACAGCACAGACTACTGGACTGCTAATGTTTTTTTTTAAAAATTAATTCAGTATCTTCAGGGAGTTCTCTAAAACACGATAAACATACTCTATAAGAGGACAGCCAATGTGTATGAGTAAGGGTGGGTTAAAATTAATTGCCTGACATATGAACCAAACTAACCGAGCAGTGATGTAAATCCTTCAGTGCTCCACTGAGCTGCAGTGAACTATACTCCTGCCAAAATCCCTAAAATGCTGACTTAACTCTGAATATGCAATCGTGAAGCGTGACTCTCTTGACCCTTCCCCAATGTATTTTCCCCTCATTTCTTTTCCTATCCATTTGTATCCCTAGTAGAAAGCAAAAATTGTATTAGTATAGAGAAGCTCACAAAAAAAAACCCCAAACCACAAAAAAAACCCAACTCCACAGTCTGCTTTGAATATAGCTGAATTTTCTCTCTGGATCTGTGGGCTTATTGATCAGAGGCTTGAACTTTTCACCCCTTTAGTACAACAGGCTTTCTGATCATCACAGTGTGACGCTTGTCTGTGCACAGAGGCTTCTGCTTGTGGGTATGGTAATAACTGACATTAATCACGCGGTGCTCTTCCCATTAATGTTTGAACGCTTTAAATTAGAAGGCTACTGTAATTACATAGCTTTATTTTAATTATTATTCATAATAATCAAATTAATTCAATTTATGCAGGCAATGTAAGTGCAGAATTCAGCCCTCCTCCACAAAGGTTAATGTGCCAGTGACCTCGTAACATGTAGCTTCATCTCAGTCTCATGCGTTGGAGGATACAAGCCACTGAGTTCAGAGCAGCAGTGTCTTGATGTCACTTCAGTAAACAAGCACTTGGAAAGTACGTACCCTGAAACAAGAGGGTCTGAATCTGCCTAACAAGCCAGAAGGGCTGAACTAATAACTCCTCGACAGCACCCCTCCTTCCATCGGGTAAGCATGGTTCTGTAACACAGGCCTTGCAAGAACCAGCCTTTTTACACTGCTAGCTATTTATAGCTATTAAGTCAGCAACATCAGGCAGACCCAAACATAGATAGAGCACTAGAAAAGTGCAGCCTCTGCTAGAAGCGGAGACTGGGCGTATTGACTGATGAAGCTGGAGCCATAACGTAAATTCACCAGGCTGGAAAGACAGATCTAGAAAACCTAAGTGCTACCTATTTGCTTCAGCCACACAGCCAATAACTGACCAGGTAGAGAACAAAAGTGCTGGAGTTATGATATCAAGCCATGAAGCTACGTAGGTGGTGAACAAGTAAAATCATAGGAAATTGACGGTTTATTATTATTAGAGTTGATTATTTAAAAGCACTGCAGCTGTTGAACAAACGACCTTACCATAACCTATACTTTTCTATACTAACCAAACTTACTGTACTAGTCTATACTGAACAAACTTTTCCTCTTGGTATCCGACCACCTCAGGGAGAGGAATAACCAAACTCATGTACCCCTGAGCGTTAATATTATTGAATGTCACATCTAGAAATAGCAAGTCAAAATCTCCTAGGGCAAGCTTGAGATCTCTGCAACTACTATCATCAAACTGGTATCAAAACCGAGCATCAGGTTTGCCAGCTTGGTGTATGAGTGGTGAACAGACATGAATGGTGTTTTAAGCAAGGTTACATACAGCCTTGTGTAGTGTACAAAAATAGCAAATAACAAGAAAGTTATGCGGTGCCATTTTAAAATAAATCAGGAGCCACGGAGCTAGGGGACTGGGAAGATAAATACTACAGGAAGGCAGACAGAGGACATTTCTGTATATGCTTTATATAAAGTATACAACGTACAAAATGAGCAGTGAGAGGACAAGGGAAGCAGAGCCCAATCCCATAGCCCTTGTGCGCTNTCTGATCATCTTCACGGCCCTCCTCTGGACCCATACCAACAGATCTGATGTCGTGCTGTCATCAGCTGTCATCAACTGCTTTGTTGTTTTGGACAACTTAAAGTTGTAAAGTCCACTTTTTGCCAGCTTGCTCTCCTTTGGCTGTTGCAAAGTCTCAGTCAGATCCTCCTGCTGTTTCCCTAGTAATTTTTTTAGCAGCTGACAGGAAAGCTTGTGTGGCAGGCAGCTTATCTGTCTGTTGTTACTTCTCTTGCATATGTGTGCAAAGGGAAACAGCTCTGTTAGCTTTTGGAAAAATGTTTTTTGAGTGATGGAGGGGGAAGGAGCAGGAGGACAGACCTTTATGCTTGGGCATAATGGTTGGGAAATGTGATACTTGTCCATGTAATAACCTTGTTTTCTCTGTTCTCCTGGACTTGATTTATGAAACATGTACAGGAAATATTTTAAACAGAAAGGAAATTAAAGGTAGGCAATTTGACCAAAAGATTGAATGCTAAGTTTAATAAGAAAAGCTAGGTGCTCATCCCTTTTGAAAATCTGTTTCCTACCTTCAGTTAGAAACCTGCTACAGAACTGCTAGCCTTAACATACACCTTAAGACTTTTTTTTAAAATTGTAAGCCCATTTTGAAGTTTTATTCTAATGCTATGTTCACTCTTCTGACCTCCAAAATATTCTACAGAGGAGAATGCATTGATTCAAAAAGTAGTTTAAATTCTACTTTGGTCTTCGCTTTTCCACTGAGATTCCATAAATGCTTAGCCTACATTTTTAGTTGTAGCTGCTTCCTCCATCAAGAGCTGAAGGAAACGTTCCAGTGTGACATCAAGCTAAATTTATAATGACATGAAACAAGATCTTTAGGTAACTGATGCTGTATAAAATCATGCCTCTGTGTAATACCTCAAATGCTATTGTAAATGCATTTGTAAATGCATGTAAAATGCAACTCCCCCAATAATGTATTTAGTGCACATGCGAATTGATACATTTTGAAGACAACGACCTGATATTATTTTTAATTCATCTCATTTTGGTATGATATAATGATATCTTTGAAAAGTAGAGTTTTTCTTTTGTATTTCTTGGTTTTCTTCCAGAACAGATTTTAGGATATGATTTACATTACAAATATGTTCCTAATAGGTGTCTTTTTTGATTCCTGAATGTGGCATACTACCTGAAGTGCTGAAAAGTACCATTGCAGATGTTGGAGAGTACTACTTGGTGAGGAATTTATCGGTTCATGAATTGATTGCTCATGAATTCATCGATACTTTTGTAAAGAAAGGTAAGGAGGAAATCAGAATGTGACAGATGTAGTAATAGTGTATTTTATTTTGTAACACAGTAAAATCCATTTATTATTATTTATTCTGAAAAGTATTTTAAAGCAAGGGAAGGAAAATACTAAGAAAATTCTGTATTAATTTCTTCATCTGCTTTTTTCTGCTTTGTGGAGTGTCAACATTTGTTTACACCCACTGGGTTCAGAACCTCTATGATTGTTCCTGCTTCATTTCTCCCTATTCCATCTTAATTCTGTAATCCAGCTATCGAGGGCTTCCATGTATCCTCACGCCTGTTTCTTCTACACATCATCTTTATGCAGATTCCTGCAGAAATCGGCTATCTTCTCCCTTTCTCATTCCTTCATATTTCAACACAGAACTGTGTTAGCTGTATACCACAGCAGGCAAGAGAAAAAGAGGGGGGAAAAAAAATGCTTCCTGCTTTTTTTTTTTTTTTTTTTTTTTTTGCTAACGGAGTTGCGGTGGCTCATCTTTACACAGTAAGAGCAAAGAGGATTTGAAGAAAGGTAGCTTCTGCCCAGCCAACTTGCAGTTGCATACTCAGCCCGTGCTGTTTTCGTCCCCATTTTGTTGTGAGCAGGCCCCATTCATTTGGCTCATGATAAATGCTGTACCCTCGGGTGATTGTCTTGGAGAAAAAAAGCTTTAAAGGGAAAACAGAAGAGAAAAGAGATCATGTGGGTGAAACAGGAGAATGAGATCCATTACTTTCTAAATGTGGGACTTTTATTTCCTTTAGTCTCATTAATGGCTTTTATGCCTTTAGTTTTATGGAAGCGGTATGACATACGTACTTGGAGTTTACAGGATCTGACTCGCATTTTTAAGAACAAAATTGGTTGTGGCAGATACTACAAAATATATTTAGTAACGTGGGCATCTTCCACCTTGTCTTCATGTGAACGAACACGAGAAATATGTCTGGAAAAAAAAATAGTGGTTTCCAGTTGCTGAGTGGGGAAGGTTGCAGGGGGAAAGAATTTTCATATGGGGGCATAATGCTAGTGTTATCTGTATTACAAGCCCTTTAAAATAGCGCCAATCCAAAGTTTATACAAATAATAACAAAATGCTGTTTTGCTTGAGAAGGTGGAATAAAGCTGATGAAAACACAAGGGTTTAAGAGTGATTCAAATGGTATTTTTCATGTTTGATTATCTTGAGGTGAATCTTTCATATTGTCACTGTTCATATTGTCTGTTTTTAGAGACTGGATAATCTCATGGTTTTCTGCTTTACTATTAAAGGTTCATGCTACGCACTTACGTATAACACAAAAATTGATCAAGATACTACTGCAGCTCTGCTACCAAATGGTATGTTTTGGTTTGGTTTTAGTAATAGATACATATTGATTCTGGTCTTGGGGTTAGTATGTTGTTTGTTTTGTTTTTCATGTGGAATGTCTTAAATTGGAAAATGTAATGCTGTACTTGCCAACTTTATTAGAAATATTTTTGAATCAGAAAAATACTCATTCTAACTTATTTTTTCATTCATGCTGTTAAATTATTTAATTCATCTGAAGGAAATAAAAAAAAAAGTCATTTTCCCTTCTATATAGTGTCAGATCATCAGCACTTCAACAGGTATTGCAATTGCTACAGAGGATTATTTTTATGAAAACATTGTTCCAACTGCTTCTTTCCTCCTGGTGTTAAAGACAGAATTTGTACTGAATAAGAAAATTATCAGCACTGCTTAGGAACACTTTTAAAATATTCACTGTTTATTCTTTGAGAACTATGTAACGTGCTAAAATACTCTGCAGTTCCATCACAGTTTTATGAAAAAATGTTACATCTCAGGTGAGTTTTTTAATGCAGAGAAAATAATGAAGCTATTTTGTGCATCAAATATGTCATCTTATTTCCATTTAACAGTATATCAGATACAATAGAAACACAAATCGGTCTATCAGCCCTTTAGCCCTAGACGCTGTAATATGATGGGTGCACATCAGGACATAAGTAAATTCAGATTCTTCAGAGGAGGGATTCCTTTATGTGCTTTGTTAGCACAGTCCTAGCAAAATGCATACGTATTTGAGTTTGTATGATACAACTATTGCAAGCTATGCACAATTAATGCAGAGACAGCATTATAGTTCCTGTTGATGTCACCATCTGAAATCTTCAGCAACAACCTTATTTGTTTGTATTCTATATTATACTGCTACTTGTCCAGTAGAACCTAAAGACTGCAGTAGAGATCTGTTGTGGGAAATTCTGTACCAAGTGGCAGCTGCCAGATTTGGATTATGAACGTGGAAGTTGAGTTGTTCCAGCGCGTATCAGCTCATCACTAATAGGCGTAGTTTACTCAGTATGAGTCGTCCCATAGAATCATAGAATCATCTAGGTTGGTAGAGACCCTCGGGATCATCGAGTCCAACCATATACCCTACTCTACAAAGTTTTGTATATTTAGTTGAGCAGTGCATGCATGAATGTTTACTAAGTCAGGCCCTAGTGTGCTGTAGTGTTCAACCAATGACACAGAAAATGCTAGGGGACAAGTGGAGAAAAAACTGAAGCAATGAAGTGAGGTAGTACAGTTAAAAAAGCTATGACTCTTAAGAATAATATCGCACTTTTCGCATTCTAGTTCATAAGATGTTCTTTGATTAAAAAAAAAAAAGAGTAATTGAGTTATAACCTGTCTTTAAGGGTTAATCTGGTAATCCGTGTTACTGGAAATACGGAGTCTGGGTTACATTAGTAATACCGTTGATCCAGAGCTAGCATTGTATAAGGTATCTGGTTCTCAGAAGACTTCAAGGGGAACTAAGTAGAAGATTATTTGTATTAAAGTTTATTTTGTTTATAGGGAAACTAATTCTGTCAGTGGATAAGGATACTTACGAGGAGCTTGGACTGCAAGGTCACCCGTCTCGGTATTCTGGCAAAAAAGTAATGAGATACAGTAAGTATTATTTATATTAACAGTGCTTATTTCAGATCTCTCTGTGAAGCACCTTGTTAGGATGTTAAACCAGCAGTGCTGAAACTTCCCTTTCCTTAGAATTGGTTATTGTCTAGGTCATATTTTTCCAGATGTAGATACAAGGATTTCATGAAGAGTAAAAAACACTTTTTCCAAATAATACAGCAGCTATAAGGGAACAAATGTGTGATCTTTTGGGTATTCTATAAAATTTTTAATTTCTGGGTTTTTCATTGTATTGTATGTACAGTCACGAGCCTCACTTAAGACTGCTTGTTTGAACGGGAGAATTGTATTACATTAGAAACATCAAAAATGGTAGTCTCCATATACCAAGTGCTTGGAAAATGGTGTAATTTTTTAACAGCTGCAGAGGAGACATACTGAGTGTGATTTTGGGTTTGTTGTTGTTGTTTTGTAAATAATTAAAAATACAAACAAAACCATGAACACTCTGCCATCTCAAGTGTATTAACCTGCAGCAGTAGATAAGTAGTTACATAAAAACTTCAGAAGGGGAACCTTGTTATCTATAATAAGAATTTTGGCGAAATGGGGCATCGTTTTACTATTCAGTTCGTCAAGTAAAATTATGATGAAATTTCCCTCTGAAAAATAAATGCAAATTTTAGCCTGGGACCAATTCATCTGGAAGAAAACAGTTAAAAAAGTGTCATTGCCATATATGTGGCTTTTGATGTTAGAAATTCTAGGTTTTTTAGTGCTAATGGCTTGCCTAATTACCAAGATATTTTGAAGGTACTGTTTTGGGACTTCTGTCACTGCCATTACAAAAGGAATCTGTCTTTCCAGTCATTAGAAGGCAGTTCGAGATTACATCAAAATAAGGGCAGCAGGAGGTGAATATTTATTTACATAATGGGGAGTCATATTTGCATAATCAAATACTTTATAAGGATGCTGTATATGTTAAAAGGAAGTTTAATGTTCTTTGGTTTCTTTGTGTTCTTTTAGTTCTTAATGAATTTAATATAAAAATTTATTTCAGTTGAGTAACTATTGCCTTTTTTTTTTACATTTTTGCAGTTATAACTATTGACTTGACTGATTCTGGCTTTCACCCTGATAGCAAGAAACATAAAAGAGTGCTTTGGGCCTTGAAAGAAAAGAAACCTTTAAAATTTGACTTCCTACTGGCTTGGTATAATACAGGTAATAGGAAGTAAGTGTAAAACTGGAGTAGAACTGCCATGAAGTCCAAATATTTTTAGTTTACTGTTCTTTTCTAGTGATTGTCCAAATGCGTTTTTAGTGGAGGGAAGAATTAGATTTAAATGTGTTTGGGTGGGATTTTTTTGTTTGTTTTGTTTATTTGTTTGGGAGGGTGTGTGTTACTTCCTACGCAGCAGAACATTGCAGTTCAGGAACACAACAGTGATTCATAGGAGACAGTCTAGTTGCTTCATTTCCTTGTCTCTCTTGCCCAGGCTTTCTAACATGACTTTGCCTGTTTGATAGTGCTGCCTCTTTATAAATTTGTGACATACATAACCATTATCAATACACTTTTTTTGAGTTTTTTATTAATACAGGGAAGTTATATATTTGGTGTAGTACTTGAGATGGGGAATTGTAGTTTCATCAGTAGTTATAGGACATGTACACGGTCCCTATTTCCGTCATGTGCTGTGTACACTGATACACATAGTCTGCTATTCTGTCATTTTATTCTCAAACACTTGTGTGAAATTGGAGCAGAGTAAGGGGTCATTGTTATAAGAAGTTGTATTGTCTCAAATCACCTTTCTTCTAGTATTCGTATATCTACTGTTTTCTAATTAAATTAATTTTTCTTCCGGGAATTAAGTATTGTTCTTCCTCTGAGGGTCATTTTCCAAAGTCCTCGGTTGCTTGTCTTACCTCAGAACAGGTGTATCTAGGGATATATAATATTTGGGTAGAATTGACAAAAACTGCAGGGGTTTGTACTGGAAAAAAAAAAAAAAAGCTTTTCTTCCTCATAGCTGTGTAGCTTTTAGTGTTTTTTCGTGGTTCTTCAAAACCAAGTCTGAGAGGGAGTTACTGATATGAGAAATTAAAGCTGCTTACAAGCTCCTTTAGCAGTGTCCCATGTGTCACTTTAGTCCTTCATGTTTTCCCTCACCCTCTTTAAGTACTAATCATATGACAAAGATCCTTCCTTGTTTGTTATACAGAAATTTTTTAAAGGCTTGCAATTCCCATCCTTGTAATCTTCAGAAAGAGTCACAGTAAAGACCGTTGCTACCGTAAATGGTGACATAAATCCAACTAAGGTGGTGGATCTTCAGACTCAACTTACTTGGATTTATTGACCCTGGGCAGAGATCAAAATGCCTCCAGGGCCAGTATGTTTCTTATGTTTGAGGCTGCCAGTGTAGTAGCGTTCAGGAAGAATAGCATTACTTTTCCTCGCTTTCTTAAGTCCAAAAACCAGGTCAGGTCAATCATTTCCTGAATACGGAGTGAAATCTAAATGCCTTTCTGTGCAGGAATCTCGTGCTCATAACACATGAAAGACTCTTAGTTCCTTTGTACTGACAAAAATAAAACTTTCATAGATTTTTATTAATAGACACGAGGCATTGTGTAGATTCTGCTGGAAGGGGAAAAGAGGGATGTATTTTGTTGAGAGCATCCGTGTCCTCTGTGAACATTCTGCTTTCAGCCTTCCTGCTGATAACTGATATTTCTTGCTATGGCCAGCACTGCTGCAAATGCTGTAAACATTCATGTCACTTTCCAAAAGCAGGATTTTTTGCTTTCATACCCATTTTTCCCACTTACTGGTTCTGACTCCAGGAGGAATAGAAAAAGGAAATATGGAGTGTCTCACATCTTTAATGACAGAGACAAACCAACCTTTTCTTCTCTTTTCTATTGCTATAACCTCTATGACAATTTTAAATGTTTATTGGCTGAAATTCACTGGTCTCAAAAAGAACTTGACAATGTGCCTGGTTGTTGCTGACATGGAAAGCTACACTGTAGCTAGAGGAATTGTTCTGTTGGAATTTTGACCATAGTGTTTTAGACTTCTTGAAGTTAGGACTATAGCTGAGGCTCTCATACAGAGCAGACATTTAAAATGTATAATTTCTTATATTTTACTAAGAATTCTAGGGTAATATTATACATTCTTTGAACTTGCTGGTCAAAAAAATGCCAATAGGAAGTACAGACTGAAGAAGTACAGACTGATCTGTTCTAGCACACTTCAGATTAAATATGTCTATGTAAAAGTACTCAATTAACAATAATTCAATGGGTGCCTGTCTTTGTCACTGTGCTCTTTGGTACTTGGACAGCCTTTTTTGTAGGATGACTAAAAAGGATCAGGTTACGGTTAAGTATGTGGTCTTTGGTGATGGGATCAGACCTCTCAGAAGATTCTTACGTGTTCTTGTCCTCAGCTGAGAGAGCTAAGAGATCCGCTAACCTGACATGCTGGACAGATGATGAGTGCCTTTTAGGACAATGAAAAGGGAAACTGCTGTGAAGTTTCCCTTGCAGCTGTGAAGGCTTGTTCCAGGAGAACTTAAATGACACTCGCTTTTTGCAAAGTATTCCTGAGATCTGCCGGAATTTATTCCACTGGAGTTGTTCGTGGTTCTAGAAGTCATGCTGTCTTTAGGAGGCAGTTCTCGGTGAACTACTGATGCTGGGATCCCTCTAGACACTCGGTGGTTTTGGAGGGAATACTGCATGAATTCATTTGAGCTTAATTCCTTTTACCTTGTCTTAGAGATTCATTATCTTTGTGTAGATCTACCACACGTATTCTTCCTCTCATGGTGCAATGGCTGAGGGATTTCTAGAGATGCTGTGCTAGAAATGACCTAATAGTATAAGGCACACATCACCCTTCTACAGCAGTGAGTATATGTGCATGAACACAGAGGGAGTGTACGTATGGGCAGTAGTAAGGCAAAGTGTCCTCTTGCCTCATGGATGTAGGTGTGTGTATTCCTACAGTGTGAGTGCATTTGCAGAACACTTTGTTTTGGGGAGTAGTTAACATGTGTTCCTGCTCCCTTTCATGTGTTCCTTTTCAGGAACACTCTGAATTCCTCTTTCTAATAAGTTCATGTTATTTCTTGCCAAGTTATTTCTGTTTGAATTTTCTCCTGACTGATCTACGTGATAGTTAAATAGTAATTTTACTGAGCTGTACTGAGTTGCTGGATCGTGCGCTGTTTTAATTCAAAGAAGATAAGTTGAAAATTCTATGACTTTTGCCAAAGAATACAGCATATAAGCAGTTCACACACTGCATTTTCTTGTATACATATACAAAGGTTTCATGTGTGTAGTGCTCTTTTTGTTTAGTAGTTTTGTAACAGCTCTGTGGCGTTGTGTTGTTAAGGTGCAGAGGGATCAACATTGATGTCATACTTTTCAAAGAACCAAATAAAGGCTCTGAAGCCAAAAGTAACAATGAGCACATTAAGGGACTTGGAGTGTCCAGTGTTACAAAGTAACGAACTACAAGGAAAGCCGGAGGAGTCCTGCAGTACAGAGGAACTGTTTGAATGGCTAGGTGCTGTCTGGAATCAAGTTAGCTTGTGAGTATTTGAATTTGTTTGATCTTTAAATACATTTTAAGTAAGGAAAGCCACTATTTTAAGGAAGAGCTAAATAAGAGTTAAGACAAATCTGTAAGTGGGAAGTTTGTTATGCACTTAAGCATTTGTTGTAAGTCTTGTACAAGTCTTGTTGTAAGTCTCTGTGCTTTTGGGGATACCCATGTTTACTGGTGCTTCTGTGCTGCTGTGTTTTAGATTTATGACTGAAACAGTGTTGATAACTCAGGGATGTTTTAGCTATTGCTGAGCAGTGCTTACACAGTGTCAAGGCCTTTTCTGCTTCTCCTGCTGCCCTGCCAGCGAGTAGGTTGGGAGGGAACACAGCTAGGACAGCAGAACCCAACTGACCAGAGGGATATCCCACAGCATACAGTGGCATGCTCAGCAATAAAATCTGGAGGAAATGAAAAGGGTAATAAATTAATTATCTAGTTTGCTTTGCTTTCACATGCAACTTTTGCTTTACCTATTAAATGGTCTTTATCTCAACCCACATGTTTTCTCACTTTACCCTTCCGATTCTCTCCCCCATGCCACTAGCAGGGACTGAGTGGCTGTGTGGTGTTTAGGTGCTTACCAGGGTTAATCCACAGCACCATGACATCTTGCATATTAATTGCTTGGACATTAGTCGGTTCAGTACTAATTTACATGATATACATAGACACTACTTGTTTGCTACAGTTTTTGATTACTAAGACTTACTGTAGAAGATTTAAAGTATTTTTTTGGTTTTTTTTTTCCAGAGACAACAAATCATCTAGCTTCTTATCAACCTATTGCTGTCCTCAGCCCAACACAGTGGTGGAAAAAGCTTTTTTGTGCACAATCACAGGTTTTATAATTCCTGAGAAGATAATTCAGTTATTGGAGCAGCTATGGTAAGGGCTGGTAGAAGTATACTACTAAAACGTTTGTACTCTTAACACTTTTTAATTTTTGAATAACTTTTAAATACTTTTCAGTAGTACTGTTGCAGGTAAATAGCAAAATATACAAAACAAAGACTTTTATTTTTAATTAGGAAATGAGCTGGAAGCTTCACATTGGTATAAAAAAAGCAATGAACAGTTTGGGATACTCCAAACTGAGGATGACTGCCCTGTATTCTAGTAATGACTTTGCTTTTTATCTTAATTTCTAAGAAACAGTGACTCTACTGAGCTCCACATTTTTCAAATTCCCCCTGTCTATGAAAATCAGATGCCCTCAAATATGTCTGATGTAGTATTTTTAACTACTGATGGAAAATATGATCGAAAACCCTTTATGAGACCAAGAAGAGTATCACAAGGTACTTAGGGTTATTATGCTATTACCATAAATTAACTTACAGTGATTTTTTTGAATCAAATGTTGTAACATGGGACACTAGATAGTGGTGACCAGGGTAGCTGTAGTTTTAATTCAGTACCAAACTACATGATACCAGTTGGTCATGGATACCAGTTGGTCATGGATCAGTGTGGTATCTGCCTGTATTAGAATCATAGAATCATCTAGGTTGGAAGAGACCCTTGGGATCATCGAGTGCAACCATCTACCCTACTCTACAAAGTCCTCCCCTACACCATATCCCTCAGCACCACATCTAATCGTCTCTTAAACACATCCAGGGATGGTGACTCAACCACCTCCCTGGGCAGCCTATTCCAATGCCCGACCACCCTTTCCGTGAAGAACTCCTTCCTAATGTTCAGTCTAAACCTACCCTGTTGGAGCTTGAAGCCATTCCCTCTCGTTCCGTCATTAATTACGTGTGAGAAGAGACCAGCACCAACCTCTCTACAGTGTCCTTTCAAGTAGTTGTAGAGAGTGATGAGGTCTCCCCTCAGCCTCCTCTTCCTCATACTAAACAGTCCCAGCTCCTTCAGCCTCTCTTCATATGATTTGTTTTCCAGCCCCTTCACCAGTTTCGTTGCCCTCCTCTGCACTCGCTCCAGCACCTCCATATCTCTCTTGTATTGAGGTGCTACTGATAGCAAGTTCTGGAAGCTCATTGTTCCACATGTGAGACAATTCTTAAAGTGCCTGGTGGCTAACAATTGTAGCACTGACTCACAACAATATTGCTTTTGGTTTTTCTGGAGTATGATCATTACTCTGAGCAATTTTCAAATCTCATGCAGAAAGCCTCTGTAAGCTAGGGTTAGAACACAAATTTCCTTGGCTTTTATTCTGTGCTTTAAAGAGCAGTGGATAATGTCTGGCTTTGATTGTTTGTATTCCATTTCCTTTCTGGTGGTAAAAGTATTTGTGTCAAGCATAGCCTGATTATGTTTTTTCCTCCAATGTCTTTTTTGCCCTGACAGCAAGCGTTCTCAGTAAGTGTTCTATTTTCTGAAAGACAATGCACGCTGTAGGAAATTGAGAACAACTTAGAACTTTTTCTAATTGCTATAACTTGCAGGTTTGCCATGTCTAAAAGTATGGTAGGAATAATCAAGAGTCAATTTTATTTAATTTCCTAATGTCTTCTGATAGAATATTTTCTTTTGAATTTATTTATTATGTACTAAAGTGGGGGGAGAGGGGGGAGAGTTAACTGTTAATTGCAAATTTTCAGTAAAGTGCCTGGGGTTTTGATTATTTTTTTTTTTTTACTTTATATTGTATACTTGAACACACTGTCTATTCTGTTGTAATTATTGACTACCTTGTTGTCTTCCTTGCAGTTGCTATTTTGGTGAACCAAAACTGGCATATTGGCTGACGTTAACTGTGCATGGCTTCGCAGACAGCCCTGTTTCCTGGAGAGAAAGTGAACATGGTTTCCACAAGGGAGGAGAGAACTTGTACAACTTTGTAATTTTCAGAAATCTGGACTACTGGCTTCAGATGGCTGTAGGAACTAATGATGATTGTCCTCCATAAAGCTATGTCTACAGAGGAAGTTTTCTAATAATCCCATGTTACTGTATAGAAATGTAATAAGATAATTTTTATAAAACTAACTAGGTAACAGGTTCTAAGAGGCTGTATATGTTTTTCCATTATTTATAGCCCTTAAAGGATGACCTACCATGGAAGGAATGGATTTTTGTTTCTTCACTGTCATACAGTGCATTCTGAAAGACTTCACAATTCTAGCTTTAAGAAAAAGATATGTTTTGGAGAGTTTAAGTTCTCAGCAATTGACTGTAAGTGGTTTCCCTTTGTCCAGGAGTAATTTTTGGAATTTGAAAGTTAGCTTTACAGATTGCTAGCTAAAATATTTGGGGGGAAATCTCATTTTGGGATTTAGTGTTTTCTTTCTTTGCATTAAAGATCTGTAAAACGTTCAAATTGATGTTTAAGACATTTCAGCCTACATGCTGGCAAATAAAAAAAATATTCTCCATAATTTGTTATGGGGGAGGAGAAAAAGGGTGAGGAGAAAGGAGGTACATCACAGTGGGAGGAGCACCCATTGAACATGGAAGAAGACTTACTGATCTGCTTTTTTGATTTTTGCAAATCACGGTTGTCAGAGAGAAGTTGATTTTTAACAGTGATGCAAATGCTTGCTTGCTTTCTTAATTGACTTCTGCACACTCACACCCCCACCAAATCTCTACTTTTAAAAGTCGCTTGTGGTTCTTGCTTACAGGACAATTTGTGGAGCTAAGATTTCACTGTCATGTTGTTGCAAACACGTTTCTGAGAAGGACTCCATGGACATATCCTCAAACAACGCAGTTGAAGTGAAACCAGTTTTGTTAAGAATAAGCAGGAAGTCTGAGAGCATAGACAGCCATAAAGAATCCAGGTTAACTCCTGTTGAAATCCATGAAAGGTTGGATGGTGGTTTGCCGGGGAGTAAGGGTGGGTGTTATTTGGGTTTTGTGGGTGTGTATCATTAAAGTACCAATGCAGTGCTAAATTAGAAGTTGTTCACTTGATGGAGTGAGAGATTGGTAGTGGAAGTTGGGGCATATCTGTAGTGGAAACGTCAAGATCTCCTATCAGGGAGAGTAACACAGAAAAGCAGAACAGACCCTGGGAAGCAGTTGAATTTCATTTCTTCTATCTGTTTATTGGCTCTCTTCAGTGAGGAGAATCATCCTGGGTGATTTGCTTGGATGGTATTTGTTTGTCATACACCTCCACTAAACATAACCCCTTTTGCTGAAGTTTTGTTACACGTTTCACAAACACAACTCTGACAAATCAGCAAACGCTTCTAAATTTATTACATTGTTTTGCAAAATTATCCTGCTGTGAGATGTTTGTAGTAGGTTACCAGGAGCAGAAGTGCCACCTTGTTACATGTACAGACATAGACTCACATGATCACAAACTGAATGGACGAGAGTCTGGGATAGTTCTTGGCTTGACACTTGACTAGTAAATATTTAACAAGGTTGGCTCAAACATTATGTTTCATTACTACGCATCAATGCAAACAACTTCAGTTGTTGGCTAAAGTCTGCTTTTGAAAGTGTCTGTTGAGGGATTGGGTCATGTGTCAACTCCCACAAAAGAGACTCGTAACCAGAAGTGTCTTCCTTTTTCCCCTTGATCAGAAGGTCTCCTAAAAGCTTGGGTGCTTTTTCTGGAAGTTACACCTGCAGCAAAAGTTCTGATACAAACTTAAAAATCTTAAGTCTTTATGAAAGTTGATGAAGTTTGTAGCTGCTCCAGCAAATGTGCTCATCTTTCGGTCAGATTCTAGTAAAACTAACTCTTTCCCCCCTGATGTATCTACACACATAAAAAAGTGTAACATATACTGCTTTTTAAAAAAAACAACTGCCATCTAGAAGTAAGAATCTTGTATTGGTGGGTTTGTTTCCCTTATTAACTGAGAGAAAGGAGTGAAGCCTTATGCATATGCTTCATACTACTCCCAGCAGGAGCACAGCAGCTACTGGCCTTGGGTCTGAAATGTCAGCCAGGTGAAGTGATTTTTCTAATTGGCACCTGGTTGCAAAACACCTTGGGTTTGTTGATGGAAGCAGCTGTGGCATAAGTGCTGCTGGGTACACAGTGACAGCCTCACTGAGACAATTCTGGAAGGCAAGCTGAGAAGCAGGTATTTCAGCTCTACTTGGCATGTGAGTATCAAGGTTAATCTTTTTTGAATATCTAGGGAAATCTCGTCAGATTGGTCAACAGTTCCCTTTGCCTCCTATCTACATAGGCAAGGGACTGTAAATATTTCTCAAAGCTCTGTTGACTCTCAAAGCCAAGAGTCATCAGGCTGCGGTGCTTCCTACAATCTCTAGTTGTCTTCCAGTGGTTGTTTAAAATGGTTTTTCCATCTAAGGGAGGGATTAAAATCTTATTTGAGATGCTGAGTTGTTTCTGGCTTCTGTGTTCTTTAAACCTGTACAAAGTATCATTGAAAACCTTGTGCTGGTAATGGTTACTGCATTTGGTCTGCTCTGACTCTGTGAGAGAGGCAGGCTTTCCTATGCTTGCTGCGCTTTGTAGTTGCACAGAAGAGAAACTGGGGAGTGGAATTGAGTTCTTTCTTACCACCTGCAAACAACTGTGACCTGAGGGAAGGTTTTCCTGAGATGAGGGACAATAGCCTGTTCCCTACTCTCTGTAAGGACAGACAGAATACTGTCTCCCCCCAGGAGACTCCCAAGCATGGGGGAGACTCTTGCTGAGAAAAGGAACAGGAAAGCATTGCTTGCATGCCCGGGGAAACGGGTTAGGAGGGAAGAGCTGGGACTGGGCTCTTAGAGGTGGGCAGTAATTCAAGGAAGGCATTCAAGGGCAGGGCACGTGAGTTGGACATAATTTTTTTTTTGCATGAGAATGAAAGATGGCTGCTGGTGGTGTTCCTGCCCTTTGTGCCTGAGTGTGAGGGAGGACAGGAAAATGCAAAAGGCTTCTGAGAGCTGCAAAAGTAACGGGGAGCAGCTGTGCACCAGCTGCTTCTGAGATCAAAGGGCTGAGCGCTTTACTAAGAAGTTTTGCCTGTGGGAGTGTTTTATCTACCATGGGGAAGGAGAGCCAAATATCTGAATGCAGAAACAACCTGGGGCAAGCTGGTTGCATGAAGAGTAGAGGTTTTTATTGTCCTGGTATGTGGACGGACAGTGATAACACAGTACTTGAGAGCTAGGGAACTGCTCTGCTTTTACCTCAGCTGTTACTGGGCTGTGCATTCCTGCCTCTCAGCTGGTGAAAGGAAAGGGAATTTTGTTGAGAGGTCACTGGGGGGTAGCAGAGCCAGCTGGGAATGGGCTGCAGAGATCATGTGTTTTTCCGGCCACATGTTTGAGTAAGTGGTTATGTGTGTACAGAAATTGGTGGGTGTGGAACAAATAGAGAAAAAACTTTCCTGTTGACAAAGGGGAGAAAAAGCTGAGGCATTTGGATAGTGTGTGTTATGCAAAATCACTCTAAATAGAATATATTTCCCTTTTTGGTTTGCAAAACTGAGTCAGGAACCTGTCTGGAGAAATACAGGTATGTGTCTCTTAATGGCAAGAATGGGAGCCTGATGGTTGTGTTAGTGTTTTGTGTCTGTTAGCATGTGGGACTCTGAGAAAGTTAGAGATAAGGGTGAGAAAAAGAGCTTTCACTATCAAAATAGATTCTAGAGATGCTGTGGTTGCAGAGGAAAGCAGCAAGATGTGGCACAACTTAGATCTGGAGAATGCAGGAGAGAGAAGAATAAGTGCTAATATAAGGCTGCTTGAAAGGGAGGTGACAGGGCTTGATGGAAAGAGATCCTAAGCTTTGTTTTGGCTGCATCATGCTGTCCTTTACTGGTGGATATCCATTTTGGAGAGGCTAGCTAAGCCATAACGTTGGATGTTTGGAAAAAAGCCAGCAAGAAAACAGGTTCATACATTGTCAGCCTGGGGATTGCATAGCAATCGTGGGAGTGAGGGAGATTGCTCAAAGATGCCCTATTGTGTTTTTGTTGGAAATGATTTGTGTGCTTTTCTTATTCCGTGCTACAGGTTGCCTTTTTTTGGTTTATCTGTAAGGTTTCTGAGAGCGTTACAGAAACACCAAAGATTGAAAACTGTCTTGAGATAGCTTAGATGATGTTAATATTGCTGTTAATTGTAATTAGTAGTTGGGCTGCTCACCCATCACTGCAGAGCCAGTGTGGGGTTTTGCACATATAGGAGTGCCTCTGCTACAACTACCACAAAAATAAATCGGTAAGGCAGACAAAAGGTGAAAAGGAAACTAAGAGCTTAGAGGGGTACTTCTTTTCCCCCTCTCATGGGAGGTGCATATCAAATCAGTAGCTGATCTGAGATTAAAATGAAGGCTTTTTGTAGCTAATCCAGTAGTCTAGCTACTAGATTATAGTTCCTCTGATGCTGTTAATTAAAGATTAATGTATGCAATTGACTCTGTCTTTAGTATTTAGTATTTCTTTATGTGGTAGCTATACTGGAACATGCTTAAACTGTTTCTCTTAATCATTTTTATTCACAGAATAGAGCTTAAAGGGCAAAACCAGAGACTAATTCCATTAGTGGGCTATTAGATAGCCACCTTCTGAATATTAACAAGAATTTCAGAAGTACCTACTATAAACTAAGGAGACTTTACATAAATGAGTGGCCTCTGTTTCATCCTTGGAAGTAGCTTCCAGCACTGCTTAAAAATATTTGGTTTAATGTAGCTGCATACAGGAGCAAAAAGGGGGAGCTAAAGTGACTTGAGCAGTTTTCAGCTTTCCAGAGAGCTGGGTGTAGGGTGCCTTGGCTATGCCAAGTTTCTTTTAGCTGGCTTTATTAGAACGATTTAGTGGGCTTTAGTTATTAGAATATGGATATGTTTTACCTGGGTAAGTGAAGAATATCCTAAGCAGTCGTGTGTGCTGTTCTGTCCCTCCACTGTCAAATACAGATAACCATTTATATTAATATTATTGTTGTAAACATCTAAGCCAGATGTCTCGGTTCACTAGATACCAACAATCTTTCTGTATCATGTGCCAGTAGGGTTGCAGAGAATGCAAAGGCACTAAGTTCTATTATGTGCTTGCAGGTGAAAAAGAAGCATGTTTACTGATTTATCATGAAGGCAAGTAGTTATAAAGTTTGTCAGTGTTGAAGTTTGTACCTTTCTTTGGTGCTACCAAATAGAGTATGAATTTTTAAAAGGATATAACTTAAGGCTTTATGGGAAGCTAGTGCTATTGCACTGCAATTTACAAAACTTCTTGTAGTTTGGCACTGGGGTGAAAACCTTACTGAACTAGGCACCACGCTGCCATTGGGACAACATCAATTAAGATTTATGAAGAGAGGTTTCTTCTTTGTTATTGAAGCAAATTAAGATTTTAAATGGTCAGCTTTTGTAGGGCAGGCACAAAACTAAGCAGTGATACGTTGGTCCTTGAGCCTGCTTTTTGGTTAGATACTAAATCCAGTTTTGGAGCTCCTGGTGTCAGAACAAGATGTTGTAGCCACATAAACTTGTTATAATATGTGCTCAAATATTTTTATGGCAGTTGGGTGTCGTTTGTTTTCCCTTAGTTGGCATATCACGTACTTGTCCCTGATTTGACAGAGATGTGCTTATGTGTTCCAGATGTCACTGAAATTTGTACTACTGTTCAGGATGTCGTGACTTGTATCTCTCATGTTAAATACTGTGGAATCACAGTCTGAGACATGTGGAACCTTTGTACCTCTGCTGATCTTAAAGTTCAATAGGAATAGCACACATTTAGCAATTCAGAGTAATGGATGTCTTGGCCAAATGATTAAAGGTATTCTTGTGACCAGCATGGGTTTGCAAGGTCAATGAATCAAGTCTTCAAAATTATGTAAGCATCCTCAGGTTAGATCTGTAAAAGCAATGGTGCCTACATAACTTTGAAGACTTGTGAAGACTTTTGAAGATCTGCAATAGCAGAGCATTGTGTTGCCTACTTGTAGGCAGGCAGTTAATTCCCCAGTGGCCATTAACAGCCATCAGACTGGGAATAGGTGGTCCTGCAAAGCGCATTTACTCTTTTGCTCTGAACAGAGATCAGAAAAGTCAACGTGCTGAGTAGTGAGCTACCTGCCCTATTTGGTGTATAGTGTGAAGGGCTACAGTGCACCTAGCTCAGCCTGCTCTGATGGAAGTAGAGGCTTGGGGTTGTTTGGGTGGTTTTGTGTTGGGGGTTTTTTTGGGAGGGGGTGGTGGGGGTGGTTTGAGATAGGTCTTCAGACAACCTCACTTTTCTGTGATAGAGACATCTGGGTTTTACTTACAGCTCTGATAACAACTTTCTGGGTGACCTTCTACAAATAACTTTGCAGTTCTGTGCTTCTCTGACGCTTTCCCATTCAATGCAACAGACTTAGAGAGGCTACTTGCTTTGTAAAGCACTTTGAGAGAGCCATAGCTTATCATTTAGGGTTCACAGAATTTACTTCAGAACATAGAATCATCTCTTGCCACATCCCTTTGACTCTAAAGACTGGTGATTGGAGAGGAGTGGTTTTGACGAGGGCTCCAGGGCCAAACAAGTCCTATCTTTTCTCTACCTGCCTGGAGAGTGATGTAAGTGAAGGAAGTGGTATGGGGTTTACTCTGCTCAAGGCAAGGCTGTAATGTACTGGAAAACATGACTGCATTTAGTCAGCTCTATTGTAGAGAACAGAGGGATAAAGGGTAACTAAGGGTAACATGAAGCATTTGGGAAATTTATAAAAATGCGAATGGCTATTCTTGTTAAGAGAATGCTTAATGATGTACAACCAAAGTGGGAACACGCTTTCCAAATTGGGAGGAGAGCAATCCTTAGCAGTTGCTAATCTATTTATGTTCCAGTCATGCTCAGAGTGTGACTTTGAGGTCTGAAGCTCTTGTAATTGCCTGGAATATGTCACTTTGCAGCAAGATTCATTGTTCTGTCCTCCCTAAGAGGAAGGCTGAGATTTTTAGCTGTAGGACTTCCCTTTCAATAGAGCAGAGAGACATGGCTAAATTCCCGTGTATTGTTTTGTTTAAACGCTATTAATTATGGCTTCCATTATAAGCATGTCAGTTCTATGTGATCTAGGCAGAAATTGATGCATTTGGTGGGAAGCAGCCAGAGCTTTATTTTGAGATTATACATGAGTTTTAGGAGCCAGGTTTTGATCCCTGTTGATAGAAGTCCCGTAAACTTTGCAGGATCAGTATGGTGCTTGCTTGGTTCCCTGATTTCTCAGTGTCAGAGACTGACTTTTTTTCTTTCCTTTTTCTCAACTTCTTGCTGCCAGGTTTCCTTTGCTACTCCCCAAGCAATGCTCAAAATATTTAGACATTTAGCCCAATTCAATGAGAGTGAAGTCAAAGCTCCATACCTTGCATGAAGATTTAGACCGGCAAGATTCAGCAGGGATTGAAGGCAGTTTCAGGAAGCTATGTGAGATGTAGCTTCAAAAAGGCTAACAGTGCAACCTTATCTATGTTACTTTGCATGGGAAGGTCTCTCCTTTGTGCCTTCCCGTGAAGAGAAGCGAGTACATTTTTAAGTAGTGAAGAATTCCAGTAGTTTCCTTTCAAGTCCCCAAGGTATTGTTGGCCGTGGGAACCTCTCTGTATATAGCTCCTATGGAGCTGGCAGTTTGGAGCGTAGCCATGACACTTCCATGTAAGAAAGCACACATGCTCTATGTAAAACTCTTGACTGCTGTTGGTAGACGGGGTGGAAAAGACAATTTTATAGATTTATTTCTTTTGTGAATGACTGTCTACACTGACTTTGCTTCCCTGGGGGCTGAAAGTGGAGTTGCTGCGAAGTTTGAACTGAATGAGACTTCCTTAGATCCAGGTGCAGTTCTCTATGCTCCTCTTTTAATGCATGGCTTGATCAAGTGAATTATATGCTGAGGACCTCTAGGGAGGGGAGCTGTGAAGAAAAGATCTTTCTTTGTGCCTGTCAGAAGGTACTTCGTAGTCTGGAGCAGCTCAGTCTTTCTTTTCTTACTCCAGTGTGCATTGGTAGATTGGTTCAGAAAGTTCAAGTGCTCCTGGATTTACTGGCATCTGTTTCCAAAATTGTTCACTGTGCTGAAACTGAGAAATCAGCTGGGGAGATGGGCTTTGCTGCAGGCAGGGGGCCTGCTCATAGTCCTGCTTGCCCAGCCCAACCCTACCCTTGGCCAACAGTTGCCACAGCCTGTGGAGATGAGCAAGCAGGATTTGCTTCCAGGGAATGTACACTGTGGAGTTCTTTACCTCTCTTCTGGAAGTGTAGTCTGACAACCATCATCTGGACAGAAAGCCCTTGGCACAGAGAGGTCACTCATCTCTTTAACTCACAAATGGTATACCTCCAAGATGATGCTTGTTTGGTTGCTAGGTTTTGGGTTGGTTTTTGTTTTGGGTTGGGTTTTTTTTGTCTCTTTTTTTTTCCCCTCGGACATCAGTCATTTCAGGAATACCTGCAATTTTCTGAAAGATCTCCAAAAATGTGATTTGGAAGTGAAGTTAAGGGGTTGAAAGCTGCAGTGGTAGCATAGAACAGAGGTTTGGCTGAGGCTTTTTCGATAACATAAAAATTGTTTCATGAACCGGATTTTGTCCAAAATGTCATAGGTGCATGTCCCTGTAAATTATAAGGACATGATAAAAGCACCTTGGGTTCCCAAAAAAAAAGTGTGCCAGCTCATACAGTTACTACTATAAAATGGCTGTGGTGGTGTCCTCCTTCCCTCTAAATCCCATTTCAACAAAAAGGACAAAGTGGAGAAAGGAGGAAGAAAAACCCTAGAATTTGGTCTTGGACTGAGACTAAGCATGAGAAATTTTGCCTTGGATCTTTTATATAGAAAACGATACAGTATGTTAAGACTAAGTTGAGGCTCTGATGTGTTTTTCTCCAACTCAGTAAGAGTCTGGTGAGCAAAAGAGGACAGAACGTATTAAGATGTTTGATTTCAGTGCAAATAGAAAACCCTCAGGTTCTTCCACAGAGTCCTGAATTTGGTAAAAACATGGGGTTTTTTCCTCCCAATGAACAAATAGGTTACTGTGCAAAATACCTCTAAGCACATTTAGATTTATTCCACTTGCACTCAAACAAAACGAGGTACCTCCCTGTTCCAAGAGAATGTCCACAAATACCAAAATCTCTGCAAAAATCAAGAAACTGCTTAGCATTGTAATAAGCCCTCTTGCTTTCTTGTCCTTGTGCAACTATGGCAAGGAGAAAACCCCACTGATAAATGCCTATGAAAGGCATTCAAATTTTTTTGTTAAACTACCTGCAAATATGCTGGTTTATACATAAGTGCCATTGTGGATGGCATCATCTGGTGACCATGGCCACTAGAGCTCTGTCCTCTCATCAGCTCTGAGCTGTTCTGTGTGACCCTGTGTGGGGGCATATTGAGTCAGATTTTTCAAAGAATCCTGTTTCCAATTAGAAGTAGAAATAAATAGCAGCCTTTTTGTGGACTTAAGTTTCTCTTGACTTTGCTGATCTTTAGTGTGCTTTTTATTTTATTTTTTAAACTCCCGCAGATGTTTCACTGTGTCTGTAGTTTGAAAATTACTACAGTCACTTTTATTACAGAGGGGATAAATTTGATTCCTCCTGTCTAAAGACTTCCTGCATGAACTTTCTGGATGTTCTCAGTGAAGGATTCGTATCAGTAGTAGCAAATTTAGTGGGAAACAGTGCAACTTCTGAGCACTTCACTGAATTTCTAACTGGTTCTCATACTAAACACAAAATGCTGTAGTCTGCTAGCAGTGTTATGTCAAGTGCTGTACTAATGTGGAAAGAGACTGTCCCTTCCATCCAGTGCTTCTAATCTTAAAAAAAAAAAAAAGAAAAGAAAAAAAAAAAAAAGAAAAGTGGTAAAGTAGCACAGCTTTTGCTATTATGAGACAAGACAGAAATGCACTTCAGAGTGTTTCACCCAAGCCAATGCTTTCAAACTTTATTGGTGATTCTTAAATAAGGTTCAGAAAGTTTGTCCTTGCCCCATGGTACTGTGGTTAGACATGTGGCCTGCTGTCTTATGTCCCTGTAGCTGTTCTGAGGGTGTTATTGCCAGCAGAGTAATGTCCTATTTACCAGGTTTTGGTGGTATTGGGGACTTACCAAAGGAATCTGTCACTCCTTATTTTTCCTTCTCGTCTTCCAATAGCATCTGGCTTGCCTTGGTGATGGAAAAGGTTGGTACATGGAAAATCCTGAGACTGACTGTCAAGTACAGTAACAGTTTGAGATAGTGAAAACCAGTTTTGAGATATTGTAAAGAGCTAGGGGAGGCTTTCTGGGAAGGGAATTGAAGCCAGCCAAAGAGAAGTCTGGACGATTAAATTAATTAGCCTGTCATGAGGTTTTTGAAAGCAAGGATGGAGCTCTATTAGCATGTTGGCTTCATGGCAGGTGAAAGCTGGCTGGAGCCTGCTCATCTGCATGTAGTTTTGGGATGAATTAAAGTCTTAAAGGCTGTAGGGTTTGTTGAAAAATGGCATTTTGAAAGAGGCAAGTTGGCTGCTAGGAGTCGCAATCAAAACGGAGCCAAAATAAGCTTCATATTTCTTAACCCCTGTGTTGCTGTGAAGTCCAGATTTTCCCAGATGATGTGCAAATGCACAAGGACCGAGCATTGTGAGCTGCCAAATTTTAGTGAGAGAGGGGAAAAGAAAATAAACTACAGTTATCCATTATGTAAATACACAGCAGGTATGAAGACTGAGTTAATTCAGACCTGATCATGTTTATAAGGGAAGGGAGGATGCAGCTATAGAATAAGTAAAAGAGCTAGGGATGTGAGTAAGCTGAAAACTCAGACTATGACTTCAGTGTTTGGCACAAGCCAGAAGAATAAATAAAGCACTGAGATGGTAGGGGGGCAGGGAAAAGAGAAGTGTCAAGAGTAGCATAAACAGTGAGTCTCGAGCCAGCGTGCTGTGCATTGTGTTAATAGGCGTCAAGTAGGATTTGTGGGAAAGATGGATAATGGCAAAAGCGAGGAAAGGGTTTGAATGAAGGCGACCAAAAGATTGCTGTGCTCCAGTCATTTCTGTACTCTGGTATGAATCGGATATATCTCTGTGGGACTTCAAAGAGGAATCCTGACGTAATGCTAGGAGAGAAATAGGCTTTCTTTTTATTAGAAAAGATGCAGATTAGATAAAATTGTGATTTATGATCACATGAGATATGATTCTGAGTGTGTGGGGAGCTGGTATCAAGAGCTAAGAAACTAACAAATTAAAAAGGCCCAAAGAGAAACAGAACAGGATCCCAAGGGACTGCTTATTCTCTCCTGATACAAAACGATCATTTAAGAAAGATAAACTTATTAAAATTAGGTAGTAAAAATAATTTGGGGCAGACTGTAGCCGACATTGCTCGTGACCTAGTTCATGTATGTGTGAACAGGAGATTAGGAGCCTAAATGCCTTAGGATCTTTCAACGCTGTATAGTAGCAGCTCCGGGTAGGTCAAGCTAGGAGGGTCACAAGCGTCCTCCAGTGCCCTGTGCTCCTTTTCCAACTATTGGTGACCTCTTCAGATGGTGAGTGGTTTTACGTGTCCTCATGAAGAGCTACTCTGAAATAAAATAAAGTTCTGCTTTAAGGTTGCTGTTGGATAAAATCAACACAGCAGAGAGGGATGAAGGGTGTTAAATACGTGGCTGGATACAGTAGTGATCAGTAAGGCAGGGAAAGATATAGTACCCAGCCTTTCAGGGACTCCCATTTCATGTGGCCCTTGCCACCTGAGGGATGCCTTTTTATAAATTTGTATTTCCATACAATTTGATCAGGGAATGCATAGTTTCTGCTAAAGAAAGAAAACTACTATTCAGATTAACTCTTTCTAGGCAGGAAAAGCCTGTGCAGATCAATTAGCAATGCAAAATCATTGCATTGTTCCATCTTCTGTTTGAAAAAAAAAAAAAAAAAAAAAAAAATTTATTTACAATGCAGGACATCGGGTAAAGGATATCCACCTCCAGAGTTCCTAGAATTGCTTGTGACAGTTTCCCCATCACATATAATCCAGGACCAACAATCTTTAAAGTGAAGATCCTGAAGCTGTGCCAGCAGGCCCTGTTTTGTAGTTCTTTGAATGCTTCCAGTCATTACAAGTGTTGAATTCAAAAATTTTGCTTGAACAATGTTGGGTCACTATGACAGGAGGATAAAATTGAGTTTAAAGTTGTTTTAATGCAAATGTAATAGGGTGACATGTTAGGAAAAGATTAATTTAAAAAAAAAGAAAAGAAAACTTACTGAAAAGAATTTGGTTAAAATTCATATGGGCAAAACCTTGTGAATTTATTGGGTAAGTTGTCCATGCAGAATATACATGTGAAAACTGCACCTTATGAATTGTGTGCGTACAATTACCTGTATCGTAAATATATTTAAAATAAGGCATTTAAAAAATTTAGATCTAAGCAAAATTTATTTCCCATTTGCTTTTACTGACAGCTGTGTGTCCAAACCTTGTGATTACTGTCAGAAATATCAAAATTCAGTACTGTCTTAGAGCATAGGTTTATTAATTTACACAAATAAAACAGTAGGGATGGAGGAAAAACCTGCAGCTAAGATTTTTAAAAAGTTGGAGGTTGTTTTGCTTTTCTCTGGGACCATGCAAACTGTAATGTACTTGTCAGTTAAACTGGTTTGGGGTTGTTTGCCCATTCTGGGCACCTAGCCAACCTAACTTACAAAACTGCAATTATCATGATTGTTACGAATTGTTCCACTTCTTCCCTGGGATTTCTTCTGCCTTGCTTCTTTTCTTCTTCAAGGAAGTCTTAAATTTTCCTGTCGCTTCTGAGAAGACCCTAATTTTCCCCTTAGGGGTTCCCACAGAGAAGGGGAGTCGCAGAGGCTCTCTGGCTCTCCAACAAATGTAATCTTCCCACAGAGGCAGCAACAAGGAAGAGTGTTGCTCCTCGGGATCAAATCCCTGCTGGCCCCAACCAACAAAGCCAAGTCTTGCTGCTAGGAGACACCCACAGTGATCAGGGCTTTTTAATTTTATGATTTAACACAGAACTTCTAAATATATGTCTAAATTGCAGGCTGAAAGGCTTTGGCATTTGCATCATTCCTCGTGGCTGTGCCGTTTCTGAGGCAGTTGACAGCAGTTGGTTGGTGAACGCTTTTGAAGTATTTTGATGCCCTTCCCCAAAACATGAATCAAAAGGAAAAAAGTAGCACGGGGTGCTGGCCACCCAGCAGCTTTTTGACTGCAAGTGCTGTGAAGTACCCATGGTTGGAAGGCCCTCAGGTAACACAGTGTTTATTGCGCTGTTGCCTCTGGTCTCACAGTCTCTAGGAGGAATAAATTGTCTGGGTCCTAGAAAACTCCTTTCCAACTCTTTCCATTTTGCTGCTGTGGCTAGAAGGAGGTGTGGGTGGCTTTAGTTATCGGGGAGAGCACGTTGGAAGGTGCAGTTTTTCACATTGCTGGTGTGAGCCGGGGTCGCAGCTTCCTCCATGAGAAAGCCTGCAAGGTGGTGATAGTGTGTTGCTCTAGTGGGGAAACAGGGCAAGTCTGTCATCTGGGCGGTGTTGTACTCTGCTGTTTTCTCATCAGTGATTTGCAGGGTCAAGTATGGCAGCGGTCCAGGCACGGCGCATGGAGGCCTTTGCGCAGCTCTTTGAACAGAGCTCCTGTTGTGCACGATAGGAAAAACAGATGTAAAAGATCTTTAATCTCAGCCGTCATCCTTGCAGAGGAGCTGTGCCTCTCCTCCGTGCGTTTCATGTAGGTTCTGGGTGGGATGCTCTGATTCTCCTTTGCCTGTGCGAGTGGTTTCGGTTTGATGAGGTGGTGGTCTGAGAGAGAAAATCCAGCGCTTATCTCACTTGTGCCTTGTGCTGCTGGGCTCCTGTGTCTTCAGTGATAACACGTTTCTGCGGACTGTGCTGTCTGCCCGTGCCGTTAGTGCTGGAGCTTTTCTCAGGTTGCAGTTACTCTTCATGAGTATGAATTTAGAGGAGCACCAGGAAAGTCAAAGGTTGGGGAAATAACAATGGCGTGCCAGGTTATTGTCTGGCCAGAAGTTTCCTTCAGGGAATTTCCTGTGTTAAAACCAACTTCTTGGGGTACAAAACTGCTGAAGATTTCTGAAGTCTCTAAATGTAAAGCTGGGGACTCTGTGCATGTCTTTTTTCTAGACACTGGCAAAATTACATTTCTTTTCAGGCAACCAACCTCCCTCAGGAACTCCTTGACAATTTTAATATGGCTTATTGCTTTAATTATTATATATATTAGTGTTACAGACTGCTGTATTATTTGTTTATTTAGTTTTGAAAGTTCAATAATCAAAATCGATTTACCAGAGGGGGAATTGAAAAAGAGAGATCTTACGTGACATGAAGAGAATCAGTGATAACTGGTTCAGTGACAAAATTGTGGTTTTAATGCCTCTGTGTCAAGAACTATCTAGAGGCAGTTGTGCCACACCTCTTCTTCAGGAATTCTTTTTCACAAAGCATTAACTTACCACAGGAGCATTGGGTGAACCTGTCCTGCTCTTAGGAAGGGCAGTGAGGGAGCTGGATGTCATTTTAATATAGGCTAACCAGAGAGTTCAGAAACTATCTCAGGTTTTGAGGTATCTCATAACGTTCTTGTGTGCTTAGTTCTTTTTCTATTTTTCATTGAAAACTATCTTTTCAACCAATTATGTTTAAACTGTTCAATGTCTGTGAAGAATATTTTTGCAGAGTCACAATGTCTAAATCTGTAGCAGAATATAAAAGTATTGAGTGAATGTGAAAAACTGCTATCGCCCTCCTCTGAATAGTATTGACGCTGGGGGAACCTGAACTACAGACTTTGGGGGTGCATCTTTTTAAGGATTAAGTGCAATACACTGTCTTCTTGTGTCAGGACCTTTCAGAAGCAATGAGGGTGTGATTTTTTTTTTCTTTCTTTTTTTTCTATTCTACTTCAGAGCTGGGTTATGTGGGGTCTCCACATTTCCTGCTTTACATCATCAGGACTAACCATTTGCAAAGATCTTCTGTTGACAGAATTAGAAATAATTCTGCTGCCCCATAGACTAATATAAATAATTTCAGTTGCTTATGATTCTAGAGGAATATAAAGCTGTTCTCCTGAGCTGAAATAGATTGTTCAAAATGTCCAAAAGTTTGTGGAGTTGTTGCCCCTGGTTTCTCTGTCAGAGTGGCTGTTGTGGTTAATTTTGCTTCAAGAAAATTGATGTCAGGACCTGACTTTTTTTTGTTCCCTTTCCTTGGATGCATGGACTTGTTTCATTTCTGTCCAGAATACAATATTCTATTAGCATGAATGAACATGTAATTCCTTCAGAAACTTTCAAAAAAATTAAAGTGTGACTTCAATTATTCCTAGACAAAATATAATGCTGGCTTCACAGATACTTCTGTGAATTGTTACAGCCCAGCTCTTGAAACAAGGTTAAGTTTGCAGGCATTTTGGTGTAATTGGTCTTGAGAATCCTACCAAGAAGCAAGCAGAAAAGCTTCTGGTGGATAAAGCGGCTTCCCTTTGCTCTCTTATTTTGATCCCCTTGATTCAAGGGGTCATTGAGTTTAAAAGCTCCCAGATTTGCATGGCTTTAATTTTGTTAACTCTTATTTAGCATCCAAAAGAATACTTCCACCACAAAAGTTTAGGCTTTATCAGGTTTCCAGCTTCAATCCTCCCCGACTCTTTCTGAGTATAAAGCCTGGGATGGCAGGGCATGGTGGAAAGAAAAGGAAGAAATACAGGGCTGTGGACATTTGACATTTGAATGTGAAAAGAAAATTATGTTATTGTGTCATTTTTACTTTGGATCATGTGCAAGCATGATTTCTGTAGGGCTGTGTGTCTCAGTTATTCCTGGCTTAGCAGGTGTGTTTAGGTTGTGGGGTTTTTGGTTGTTTTTTTGGGTTGTTGGGGGTTTTTTTTATAATGATATTTTTTGATTGAAGATCCTGGTCCAACTTGACAAGCTCTGTGAGATGCTGCTCTTTAGAAAAGTAATGTTTTTGGACTTCACTAAGGTTGCTGCTGGCAGCAGCCAGTTTGCCCAGCACATGACTTTGGGGGTGGCCCCAGTGAGTGCTTTTTCCTACTGAGACAGATGGTGCGGTGAATTTGATGAAAACTAATTAATAAGGGAGAGGCAGGAAAGACAAACAGGACTTTGAAGACTGTTTAGGTTTTTGGAACACTTTGCTGGCGATGGAAGTAAAGTCTTGTAATGAATGCACCTTGGAAAGCAGCATCTAGGAAATACTGGTTTATTACACCATTATGAGTTGACTTCTCGCCCTGCAGTGTTATGTAGTTGCTCTGTAGTGTGTGTTTAGTGGGTTATATCCAGAAGATATAGTAAAGATATGTTACATTGGACGTAAAGGCTCACACTATATGCTGTCGTCTTGAGGAGTCCACATGGTTACATTTCAGTATGACTGCTGGTGGCTAGATTACTGTTCAGATTGAGGCATATCTTGGAAAAAATGCAAAATTTCAAGGAGCTGCTGAGGCCAAAGCAATGTTTCAGGTACTGTTAAAGGGATGTATTTGTTTTGCTTAAGTCTTGCAATCCTGTTTATCCTTGAATAAAAAAAATTATTTTTTTTGGAACAAATAACTTTTTCTTTATGCTTTTTAACAAACAGAGTAAAGGATGATCCCTGTCTTACCTTAAACACGTGAGCTGATCTGTACTTATCTCTGTTCTGGGTGATTTTGTATCATCCAGCACAAGATATTGGGTTCTCAGACCATGTAGTATTGCAGAGCCTGATGAGCCCGCAGTTTTAGCCATAGAGGTTGTTTGGTGGATGATGATCAGATAGTTGGAAAATGAATGAAAGTGGGGTTTGTTATGTTTGGTTTGTTTTTTTTTTTCCCCACAGAGAGAGTTGAGCTTGGAAGGGACCTCTGGAGATCATCTGGTTCCACGCCCCCTGCTCAAGCAGAGCCACCTACAGCAGCTTGCCCAGGAGCATGTTCAGAAGCTTGAGTATCTCCAAGGATGAAGACTACAGCCTCCCTGGACAACTTGTGCTGGTGCTTGGCCACCCTCACAGTAAGAAAGTGTTTCCTTCTGTGTTTCAGTTTGTGCCCATTGCTTCTGGTCCTGGGCACTACTGAAAAGAGTCTGGCTCTTTGCACTCTTCTTTCAGGTATCTTTGCCTATTGATGAGATTCTCTGAGCCTGCTCTTTTCTGTGTTGTCCCTCCAGGAGATATCAGGGCAGTTGAAGTCCCCCATGAGGACCAGGGGCCTGTCAACCTCACATTCAGGTTCATAGCCTGCTGCATGACTTTAGACATTGGTACTCATAATGTGCTCCACACCGATGTATGGAGCAGGTATATGTCCCCCTGGTGTTCTTGTCAATTGTGTCTCTCCAAGCATTGAGGGTGATGAGGACTTAAGGGAGAATAACTGTCTTTCCTTTATTTCCTCCTGCAGTTCCTTTATCTTCTTATCTGCTGTTTCTTAGTGGTTTCTAATTCCCCTTATCTGTTGTATTTTTATCCTGTGCAGGAGGGATGAGGAAGACCAAAAGAACTCCCATCGCCATCTTCTCATTTTGTATTGCACTTCAAACTTTGCATATCAAACCACTCTTCATTTTGTGAGTACCTCATGAGGTAATTATATTTGTTTTTTGTTTGTTTGCAAGTCTGGTGTATGACTTAATCTGCTAGTTGTGTCCCTCATGAGTAAGAAAAAAAAAATAAATACAGAGACCTGCGAGTAAAGTATTCTCTAGAGAAAGCTGGTGCTGGCTGTGCAGAACAGGAGACCATGGTGATCTTGTGCTATTGCAGGGGCTCCCCTTCTGATACCTCTCCCCTTGGAAAGGAAAATTCAACTGTGTGCCACCTTCAGTATAACCGAGCTCCCATGCTGTGTGACTTCAGGTTGCCAACTCAGCCTCTGATAGAGCCCTGTAGTAAGACAGCCTGTGTGTTGACAGCTGCTTGGCAGTTCCTTAGGATGGAAAAATCATATGGCAAACTGTAATTGAGTTAAGGGGTATCTAGCTCCTCTCTCCTACTCTCTTTGGAAGCATACTTGTCGTGTCCCAGATGAACATGAAGTGCCTCAACTTCTACCAACAAACCTAGGTATTGGCTCCAGTATTGGCTCCATTTGGCTCCAGTATTGGCTCCATTTATTGAAGAAAGTCTCTCCTGCCCACTTGGCCAGAAATAATTTGTTTGCTGCCTCATTCTCTAGATGTCTGCAATCCTATTTTATCCAGCATTTGAATAAAGTATGAAATATATCAATGTAAGTTTAAGCAGTTTATAGCTCAGTATTATGTGGTTTTTTTCCTATTCTTTCCCAGTATGCCTGGATTTAAGAAATGAATTTCACCTAAAAGATTATTTAATTTCCCTGTGCCTTGTTTTCAGAAGGATAATGGTGGAGCTTCTGAAGCACAGAAAAGCATCTTTTAGCAATGTCAGCAATCCGGTGAAGGACTTACTGAAGGAAACTGCTTCAAATCCTGGCTTTGTACAAATTAGGAAGTTTGAACAAGAAAAAGAACCCATAGGTGAGTTCAGATCTTCAGATTACTCCATAATATTTTTTTGTTGTGCATTAGTTTACCCAGAGGTAAAACCCTTGCTCTGCTTTCTGTTTTTGCTCAAACTTACATGTCAGCAGAAAGTGTGCTTAAGTGTACACAGGTGGCTTTCAAACATGTAAATTCAACCCATGGCTCTCTGGTACTTGTTCCTGACCAGGAGAAGACGTCTCTTATTTACTTCCAGAAATAAACTTGAATGTGATGAAACTTTTGCGGGGAAGGTGTACTCTGTGGCCTCAACGCAGTCCAGTTGCCAGTGCTTGTCAATTTACTGTTTGCTGGTGCCTGAGACGTTACCTATTTCAGGAAGAGAACTAGACTGTCACAGGGAGATTCCTACAGTGCATTATCAGGGCTCCTTGATAGAGCATGTTCTCTGTGCTCCGTAAGGAACTGAGCAGATGGTGTACTACAGTGAGTCCAATGAAGATAGATAGCAGCCAGTCTTGACGGGAGACTTGGGGGTCAGGACTGAGCAAGGCTAAAGCCAGCTGAAATTTATATTCTGATAGCAGTATTACTAATTCTACTAGTCACTGACTAGACTTCTGCCACCCAAACAGGTGTTGTGATTTGCCTTCATGCCTGAAGGAGGAAAAAAAATGCATAATTTGTTAATAGTGCAAAGTTAGCTACTGCTGTTAATATAAAGGTAGGGCAATTGCACAGTGACAGCAGTGTATATGAATTGGTCTGAACTAAGGACTTTTTCCAGTCAAGGACAGGAATTTACATGGTCGTCAACTTATTAACATCTTAATATGCAAATTGTAGGTAGCCCCACAGCCCGACTGACAATAATATAAAAATAAAGCAAGTAGAATTATTTTTCATTTGAATTGCCTGCACTTTCAACTGACTTAATATTTCTTAAATATCTCTAGCTTTGGTCCTCTGTTACGGTGAAATTCTTCCAAGTGTAAGGAAAGCATAAGTATCCCTCCAGCTGAAATAGATGCAATCTATGCCCAAGTACTTCTTACAGAAGACAACAAGGGATCTTCCTATAAATTCGAGTCAAACTCCAAAAGGTTTAACGTTACAGAAGCAGAGGTAAGGTATCTTTTGTCTCCCTTTCAATAAAATAAAATTCAACTAAGGAATTCTCACTTTACCACAGTGTTGTAGGAAAATGACTCATTTTTAAGAGATTGCAAAGAAATGCTTAGTGAATTTTCTTTAGAACTGTAACAAAATAACTAAGAGTAGAATAAGTTCCTATATGTCTTCTTTCTCCAACCACCTCCACAAGAAAACTATTATGTAGTTTACAACAATAAATTCATTTTCAACTTTTCCTTTGAAGGAAATTATTAAACTTATGTAAGCTCTTAACAATATAAGACATCAATATTGAAGTCTTTAATTTGCAAGATTTAAGCAACTCTTACTTTAAAATCAGAACTGAAATGTCTTTGGAAAAGACAACTCTATGAGAGAACCACATTTAAAATGTGTTAAGAAATATTAGTTTTATTTAACCAGTTTTCACAGCTGAATATTTATTCTATAAAAACTTTACAGATTGTACAGTTTATATATAGTTCAAACTACTAGAACAAAAAAGTAGGTCCCACAGATGCAAAAATACTGTACCAATCCAAGGTAAAGGCAGATTTACACACTGTACAGCTCTCCACTGGGAAGGGGAGGTGGGTCAGTTCCAAGTAAAAACTTTAAAACTGTACAAAAATAAGGTTTGATTTCTTTTTCATTCTTCATAATACATTCAATAAGATTGCAAGTGCAGATACCCAAGTAATAATAGATATCTGCAGTCAGGAATCAATAACCACTCCTGAAAGGAATGCAAAATAGGTCTATTTACACAGGGCACTCTTTTACACCATACTGTATATAGTGTATATTTAAAATAATAAAAAAGCATAGACAAAGAACATTAAACATCTAATTAAGGTAGTTGTTTTTTTTAAAGGAGTTTTTTTTTTTTTTGCTTAATAGTGTGCCAAAACAATTTTAACTTATTAAATAATATATTCTAAGTGAACCTAAAATTTATGAACATAAAATGCATTTTTGGTGTAATACATCAATTAAACCAGCAACTAGGAAAAAAAGAACCGAAACCAAAACCCAAACTGTATATAAAGTAGTATTCTCACCCAGCAACAGAAGCACTTATGTAGTTTGTTTAAAAAAAAAAACAAAACAAAAACAAAACCCCCAAAATAAAAAAAAAAAAACAACCCAGAGAGACTATTTAAAAACCCACTAAAACTAACTTATAACTTAGGATATTCATACATAAGATATTCAGTGATTCACTAATACTGCAAAAGAAGCTTTTTATGTTTGTTGGTTGTTTTTTTTTTTCTTTCTTTCCCCTTCCATTTTTGCCCTCCCACTTCCCCTCGTTCCCCTTCCCCAAGAGACAGTGGTTTCTTCATGCTTTCTGGGTAAGAATTCAATGTATTCCTGCCCCCTTCCTCCCACCCCTCTATACCTCCCCCCAAAAAAGGACAGTGTGTTTTCTTAGCATTAATCCTGAGCACACTCTCTTTTGGGGTATATGTGTGATTTAATCTTAATGGGGTTTAATTCCCCCAAATTTTAGAATGTTCCATTCCTTGAGGTATTTCAACCTTCTTCTGAGACAACGCCTTGTATCTTAGCTGACTCCTTGGGCAGTGAAAGTAAGGGCTGGCTAATACCCGTTTCAATTCTGTATTCTAATGAAAAAGAAAAGCATTATTCCAGACTTCCCTGCCACACAGAAAATAATGCAACACCATTCACTTTTTAATCCATTCTCTATTTGATACAGTACTAGCCAAAGATAACAAAAACTAGAGCCTTTAAAGAGATGTTTGGTAGTGCACTCTATCATTTTTTAGCTTGTGTGCGTGTGTCTACATACACACTCTCACACACATATTACATTATATATATATAAAAGACATATATATGCACACACATACACTTGTGTGCGTGTATATATATCTATATGTAACAATCAGGGAGAAAGGAGTTTTGTTCAAATTTAAGTGATACAGTACTTTTAAACCCCTTGACAATAAAAGGGGAGGGGGGGTTGTCCACTCCTGTTCCCAAAATGAGCAAGGAGTGAGTTTATATAGGATTTTTAAATGGGCATATTTTGTTTGCCCAGATGTCCAAGAAATACAATTCCAGTGTCAATGGGCATCTCATCAGAATTCATCAATTTTTTTCTGCAGATACTTTAAAATTGAGTCCATCCCTTGTGCTGAGCCCCAGATTTTCTTCAAAACTTCACACTCCTTTTCATTTGCTTGTTCCAAGTCCACCTTCATGATATTACGTACTAAAGCTTTGGATTCTTCAAGTACCTAGGCCAAAAAAAAGAAGGGGGAGTTGGGTTAGTATTACATGAGAACTGAGCAACACATGCACTTACAGGTTTATATGGATGAATGCTGAAGTTGATTATGAATTTAGGCTTATCAGTTCATGGATCTACTATGACCTAAGAAACATTCCTGGCGACAGTTCCTCATGGAGTCTTTCTTGTAGCATCACGCAGAATTTTCTTTGTCCACACAAGAACGTGGAAATAACGAAAATAATAAAGTCATAACTATGAATATATATATGTTTTATACTGGTAACTAGAGAAAACTCCAACTCTTTTGGTGAGGGTTAATCTTAACACTATTGCCCAGAACTGCTCTAATAACCAGGCAGACAGGAATCTCTTGATTCAGTTTAAAATAGACTGAAAAACCTTGTTTGCTTTTCCATTTAGAAAACTATTTATCTGTTTCAAAATCCAAAATTTCTAAATGGACAGAACAATTAGAAAACCAAAATTTCTGATGCACAGAACAGTTAATTTGTAGTTCATCTCTTCTCATAAGAAAGCATCAAATATTGATAGTTTTAGCAACCTATCTTGTGCAACTTCCAGTAATGCATACAACCACGAATGCACTAGGCATTACTCATAAAATTCTAAGTTCAACATAATGTCAAATACTGTGTTTATTTCCTTGGAAATTTAAAATACAACTCAAGATAACTCAAGATTTCTGTGTTTCTGTGCAGTTCTTGGGGCAACTGTTCACACTGTTAATTAGAATAAACTGGACTTATACTACTATGTTAAAACCAAATATATTGAAGAGAGTCCAACACTGTTCCAATGTTCTTACCCACAATGTACTATGGCATATTACACAGTCAGATAAAAACTTAGAAAACAATCCTCAAAAACACAGAAACAAAAAGATATATAAGAATGGGTTAAAAGATGTTGCTATACTAAAATGCAGTCCTTTTTCATGATAATTGTCTTTTTTAGAAGGACATGATGTAGTCTAATAATGCCTAGATTAATAAGAATTAATCTAATTATAAAAATGTATTGTAAGAAAATGAAGGAAACTTACAACTGAATTACACGTGACAAGTTCCTTAATTCGAACCATTACTTCTTGTGTGAATGTTCCTGGCCAAAACACTTGAGAGACGAGTCCTTTGGCACAAGCTTCCTGCGCAGTCAACTTCCTTCCACTGAACAACATTTCATTGGCCTGAAGGGATAAAAAGTTACTTCTGGTATGAAATGTAATGAGACAAAACTCATTAAAGGAAAAATGTTCAAAACAAATAAGGAAAATGCCTGCACTATTTGAAGTAGTTTTATTATAGCTCTTCCAACTTTTAAATAATCAAGAAAAAGACTTGCCTGCCTATAGATAGCTGCTTGGTGTTGTTGACTACTACATCAGTAGTTATAAAAATATGGAGGCCTATGATTAAGGATTAAACATGAAAATGTCTTTTGTCATTTCCCATTCATGAGTGTTCATTAGCTCTAGCTTTCTTGCAGTATTGCTGACTTGATTAACTGTATATGTGGTAATAAGTTATAATGCCTGGCAGATCTATAAAACAGCAATTAATACATCAGTTTGCCCTTTATAATAAAGTTAGTTACAGCAATGAAATCTTCGCTAAAGATCTACATTTTCTTTAAATTATAAACATAACCCAGTTTTCGTAGCAGACCTCCTGGGAACTGCCAGTCTTGGTAGAAAAGAATAGTTAAATATTTAGCAACTAAAATGTGTTCTTAGTACTGAAAATATTTGAAACCTAAATATATGGTTTATTTTCAGTACTTCTCAAAACTCTTCAGCAGTATTTAGTTTATGATGCAACACTTAAAATAGCTTGATCATCTTAGAATTTGACCTCCAAAACCCACTGAATTGAGTGGGATATATTCTGATTTCTGATCAAATTCATACAAAATAAATATTTCCATTTTATTCAGGAGTTCAATACTGAGGTGATAAATCCTTTCAAAAGCTGATTTAGCAGTCTTATTAAAAAAAAAAACAGAACAAACACCACCCAGTATTTAAAAGATCTTGTCCATAGTTTAAAAGTACAGAACAGAGTATGCTATTCCATGCAATAAGGTGATCTCTAGTTCTGCAAATACTTTGATTTATAATTATCATACACTTCACTATTTATCAGTTTCCCCATTCAAACTTCATCCTACAACTATTTCCATTTAAGCTTTAATTCTACCTTTAATGAAGTTTCTTATATAGTTACATTTTTTGTTTGCAATGACATCTGTGTGGAAACAGCCAGTGAGGATTAAAATGTCAGAGTAATTGTCAACCTCAAAAAAAACCCCAACTTTAATATTTCTTAATGACTAATTTACATTGAAAATATGACAAATCCATCACTGGAATATAGGAAGCAAAGCTCTTTAATTAAACACCCAAACATGATGGGTGTAGCATTTCTGAGGAAAAAAATCTGTTATTTTCTTTGTTTTCTAATACCGGAAATTTTGGTAGCTACTACTGCAAACTTCAGTTAACCATCTCAAATTATTTAATTACTGTAGGTAATGTTCCTAGTATTGCCATTTTACACATGAAGAAATAAAAAAAAATTGGAGGTCTGTTACTTGCCCCTTTGTAAAGAAATTTACATCCATTAGACATGTCAAAAAAGAGATGTTTCCTAGGATCTTTTACATAAAATTTATGATCAGCACATCTCTCGGAAATTAAGATGGAGAAATGTGCTTCATATATATTAGTTTAAAAGACAAGTCTCAAGCTAAAGGTACAAATTATATACCCCTATAGTTCTCCCTTCTGTGAAAGCAAAATCAAGTATATAAAGGTCATTATCACAACTATACCTTCTAATTTTCCAGATTATATGTGACTGATTCTAACCTGAAACACTAGCCAAAAAATCAGTGATATACACAAGTCTGTCTAAAACCAGGAATAATTTTCCTAAGGAGAGATGGGAAAAAAAAATTTCTTCCAAAGTAGATACTTAGCATTTATATCAAAGATCAAAACGTGAAGTCACCCCAACTGGGAGTTAGGAAAGTCAGAAATTTAAGTCAATAGGGAAGGTCTACATAGCCTTCACATGTCTCTTTGGTAACAAGGATAAAAATGAATGGTAGAAAACCTTAACTTTTTTTTTTCCCCTAAAACTCAATAGCAACTGCTAAGTTCTCCCAAACGTGAAAACCCACAAATGATACTAGTGCCCTTATCTTATTTCTGCCAACTGTAACACAGCATTAGCAGTAAATCTTACATGAAATGAGCGCACCAATTAGTGCTCGTGGTTGACAGGTTTTGAAGGGGAATGGTTTGCTCTTGCATCTTCACTTTTGATCTATACACAACGTATGCCAGAGACCCACTAATGAACAAGGTTTAATCATATAAACATGCCTTGTATCTGCTGTGAAAATTAACACGGTTACTTTCCAAGAAACATAATCATAGAATAGTTTGGGTTGGAAGGGACCTTTAAAGGTCATCTAGTCCACCCCGCCCTGCAATGAGCAGGGATATCTTCCATAGAATGGGTGGTGAGGGACCTGTAAAGATCATTTAGTTCCAACCCCCCTGCCATGGGCAGGGACACCTCCCACTAGACCAGGTTGCTCAAAACCCCATGCAGCCTGGTCCTGAACACTTCCAGGGATGGGGCATCCACAGTTTTTCTGGACAACCTGTTCCAATGTCTCACCACCTTCAGAGTAAAGAATTTCTTCCTAATATCTAATTAAATCTACCCTCTTTTGATTTAAAATTATTGCTGCACTCCCTGACAAAGAGTCCCTTCCAATCTTTCCTGTAACTTTCCCTTTAACTCCTGGAAAGCTGGGAAGGTCTCCCTGAAGCTATCTCTTCTCCAGGCTGAACAACCGCAACTCTCTCAGCTTGTCATCATAGGAGAGGTGCTCCTGCTCTCTGATCATCTTTGTGGCCCTCCTCTGGACCTGCTCCAACAGGTCCACATCCTTCTGATGTGGAGGGCTCCAGAGCTGGACACAGTACGTAGGGTTGGGGTCTCATCTGAGCAGAGTAGAGGGGCAGAATCACCTCCCTTGACCTTCTGGCCACACTTCTTTTGATGCAGCCCAGGATACAGCATAATCAGATAATATGATGGCATACGGAACATACAGCAATAGAAATGAAGCTGATAAAATATTTCATTAATATAAGTTTCTTATAAACAACCGCTATTTTCTACTCAGTCTGTCTTTCTCCCTGCACAGAGGAATATCACTGAGACATCCTCTGGCCTCTCTTTTGCAGCGAGTGCTTTGGGGCTCAGGGGACTTTCACACAAGCCCCCAGGCACTAGCCCATGGAGCACCTCAGCTCTCTGGCACTACGATCAGGAGGCAGACTGGTCTCTGTAACACCCGATACCCTGGCTGTGATGTGGACTACAGGCACTGTGGAAACACGTGTCCCTCATGACTGACAGAAAAGCATAAGAAATGCTGCCAAGTGTGTTAGAGACCAACAGTGAAACCCCGTGTGTGAAGCTTGATCACACGGCTCCTGTGCTTTATATCCAGGACCAGAAAACCAGACCAAGACCTCTACAGCAGACACGCAATAATGTATCTCCCCAAACACACAACACCTTAATTTCTATTATAAATTATTTCCAAAACTGAAAAGCCAAGTTTAAGAATCCTTCTGAAATTCTTGGTATTTCCATACCGTATCAGTTTTGAATCCTGGGCTTCAGATTTCCTGAAATAATTAACTCTGTTGAACACGTTCTGTGGAAAAACCCTCAATGACAGACCTGCTCACCAGCAAAGACTGACCTGGTAGAGAAGACTTTTCCAACCATCTTGTGATTGAAGATTTTTACAGAACTGCTGATGATAAAACCAATGCACTGAATCTGATTTACAAGAGTTAAGAGTGGGGCTAATATTGCTGAATTAATACATTTGTGGCAAATTTTATGATGCGCACAGAAGCCCTAATTCTTTCTTTTGTGTGATATTTTAATCCCCCCCGCCGAATGTTTCTCATCGCACTCATACCATCTCTTCTTTCTGTTGACTCTCTCCCTTTTATAGATAGAAAGCATGCTACTTCATCAAAACGTTCAGTATAGATTCTGAATATATTTCATGGACTTAGCTGCTTGAAGTCCAACTTTTTCCCATACAGCAGAGACATCACTGTATTGCAGAGGGTCAAGGGTAGTCTGCTTAAAACAGTGACCTTTTTTTTCCCCTTCTGCACTGAATATTATGGAATTGTTATCACTGGAGGCTTTACGTTTAAATCTTTATATTGAAAAATGAGAGCATTCACAAACACACATGAAAGAGTAAACTAGGGAAGAGCTTCTTGTGTTTTTGTACAACTTCTAAAGAAATGAGAATTAACATCCACAAGTCTCTAAAGGACGGGAATGTATGAAATGGATGGATGAATGGATGAATGGCCAAATAAAAAGGGAAAGGAACAATCAGTAGTTTGAA
This sequence comes from Tringa tobata, assembly GCA_033628505.1. Lineage (NCBI taxonomy): Eukaryota > Metazoa > Chordata > Aves > Charadriiformes > Scolopacidae > Tringa > Tringa tobata. The sequence continues at coordinate 3,737,397 of JAHREE010000131.1, read as the reverse complement.
ATATGCTAAGATATTAAAGATACTCTTATAACTGCTAATCTATTTCAGTTACCTTTTCTGTTCTCTTCTAATAACTAAATCCAGACATCACACAGTAAGTCATTAGATCTGATGCTTCTAACGGATTGAAATCTGTATTTTTAAATCAATAAATACCTACAGGGAAAAATTGGGCTCTTATAATAAACAGTAATTTAGGAAAAGCAGGTGTAGCTATAAGCATACACTGTTACTATTCGCCTTCAAATTGGAATGCGACGTAGGTCTAACAGTTTTCAAGGAACACAGCACAAAAATAGTAAGCAACATGAAAATAACGTAGGAAAGAGATTTTTAAATAGCTTTTTGTTACATTTGTTTCTTCCATCTGATTGGGAAGCAAGAAAAGGGATATTCAGTAACACATGGCTTATGTTTTCAGCAACAATGCATAGTGTTAACTTTTTCTTTTTTTTTCAATCCAGCAATACTGTAAATCCAGTGCAAGGCTGACAAAAAACCCCATCCTTCACAGAGGTGATTTGGACTGAGTGAGTATTTCTTGCCTAACGCACCAATCTTAAACATCAGCAGAGATCTACAAAACGAGGAAGTTTGACATGACTTCTTAAGAACGACAAGTGCATGAAAGCTGAATTACTTATTTTGCATACGAGCATTTAGTGTGAGACCTCTAATAGCCGGTGACACAGGGCTCTGCTATGCAATGACACTGAGTACAGATTCTTCTCTGCTACACTCTAATGCTGTGCCGAATGCAAGAGACTGGTGGCTGGTCCTCCTGTGGCATCAGCAGGGAAGGTGTGTCCTGGTATGCAGGACATAACCCTTCTGCCACCGTCACAGTTAAGCGTGCCCATGACATGGGATTAGGTCCCGTGCCAGCTTTCTGCTCTGTGCATGTGGGTGAATACTAGGCTGTAACATCATGGAGCAGAGAAGCTATAAACACTGGCTTCTCGTGAAAGGTTTGCATGAGAGAAAATAAAAATAAAAAAAAAAGACAACACAGCAAAGGTAAAAAGTCTTTAAATCACTCTGGATAGATTATCACAACTGCATGGTGAAACTGTCAGCCCCTACCCTGCAAGCTACTTACAGAAGCCAGGCCCATTATCCGGGGGAATGTAAGGGATGAACATCCATCTGGACTTTGTCCAAAAGTAGTGTATGGTGTCTGAAACCATGCCTTCTCGTTAGCCCAAACCACATCACACAGAGGCAATATAGATGCTCCAAGTCCAATGGCTGGGCCATTTACTGCTACAATGATAGGCTTCTTAAACTGAATAAAAGTATTCACAAAATTCCTGAAGAGAAACAGAAACATGCATTCACTACATGTATAGAAAGAGTAAAATATCCCAGCCCTTGAAAACTCAGTAATAATTAATCTCCACAATAATATCACTTTCGAAACCAACCTGATAACCTTCCACGATGAGGTGGTTAGCTTGGTGGATGAGGGGAGAGCAGTGGGTACTGTCTACCAAGACTTCAGAGTGAGGCTCTCAGCACTGTCTCCCACAAGACTTTTATAGACAAGCTGTTGATGTATGAGCTGGATGAGCAGACAGTGAGGTGGACTGAAAAATGGCTGGCCCAGAGGCTGGTGATCAGTGGCATGACGTCTAGTTGGAGGCCAGTAATTAGTATTGCACCCCAGGGAGCCAGTCCTGGGTCCAGTACTGTTCAACAGCTTCATTCATGATTGGGATGGTGGGTCAGAGTGTACCCTCAACAAGCTTGGCAATGATACAAAACTGGGATGATACACTAGAGAGTCATGCTGCCATCCAGAGGGACCTTGACAGGCTGGAGAAACGGGTTGACAGGAACCTCACGAAGTTCAACAAGGGGAAGTGCACAGTCCTGCACCTGGGGAAGAACAACCCCAGGCACCAATCTATGCTGGAAGCCAAACAGCTGGAAAGCAGCTTGGCAGAAAAGGACCTAGGGGTCCTGGTGGACACTAAGTTGAACTCAAGCCAGCAGTGGGCCTTTGTGGCAAAGAAGGCTAATGGTATCCTGGGCTGCACTAAGAGGAGTGTTGCCAGCAGGTTTTGGGAAGTGATCCTTCCCCTCTGCTCAGTGCTGGTGTCCAGTTATGGGATCCCCAGTGAAAGAAAGATGTAGGGCTACTGAAGATGGTCTAGCAATGGGCCACCAAGATGACTAAGGGACTGGAGCGTCTCTCATGAGCAAAGGAGAGCTAAGACTGGTCAGCCTGGAAAGCTTAGGGGGATCTCATCAATATATATAAATACCTGAAGGGAGGACACAAAGAGGGTGGAGGCAGGCTCTTTTCAGTGGTGCCCAGTGACAGGATCAGAAGCAATGGGCACAAAATGAAACACACAAAGTGGTCCCAGACTACCTGCTCTAGGTGACCCTCCTTGAGCAGGGACAGGTTGAACAAAAGGACTTCCAAAAGGTCCTTCCCAACCTCAACCATTCTTTGATTCTCTGAAAGCCTAGCATTTCTCCCAGCCCAAAGCAGCACAGTAATTGGGCAGGTGTAGATATAACACCCCTCCTACAGGCACCGGCTGATAACGGTGCTTCTGGTACATTCACAGGCCTCACAGCCCTCTCTTAGATGAGGCTGTTGTCATACCTCACCTCTGAGCACCAAAACCATGGTTACAGCTCTGCTTGCTCTTCACTGTGTTTATGTATGACATTGCTATAAGGTATCTATCTATCTACCTGTATTGTTAAGTGAAGATATAAGGTATATAGGTATAAATGAAGATAGGCAAAGCATTACTGAGCTTCCTTAATGAGTGTTTCTGGACTTCTCGGAGACAGATTTTCTTAATAAATACATCTGCCTTTTAAAATTATGAGCAAGCCATAAATAGTAGGGCTCCATTACCACATACTACACACTGCTAAACTTCCCCTCCTCATCTCCCTCTCTTGATTGGTCATAAGGCTATGGGTGCTATGCTATTAAGTTACAAATGCATATTCTCATCCTCATTATCAACACAAAATGACAATTCATTCTAGTACCCACAAAGCAGGGATACTTATATGCCTCTGTTCTCAAACAGTAAATGCCTTCAAGAGCCTCTTAGGAAAAAGCAAGTGTGTGTGTAAGTATGTACACATGTATGTGCACATGCATTAGACCAAGAAGAGACTTCTAAAACCTCCAAGCTGAGGTGCAGATATTTCTCAGTTAGTAGCTACCACGTATAAGGAAGAATTTACGTCAAGTAAATTGAAGTATTTACTTCAAGTACATGACAAATTCTGATTAGAACACAGTGTACGACACACAGTTGTCAGCACCTGCAAAGCATTCCTTTGCTCCGCATGACAGGTGATTTCTCATTTTTGTATTTGATGCTGAAATACGGGATTTTTATCAAAATTTTAGAAGAGTGGGATTGAGTGGTAAGTTTAAAGTTTGCTCTTTATCTGTGTTACTTGTTTTGTATTTCTGCAAAATAGGATATTTTTACTATACTGCATCCATCTCTAAAGGTTATCACGTTTCTTAACTCATTCTAGTGAGCTGTAACAGATGAATGCCAAAAAAAATTTCTGGAACCATTTTATGCAAGTTGTCATACAAACAACCCATCCAGAGATTTAACGATAATTTTAATCATGTCTGAATATTCCAGAGAGGACAATGTCTAGCATATATATGAAAAATACCATTATTATATTTGAAGGGGGGGTTCATAGGTATATTGTTACCTTTATCCGTTTTATTAACAATAAATAATAAGTGGCAAATCAGGCTTCTGGAAGAGCCTGAACTAAGCTAGTGACAGAAACTCACTGTTAAGAGCCTCTGTTCCCTGGCCACATGTGAAGTCACTGCCTGAGCAACTTCTACATGGAATGATTGAAAAGTTCCTTTGAAAAAAAACCCAAAAAACAAAACCCAACTTTTATCATCTCTATGAGCCAACTGTGCCTCCAATGAAACAGGTTTCATATCCCCTTTTTCAGGGACTTGAATACTGATAACAACAACAGAACATAGGTCTCTGAAGGAATATAGATACTCTGAAAGCATACAAGAGCTAACCCAAGAGCCCAGGCGCTCAAAACCAGTATTCAAATGATAAGATACTTGTTTGTACGGTTAAAACGTGTCTCTAAGATCTATACTTTTGTCCATATATATTCCTCTACTTTGTAGTAGTTCAGCTGATTTTGTTTAAAATGTTAGGTTTGGTACCTAGTGCTGGGATTATGTTCAATAGTATTAACCTACTTTTCTAAAATATCCATAATTCCACTGCTCTGGATGTACTATATTAAGTTACTCATTCAATGCACACCTTGTATTTGTGTGTGTTAAATTTGTTTCCCTGGAACTCTATGGCTGTTTAAGTCTTTTAAAATTGGCTTCACCTGGAAGAGTATTACCATACTGCCAGTTTTCACAGTTAAATTTTAGTAGTAGAAATAGCGTTGCATGAATTAACAACCCAAATAGAAAAAGGACAAGGAGTATAAAGAAGTGCTGCACACTATATCACACAACAGGTGAATGTCTGAGATCTTGTTGAATTAGAGGCTTTTGAAACAAAAAAGATAAACCAAGCCAGACTACATGATGAAGAATACCCACTCAGGTGACTGAAGGTAATTTTACGTACCTAATAGCTTCTGCCATCTTAGTGCTTTCCTTTTTTCTGTCATCTGTTAAACGTCGTATAAAATAAATAAAATCAAGACCACAGCAGAAAACGCTACCAACTGCACTGAACAGCACAAGTTTACTGTCATCTGCAGCTGCTGTGTTCAGTGCACTTTGGACTTCCTTCATTACCTGAAAAAAAAAATAATAGCAAAAATTCACCAGAATGAATTTTTTTACATCATTAAATATTAGCATACCTTTCTCCTCTCCTCTTGCCCTCACGAGATCTCAATCTTTGAAATCTTTAATTTTTCCTTTAGGATCCACTCAACCAATCAAAAGTTAACTTCTTTTTCATTATCCCAAAATAAGAAAGTTAAGAAAAAGGTATTGGAAGCTTTGCATTTCATAAAAGTAATTAAACTATGATAATGAAATCATTAGGAAAAATTCTATTAGATGTTATCTGTAACTAAAGCACTCATTCAGCATTTCTGTAATTTGGACAGCAGATGGCATATGCAACCAGTTCAGAAAAAAAGAACCTTAATTCAGGCTAAAGCTTATTTCAAGTTGCACTTCGTAAATCACCACGTCTTATAAGACAGTACATTTAAGTTCAGATAGCGCAGTTAAAACTCATCTGAATTATACTTGAAGTCGCTTGCATGCGTAACATCTTGCAAGCAACAACCTGAATCTTGCTTCATGTATGTTTGTGGCTGAGTAACAGGCATAAGTGAGGCAGGCTTAGAATTCCCTCAGCACCCTTCCCCCCTCAAAATCAGAATTGTTCTGACCTCTGGATTTAGCGAATTATTTTCGGATGATTTTGTTGACAGCAAAATGTGTGTGAATCCATCTTGTTTCCTGACGACGATGTCTCTGTACCGGTACGCGCTCTCCGTTTGTCTCACACTGAAACGTAGCCTTTTGTCGAAAGGTTGATCTCTCCTGTCATCAATAAACCTTCGCTTGCTGGCTGTCACTCCTGTTACAGATGTCTGTATGTTGGTTGTACCATTGGCTGCTAATGCTTCCATAAAGGTGGATGTACCTGTAAATAGATTAAATAACATTCTAGTAATTACACTTCATTAGCTCAGCAGTTTCAAAATCCCTATTAGCATGAAAACATGCAAGTCGTATTAAGAACACACAGTAAACATGAAACTCAGTCCCCTGGAAGTTACTGAGATGTTACACTGTGCACAGACCAAAACTGAAGTGACAAAGGGATCCAACAAATTAATTTTAAAGTTGTGAGAAAATGCATGTGAAACAAGCCAAACAGAGCAATCATCATATACTTATTTTTAGAAGGAAGGGAAATGTTTATTTAACATTACTTATACCAATTCACTTCAGTAGGTTAAATGCTTTGCTTTCCCCCTTTCCAACGCCTTTAAGTTGTCTCACAGCATCAAGATTGCAAAGAGAAAGCAGAAGCCTTTTGTTAAAAATGCCATGAGAACTTAATACACGGAACAAAATGACACCTACAATAAGCCAAATAAAGAACTTGATTGACAAGATCCTATAAAGCTTAATAGTCTTTAAAGGAAAATGGAAATGAAGAAATACAGACTATACTTCTGTGAGAGGGGAACAAGACCCATGCAGTGATGATATTTTAATGGATTCATAGACAATGAGATATTTCTTAAGTCTAAACAATTTTTGCTAGTAGAATTGGCAAATAGAGCATTGTGTCTTTCTGGTCTTGTTCCTAGTCACTTAAATAGACAAATTTTGAAGGCACACAAGTAAACAGGTCATTCCTCATGATGCAAAAGGGATAGGTTTTTCTTTACTCCGTATTAGAAAGATCATGTCAAATAATTAGCATTCATAAGATAAAATAAGAGAACATCTTGGATCTATAATCCATCTGTATGTTAAAGTCTCCCTGTAAAATCTCCATAAAATCTGGCAGATTAAAGTAATGGAGTATGCGTGGGAGGAGGGGAGAGCAGGGCTAAAATGTTGGGAAAATGTGTTACAGGCCAAGGTAGGAAAGTTCCAAAAGCCTTTTCCTGAAAACTGAGATCTGAGACTTTGTTAAAATCTACTGGAAACCCACAGCCCTTATCTCACAGACAGGTACTTCAGAACATCATCCATGTGAGGTCTTAAAAAGCACAGTTAAACCACATATAAGTTGCTAATTAAATGCCATTGATGGATCTTACTTAATTTGTTATTATCTTTCTGAAGAAGCTATATTTTAAAAGTTCTAATAATATGCAGACATGCAATGCTATGATACTTTTTTTTTTTTAAACACAATATAGTTCAAATACTTGTGAGTTCAGTGAAGACATTAAACAGGCTCACCAAAATAACTGGAATATCCTATATCTCCACATTTTAATTGTATTCAAATGTTGCTTACTTTGACCCATAAGAAGTATGAGTGACACATTAAGGGAAAGACTAATGAAATTACAGTTTAGAACATTACACATTTTTCTATTTCAGACTGCCTTCAGATATAAGTGAAGTCTTTTTATCAAATACTTTAAAGTAAATAAATCTTTGATTATAAATCTGTTGTGATTAATTAGGCAAGTTGTCTGTCAAAGGAGCTATATAATAATAAGGTTTTATTTTGCTTTTAAAAGGCATTCTTATTGTATTAGTGATTTAATCCTCTTAATGTATCAGTTTTTGTGAAGTTAAAAACTCAATATTTTTCAACTGTTTAAAGTGAAGAGTAAGAAACTGAATTCAGTTTCTGATAACTCAGAGACAGAGGTGAACAAAATAAGGTGGAAAATTAATATTTTGTATTGTCACAGAAGTTTCACGTTTATTCCTAAATTTATCTCAGCTTATCAAGTTCCTTTTTTCATTTCAGCAGAATAAATAAAAACTTGATTCATACCAAAAATGAAACTGTTGAGGGATGCTTTCGATATTTTTCCCTTTTAAACCACACTATGTTGATTACATTCCTTTACAAGAATTCCCTTTAAAGGGAATTTGCAGGAGCACCACTGTTGCCCATATTTCATAAAGGACACAAGATGAAATGGCAACACTGCCCACAAGGGTTTGTTTTTCCATAGGAATGGTAAATTAAAACAACTGTAATCACCTCTGATTTCTAAGCCCTGATATAAGATTTTATGGCTTCTGTCCTACTCATAATGAAAAAAAGAGGAGAACAAGGAGAGCACAATAGACTAGACTAAGCCAAAAAAAAGTGTCAGTAAACTTGTTAGAGCTTTGAGTAGATCTTTTCCCACGACTCATACTTCCAAAGATGTACTCAAACATCAGAAAATTACTTTTGAGATGTAAGAGCAAATGATTATACACTTTGAGACACAAAACTTTTGGCAAGAGAGACCAAGATGTAAACACCACACACCACTCTTCATGCTTATTGAATTGGCAAGAAACCTTTGGAGTTTTTATATAAACTCTGTCTGCACTTGTCAATAGTTGCAGTTTCAAACCACAAACAAGGGACAGCTGCAGCTCAGTGGAAGAAGTCTCCTACATCCAATCTTGTAAACACACTTTTAGGATACTTGGACTGCAATCAAAAACCTGTCTGCTTTAGAAACCGTACCTCTGCACAGGGAGACACAGCCACTTCGGACGGATTAGAAAACGGCACCAACAGAGTTAAAACACATTCATTAGTGTTTGTTGTTATCGCTGTAAGTTTGTGACCTTCTACACCTTAAATTGTAGGGGGGCTCTTTCTTTTGACATTCAGTCCTCACAAGTGAAGATACAACTCAGAGATATAAAGCAGTCCTTCATGCTGTATATATAAATAGTCAAAGGTTGCATCACCGGACAGCCTTGGACGTGTGCAGCAGCAAACGAGGATAAAATAAAAGAAAAAAATGCCATAGAGAATTAACTGTATTGCCACAGATTTCCTCACGTGAAAATTTTTCATTGAGGTTACTTATCTTCAGTCAATTACGACTTTATTTTACAATTTTAAAATATAGACTTCATAACAAACCCAAAGCGGTTCTGCATTTTAATACGTTGATGGTGATAGCATATCAAAGACAAAACACCACAGCCCTCTCATTTCAAACTGAGCCTTCCAAAAACAATAAGGGCTTGGAAAAAGACGATTTACCCTGGATATTGTCAACTAATGCAGAACTATGTTTATGATGTAAACAAACAGCTCTTTTATTTACAAAAAAACCCCTCCAACTGCAGACTGTTAATTAATGTGACCTTCTCAAACATGAAGACATACTTCTACTGTGCAAAGCTTCACCATACAGACGCAAAATGAAATGAAGAGCACTACTTGGTTTTGCAGCTGCTGATCAAAACCTGATAACAGTCACTGTTTTCATGCAGCTGCTCTTAGAGGAGAAGAAAAAAAACAACTATGGGCAACAGATAAGAAAGGAACCGGTCTTATTCAAAAGGAAGAACACCACAAAATACAGAAGTTGGAAGAGGAGCAGAATAGCAAAGGTATCATCATCCCCATTCCACTGGCAGAGAAGACAGGAAAAAGCCACCTGTCCAAAATATGAGGGGGATAATAATTAAAATGCATTGTGCCAGACATTTAGATTAAGAGTTTAAAAAAAAACAGGCAACACAAAACTTCACAACAATCTAACGGTTACAATCCCAAGCTCTTCTCTAAACTATTTGTGCCTCACTGTTACTGTCTCCCAAATTCTGGAGAAGTTCAGTTTAGTTTATGTAGCAAGCTGGAGTACACACACTCCCCTCCCTGCAACAATACTGGGGATACATCCAAACAGGTGGTCTAACCACAGCCAAACCTCTTGTATGCTCTTCTTCTCCAGTGGTACGGCATGTACTAGTCGTGGTACTCTTAATTCAAAGGTTTGTCTGACAGAGTAAGCCGTTTCTGAAAGGCTTAGCACAGATGTCCAAGGGTTGAACTTAAGAAGGTGGGAGGTGTGAGTGATGCTGGGTGAGAATCTTCCCCAAATTCAGCCGCCAGAAATTTTGTGATTTCTAAAATTTACATGCGCCGAATCATAGCATGAAACCAAATCGTGTAATTAAATACTTATGCCCCACGGGATTGTCCAATTTACTTTTGAAACCACTATAGTTTTGTCTTCCAAAGTATCTTTCTTGCAGTAAGTTGCAGAACTTGCATCTTTACTTTCTTCATCACTTTCATCACACCCCTTCTCCAGATTGAGTACTAATTGAGTCATCTTAACCTTATTCACCCTTTCTTCCTCCAGAAGCCAGCCCAAGCCCATCATTCATTCTTCTCCATGCCTCTTCCTCTTCTACTGAGCCTTGGAACAGGTTCCAAAACAGCACACAATATTCAAGATGGGGATTTATAACGTGGCATATTCAAGCCCTCTCTTGTCCTCTACTCCACTTCCATAATAATGTCTAATTTTTTATTATTTTTTTTTATTAAAAAAAACCAAACTAGCACTGAGCAGGTGTTTTCAGAAAAATACCCAAACCAAACCCAATGCCCTTTTCCTGAGCAGTAACAGGTAGTCAGGAACCAGTCATTGTCCAGGCACGGTTTTATGTTTTGCTATAGTCATATTTTTTGCATCAAAGTCTGTTTTGTCCCCCGCTCCTTACTCAGCATTCATCTGCACTGAAAGTAATCTTTCATTTTAATCACAAAATCACTGGGTATTTTCAGATACATCTGCAGTGCTCACTGCAGCTTCAGGGACCCTCCCTCGCACCTTTCCTGTACCCTTACACACCAACCATGTCCTCTCCTGCACTAAGTGATGAAACAGTTAGTAAGAAGCATCCCACTTGAATAAGCAAATGAACAGACACCAGCAACAACAATTTCTTAAAGTGTTAACTGCAAAAACAACACTGTAATTGTAATCTGATTGCAACTCAAGCGCTGCAAAGGGAAGAATACGATCTGCAAAACTGATTAGGAAAAAAAAATACACAAAAAAATTTAGCAGTGCTAGAAATAAGTGTGGGGTTTTTTTTTCCCCAAAGTCCTTCCTATACTTTTGCTGTTTTATATTTCCCTGTATAATCCACAAGACTTCACATCAGTTGTGCAGTGCAGGTTTCCTCATGTTCCCTTTTTGCCTACAAACAGTGGTGTTTTGCTACATGTTCATTTGTACTAGCAAGCACTAACTGTAAACACTGTTAAGCTTCTCCAGTCAACTCTGCACTACATCAAATATTTCACACAATAAGACACCAACCACAGACAGCAATACCACGATGCAAACACAATGTATAACAGCTTCCAACAATTTTTCCACCTCTGCTTCAGCAATTGCACAGCAAATGTTTCTTAGAATTGCAGTGTATTAGCACAGATTCTAGAAATTCAAAATGATGGTTCCAAAAAACTATCAAAACCTTACACACTCCAAAACCCGACCAATATATGTGCCCATTTTTTGTCTGAGTATATATACTTTTCAAATAAAGTTAACCACTTCTCGATTCTGTTTCCAGGAATTAGTTACACTGGGAACCAATTAGATGTTCTTCAGCCACCTTCTGTTGTTTTTGCAAATACTCAAAGAGCATAGGTTTTAAGCACAGACTAAGAAGCAAACTGTTTCGGTAAAACATCAGCGCGACAGTTTCACACCAGTACTTGGTGAAACATCAGCAATAGGCAACTACACTCGGCAGTAAACAGTCCTGCAGTGGCTGGCAGGCACCATTGTCAACATCCATCTTCAATTCCTAAAAAAAGCCACTGTCTCCCGCCCTTAATTCCTCTTTCCCCTTTATTTTAAATGCCACTTTGAAACACTGCTCCGATAAAATCTAAGGTACCTACAGCACTCTGTTATGGACAAAATTAGCACGAGGAGAGAAATACACACATACACACTGGTACTATTCTTGGTAACGTTTCTCTACTTGATTAGTTGTTTTTCATCTTTGCGGCCATGCCACATTTAAAGTAATACATTAGCCATCTTTTTCCTCCTGCATATAGTTTTCTCTGTTTCTTTGATTACTTACAGCATCAAATATATTTACATGTTTGCAGTGATACTGTTAGGAAGATGGCAGCATTACTGGACATATGTTATAGGCTATTTTAAATATTTTTGCTTTTGAATGTCTTTCATTCTCAGACCGTAAGCAGCCATTTAAAGATAAACTCGTAATGTCAACCAAAAATGCAACTAATCAGAACATAAAACTCTAGTACTGAAAGTAGGCAATCTTTACAAGAGGAAACAGCATCTCTTCACTCTTGAGCTAAATAGGTTTACCTTCGTCTGACTACTTTAAGTCACATAAGTGGAAATAAAAGAAAGTTTACATACTTTAAAAATACGTGAATAACAGGATACTAGATCTAACATTTAAGGCCATGCCCACAAAAACAAAAACATTATTAATGTAATTTGGCAACAAAGCTCTTAAAAAGTCTGATTAATTTTTACTACCTTCAAAAAGGAACTCTGCATTTTTATGCATACAGTATTAAGTAATCTTTCCACATGCTGTCTTACAGTGGAAAAAACACCCCCTTTCTTAACAACAGCAAAAGGATTTCCAAATACATCTCTATTCTTATTATTTCACTGGAAATATGTAAGTAAACATTCCTAAAATGAGCAAATTCTTTTTCTCCTTTATCAGGGCATCAAGGTAAATTAGGATTGCTCTATTCTCTCCTTCCACTTTGGTTTTAGACTCATTTTGCAGTGATTTTCTTTCGTTGAATCTATAGTCAGGATACTACTGACAAACAGAAAACACTGCATTTGATCATTCTCACCCTTTTACTGTTACTCAAGGTGACCGTAAGAAAAAGAAAAAAGAAATCCCAGAACCTTCTGATATCACTCCAATCAAGTAAACCCAGCCATATTTCACAGTAGCATGCACTAAAGTATTTAATGGGAAAAGCAAATAGTTGTATTTCTTTTTTTCTCATTAATCAGTGCAAATAAGAAAAAACATCCTCAAGTTACAGACTCCTTTTTGAGATCTTTTAACACTGGAAACGTTTCATAAGAAAGCATTCTCCTATCTTGTCCTTTGATAGTCTTGGAGCTGCAAGTTATGATATCACAGCATTCATTCAAAATGCCCTCAAATTTGAGAGCTAAGTAAGGACATCTCTCGGGGCTCATCTACAGAGGAAAGCTATCACAGCATAGGCTAAGGTTTAAACTCGAAATACATCCAGCTATTTCACACTAACTCCTAAGGTGAACACATTCTATATTAAGAGCACTTCATTGCAATTTAATCCAATCCCCCAAGCGATCTAAAAAAAATGGCTCTCTTGATGGGAAATAAGAAAGCCCTAATGTAAGGCTAGTGTAGAACAGATACTGCCAAAAAGACATCCTAGATAGTTTCCTGTTTAGACACGATCATATACATGCCTTATACACGTGACATAATTCTTGCAAGGACATCGAAACTTTCTAAATCATTTTAGCTAAATTATTAATGAGATTTAGATAGAGAGGCATAGCATCACTATATTGGCAGAATACTTTCATTTACCTTCTTTTCGAAACTAATATGTCAGTAAGTGTTCACATTTAATTCTTAGAATGCAGATGAGGCTTTAAAAAGTGGAGTTTCCAAGAGCTCCGTTAACAACTACCCACAGAAACATTTTGCATTTCAATGCAGAAAAGCAGTAGGCAAAGAGGACTAGAGGGCATTCAGAGGTTCAGGACACTGGTGTGTATGCATGGAGCTTTACAGGAGACCCCGACATCTTGAGTGCTCAAGAGCATCTGGAGTGAGCATCCCTGCAGGGAAGAAGCATCTCTGGCTTTACAGATCTACCTCAAGGAGGTACGTGTGCCTTTCCAGCCACTCCCTGACATCTGTCATTAGTAAAAGATATCTCAACCTCCTGTGGGACATTCAGCAACAGGTTCATTAAGAGGTGGCCAATGAATAGATTACCTGAAGCCGTATGAGCTCACAGCAGAGGCCATCCTCCAAGACACAAGTACACGTAGCTGCATGCCTTAACACAGCCAGCTATACCCTACTCGTGGGTAGCCTGTGATACCTAACGTTGCTGGCTGCTACTAACAAGGGCAATCTGTTCTGCAGCAACACCCCTTTATCAGAAATTACTGACCTTGGCAGAAATAACTGGCTGGGGTGGGAAGGGGAAGCACAGAGGAGGCCTCTCTTGAATCTTCACTTGAGTCTTTTGGGTACCTTTCAGAGATGAACGGCACGTTCAGAAATGCACGTGCCAAGCAGGTTCTTACTTTTGATTCAGAGGTACCCAATGGAGAGAAGTCTCTACCGGAAAGCCAAGAATTTGAGCCAAGAAGATTTCTGAAAGACCCTGCCTTTAGGCAAAGCACACAATTTCTATTAACATCACATCTAAACAGGCATTCACAAATTGTTCTAGAGGTAATCTCTCCCCCGTTTTCCCAATATTCTGGGAAAATAAGCCCACATTAAAGCAGGATGACGCAAGGTATCTTTGGGTATCCCATATAACAGATGCTGGGTAGTTAGATGCTCTGAACTGAGAAAGTGATTCAGAACAGTGTACCAACTTGCCAAATTTGTCCTTTTATATTGTTAGAGAGGAATAAATCCCAAATATCTACTGGCAACAGCTGAAATGAGGTATTATGGAAAGCAGAAAGTAAATACAACCTGTGCTCTCAAGCTGAACCTGGTCTCTCCTTGTTTTTGGCAATAGTAGCTAGGATCAGCGGGTATGAGAGGACATGCTTGAACTGGAAAATTAATGGAGAATATCCAGAATTCCTTATTCTTCCTATATTGGGTAATAATAATAATAATCATAATAACCAAGAAAAATCCCCCCAAAAGCCAAAACACCAGAGAAAGTTCTAAAGTCAACACTAGGAGACTTCTGAGAGTAAAAGACTTGGATCAGATGCTTTCCATGACAAAAATTTATGATATACCCTCTCTCAATTAGGCTTTTTCCTGTGTCACTGCAGGCAACTACTAGAAAACAGGAGACATTTGTCTCCACATCATCCTGCCCTTCATGTTGCCCTCAGTACAGATGGTATGGTTCTCCATGTTGTGGGATTTGCAGAGGTAGCAAAAATCGTGAACACGGCCATGAATCCTAGAAAAATGCCTATCATAAGAAAATGTTTTCATCAAATTTTGAAATCAAGAACATAGTGGTAAACAAGCAAATCAAAAAACCATGCTCAGGGTAAATCACAAGAAAACAACCAGAGCTGAAAGCAGTGAAGAGAGAAGGCAATGCTCCAATCTCAGCCAGCAGCTGGGAGGAACTGAAGGCAGCGAGATGCCCTTACACAGCAGGATGGATCGCACATGCATGGGTAGTGTTTGGGTGCATACTCTTGATACTGCAATCAGCTTCTCTTTCAGACCTTAGGCTTTTATAAATATGACAACAGTCAATGAAGTAGAACAGTCTATCAAAGCAAAAAATCTCACAGACAAAAAACCTAAACTGATAACTCCATAAAGCACTAATTAAGTAGTGAACACATGCTGCCATGCATAGAAAATGATGCAGAGCGGCTAAAGTGGCTTCCCTCAGGCTATGCAGCAAGTCAATATAAAAGCCAGGATTATTAGTTACAGGTGGTCCTGATGCCCAAAAGCTACTTTCCCCTATAAAAATCTGCTTTTATTAAGTACTGGATTTTATTTCTTTCCAGAAATTGTAGGTATCTAGATTAAAGCGTAAGTAGCAATACTGATACTATTGCTAGTCAGAAGAGACAACTAAGGAGGCAACTGAATAACCACTATGTGATATTTAAGTGGGACATTGTTTAAGCTACATCAATATATTAATATGAAACCACAGCCTCTATGAGACTACCAAGAAAAATATAAATAAAAAAAAAAATAATCAAGAAATTAGGAAGACGTGACAGAGAAAAAAAAGCCCCAAACCAAATATGATTTAAGGCAAATTTCAGAACAAGTTTTAAAAAGACAAACTATCTCAGAGATCAGGACTTAGCAACTACTACACACCATGCCAAAACCAAGGAGAGCTAAGTTAGGTACCATAATGCCCGCTGCTATGCAAAAACAAGAACAAAGTATATCATATTTGATGCTTTAAATCACAGCGTGCAGCAGCCTCAGAGAGAATTTTATAGCTTGTCTATAAAATATGTCTATATATATGTCAGCCTCAGAGAGAATGTCTATAGCTTGTCCTTGGTAATAGGAAAGTAAGGTTTATTTGACTATTTAGAGATGGATGTAGGAGCACATCTTTTCACAGGAGTCATACTGTGTGATCACAGTTCAAGAGTCAATTTGTAGATTTTTGAAAATTATTATCACTGCAAGTGCATAGAAGGACTTGGGTCCACAACCTGGTAATTTGAGAAAGCAGAGGGAAAAAAAAAATTTAAAAAATCCCTATTTGATTTTTGGGCCTGGGAATTGGTGCAAGTCCAATTGGTGCAATTCCAAGTGCAGCGCTGGAGCCTCAGTTGTTCAGTGGGAAGTTCATAAAGCTGTGCTTGGACTTACAGTTACTAAGGGGTGGTTCACGGGTAAATGGGCTCTGAACATCTTTAGATACAGTAGACTCCTAAAATACTGAATCCTGCCTAAGGAAACAATCCATTAAGAATACACAGAGAAGCCAAAAATATCAGAGGAAGTCACTACATAAAAGACAGAAGAATTGCTATTAAGTAAAGTAAAGAGCGTGTACACACAAACAATGAGACTAGTACATAACTAGTCACAATTGTGAGCTCACTTTTAATTTGGAAACCATTTAAAACACATCATAGATGAGACAAAATGATAGATGAATTACATGACTAATTGTTTCCTGAAGCCTGCCAGGGACCCACCTGTTCAAGTCAGATTCCGACAACTAAACAAAGAGAATAAAGAAAATAGAAACAGGACAGTATCAGCAAATGGAATTGAAATTTAATTTCTACCAAGATGAATGCTGTGCAATTTTAGATAAATGTGTTATGTAAAAAGATACTGCATTAAATATTGTTTAGACAAATAGCAAGACACCCCAGTCATAAGGAAAGGGTGCATAAATGGAACTAAACTTATACAATAATTGAATTATTTTCTTCAGGAGTGAGATGTAGCTTCAATTAATTCCATATGGTTAAACAGGTCAATAGGAACTGAGGGGGAAAAATAGAATATGCTATACTTACAAGAAAATAGGAAGTAAAGAACACTGGGAAGAATACAGGGAGATGCTAAAACAGATAAAGAACGGTATTAGAAATGCAAAGTAAAACTCTAAAGTTCTCATAGTTACAGATGCTAAACACAAATTATTTTTCCAGTGATAAAAAAAATAAGAGAGAGAAGAATTAGATCAAAAAAAAAAAAAAAAGTGAAATGTAGTGTAAGCTACAAAGTCAATTAAAATATTAGTGGGGAAACCAGCATGCCATAAGAAACCAGAAAAGATTTATGAGTATGAATATATTGTACATATAACAAATGACAGACTAAAAGGATTGAACATGGCAAGATTGCTGACTTTAAAGTAAAAAAAGAGAAACAGACAAATGTGATAGTCTATATAGGAAATGTATCATAGTAAGTGAAATACCTCTGAGACTTGCTTGCTTAAACACTAGCAAATTTGGAAGGTACCTTGAGTAATAAGACTTGTAGTGACGTAGTTTCAGAAAGAGATGGAAAAAAAAACGAAGCCTTAAACCTCTGCAGTTTATTTCTGATTATAAGCAACACATGCCCTCACTGTTTCAAAAGAGTCCTTCCAATTAAAACCTGTTGGGGATCGAAGCAATACTCAGGAGAGCCATATTGGATACTGCAGAGAGATTTCATCTTCTTACAACACTTCACTCATTACTTGCCATATATTTTACCAATATTTTGCAGTTTCATACCTTTACAAAACATGCATCAGAACCCTCCCTATCATGTGCACTTACATCTAATGTAAATGTCAGGATTTAAAAAAAAATAAATAAAAAAAATCTCAACACAGGAGCAGCCCTATTTTGCTCAGCATTCAAGCCATATACATAGTATTTTTCTTAGTGATATAAAGTTGGAAATACATTGAAAAGTAAAACTTTTCTACCTAAAATTAGTTTTAAAAGATCCTAAAACATGAAAGTTTCTATTGATACCAAAAAGTGGAAGTTAGTAACAACAAGGATTTCATGGTTATTGTATGCTAAGAATGATAACATTGTCTGTCATTGGGAGTTTGATATACAGAGTTGTAATAAACTCTGCATCTCCATTTGATCTCAGAATATGTTGCCTTATCACTAGTACATTGCCATAAGGTCAACAGTTAACTGAAACAAAGATATCACTTATAGTTTTCTATTCTGTTATTATCTATCCATCAACATATTGGTGATTTACAAACCCAAACACTGTCCATTTTTCATTACTACAGAAGATGAGCTTTCTAATATAGCTACATCACAGAAGGTACCACACCATCAGATATTGGCCCCCACCAGCTCAGCTAAAATACTATGGACATCCAAAGAAATTTATCTTCAAGATTCTTTTGAATCATTCTAATTAACAGATGTGCTGCAGTGGGATCACCTTACTTTTTCATTAATTCTTAAACAATATGCTTACTGAAATTTCTAAAAGAATGACTGCGGTGTTTTGTTTTAAAAAAAAAAAAAAAAAGAGAGAGAAAAAAAAGAAGGATTACTCCCCACCTCCGCCACCCTTTTTCTTTTTTCCCCTCCTTCCTTTCAAGCCAGATAAGAGACTACAAGCAATAAGCAGCATGATCGTATGCTGGCTCAGATCAGACCAACACTACAGATATTTTAAGCAAGTTCACCCCTGCTACAAGGAGTAAAAAGCCTGCCACACGTCTGTCCTTGGTCTCAATTGTTCTTGCCAGGAGACTGGCACTCCATTTAGCTGGCAAGTTCAGGAAATACAGCCAAGGACCTTCCACGAACCTCACCATACCCCTGTGATCTGAGCAAGCAGCACATACTAAATTACTTATCAATACTTAAGTACCAATGTAGTTTACATAACATGAGAATTAAGCTTTCTTTCCCTTCACTTATCTGTTTCTTCTGCGTACAGCCTGCCAGACCAGCAACAAGTCATTCACTGCAAGTATTTCTGTCTAACCCAGGAAATGTGCAGCTGGCTTCCTTAATACCTTCTCTCCCTCCACTGATAGACCTGCTGAACAATTCCACAGGAGCTTCCAAAGGTAAACCAAACTACAGTTTAAAACTATTTACCATCATCAGTGTTTTTACCTCATTTGACTTTCCTTTCCATTCCCAGTCTTCAGTAAGACAAATGGAATCCTAAACTAAATCTAGAAAAAACATTGTCCTGGTTCTACATCTCCTTATCTCTTCTCTTTTTTTCTGGGAGGGTGAAGGGCTATCTGTCATTTGAATTGGCCAATTCGGCCTAAACCATGACAAACATTAAGTACAGTTCAACTACAACAGAATATCTGGGAAAAAGTATTAGTGTTTACCTACTCTGGGCTCATTATTTGGACAGAAATATCAACTTATGGCTAAGTAGCAAGAAATGAGTAATAAACTGACATAAACAAATGAATACATGCCAAAAACCCCACAAAACCTGACAAGATTAATTTAGCAGCAAGAGCAAGCTGAACATTTTTGCAGGGTGCACTGAGTTAGCTTTTGGCTTGATCAGTTCCCGAGTGCTGCTGCTGACCAAGCAGGGCAGCGAGAACGTGTGGGAAGGGGGTGGTGGAAAGAGAGGACAGGATAACTGAGGGTAATGTGAAAAGCATGTCTAAAGAGAACAGCAACACATTTCTCACAAGTTTAAATAACATACTGACTAGCAGATAAAAATTATAGGAAAGAGTAGGTACTTCCTCATGCAAATCCTTCAATTATGAGATCGAGTCCCCATGTTGCAAAATAAACTCCAGCGATAGTGATTTATCCACATCGGAAACTGGCAAAATTGAAATAATCAGAGAACAGGTATCATTGTTCTCTGGTAGAACAGGTATCACTCTTGCATACTGTACAACTGAAAGCATTAAAAAAACCAACCAACCAAACAACAATCTGCTGTGAAACTATCTTCTAATATTTCAATAAACATGGAGATTATGAACTAATTTCTCAAGCATAAGGTGACTTGCAGTTTAGAACAGATCTGTGGACTAGTTTATTCATACTGTAGAAAACAGCCTGTGGTGTAAAATCTTTAAACTTTCCCAAATAGAAAAATAATGAGAAGAACTGTTGCGGATATCTGCGAGGGAAATACAGCACATTTCATTGCTGCCATCAATGTGTAGTTTATCAATGCCTACCTGGAAAGCCAAGAAATGAGAAAAGTTGTCACAGAAAAGAAAATGGCATCAGCAGCTGACAGTATGTCCTGCTAAGACACGAGCTGGAGTGGGAGGCAAAGCCACCCATCCCCTGAGGCTGCCACAGCCTGCAGTGGGATGAAGCATGAACAGGGACAGTCAGAGAAGTGTGACTATTCATCACCTCCTCTTCACAAACAGGGACTTCCCTCCCTGCTAGGTCTGGGACTGTCTCTACAGCATGACTTTTGACTATAATAAATTCTAGAGTAAACTGCATGGAGTAAGAAAGGAGACTAACGTCCAAGCTGAGGCTCCACAAGTCAGTCTAACAAATGCTCCAGTAAGTCCCCGGAAATGGTTGTTAGAGAGTGCCCTCACATCTCTGAGAATAATATTAGCACAATATGTAGTCGAAAAGCCAATTCAGGATTGTTTAGTTGCTGACTTTGTCAGCCTTTTGAATGACAGAGAACAGTGCAACTGATACAGTCTCCAAAGCTGTTGGGAAGGTTGTTTTTTCTAACCTAAAGGCTAGAGTAAATAGTAGACTTCATGTCAAAACACATTCCTTCTACGTGCCATGACGTGCTGCCCATCGTTACCAGCCCACGAAACAGCTTTGTTTCCAGAGAGAGACTCACACCGTGCCACTCTGGGTGGTTCTCTCACAACTGCTCCTTCCGCAGCCAAGTCTCTCACCATGCATCACTCTGTATATGTGGCCCAGCAAGCAAAGACTTTCCCTTTCTTTTCAGGTAGTTAAGGTTTAAAGTTTAAAATTCCCCCTTCCTTTTCATCTACCTTATATGCGATCCCTGTAACATATGAAAAATGAATATGATGATGACCATGAAGTAGGAAGTATTCAAGAGCAGAAGTGGGCAAATAATGGATTTTGGCTCAGACGGTGAGCTGGAGATGCAACAAAAAACCTAAACAGGTTCTCTTTTGTTTTCAGATTTACTCCTTCTATGTAATATCTTTCAAACTGTTCTGAACCAAAATAAAAATGCTGCTTCTAAACAAAGTCAGATGTGCATTTAATAAATTGGACTAATTTGTAAATAGGATTCTGCTCTTCCCTGTTCCAAGCTCTGCTTTTGTTACAATTTCTATTGTTAAAAAAATGTTGCCATACCCATATTCAGGAGTAATATAATTATAGCATTTATTACTAGAGTTAATGCAGTAGTTTAAATTCTTTTGCTGTGTGAATCTAAATACATGTTATTCATGTTACTTGTAGCAAAGATAAATAAGAAACATAATAAAATCTGCAAACACTAATACAGCATTAAACTCACAAGATTCTCCTTGAAGAAGGTTAAAATTGAAGGAGAACAAACCCAGCGCTATATTCTACAGGTTGATTTGAAATTAATCGTAATTTTAGTCCCATATGCGTTTAGCTGAAAGCCAGAAATTATTTTATCTTAAATTTTAAGACTGGAAAGATGTTTCCCTTCTGTGATAAAGGGAAACCAATAGCTTAAATTCAAGCCTGGGCTGTTTCAAGATCACTCTTCGAAAGGGTCTCTCAACAATTTCACTCTGCTTTAGTAGCTTAAAAACCTATGCATGTCAGTGGTCACAAGGCAATCACAAACAACAACTTCTCACAATTATTTTCCTTACAAATGCAATGGAGAACAATCCCTCTCCCTGTGAGGATTCCTCTACAAAACCCAAGGCATTTGTGCCACACAGGCTCACTAGTGAGCTAATGCTGGTCACCCTATACAGTCATACTACACAACCATGCAAATAACTAGGACCTGTAAGCAAAAAAAAAGCTTGGTCCATTTAAAATAACACATATACACTGCCCTGTGTTGCAATTTCACCGTATCACATACTCAGGAGGTGTCATTTAGCATTCTGATGCAATTAAATGCTTCAACAAGTAAATTCAAGCCACACTCTGAAAGCAAAATGAGATTCCCACATTTTGCAGTCCTCACATACAAACATGGCTCAACAGAAAATCAAGCATCTCCAGAAACATATGAATTATTTTCACTGAAAATTTCCCTCATTAAAACCCTTCCCCCCTGCATCCTTGACTAGCTAGAATTATCAATATTTCTGATGCCCTGGGGACATCTACAAAAGCAGATGGCTTTCTCACTTTATCACAGCACCTAAAACACCTCCTGCTCCACCAGATGACCCAAAGAGAGAACCTACCTCCATTTCACAGCTCCTCGCATTTTTCTCTGCAGAGAGACACAAACAGCTACCCTTTTTGCTGGCTGGCACATTCTTTAACCACAGAGCTACAGGTGTTTCCCAATGACCCTGATGGATTCCCCTGCATGTGAAAACGGTTTGACTAAATCAACAGCAGCATCTGCAGAGTAGTCTGGGGGAGGAGAGTGGATTAGACAACAAAGGTTTCTGCAGCCCTATTTCCTAGCATTCTGTGATGCATATGTGATCACACTATGTAGCATTTATGACTTTTTGTCCTGACCTAAAGGCAGTTGCTTTTCAACAAGCTGGAACACAAAGACAAGATACCTGAACCGATGGTATCAGGTGCAGATTAGCAAACTGTGGACAATGACAATGGGATTCTCAGCTAACTGCTCCTTTGAGTCCCCATAGGGAGTTCCCTGCCTCTGGCCTGGAATGAACCCTGGGGGGAAAAAAAAATCCTCTTCTATGGAGATGCCTGAATATTTCTCTGGGAAGCCACAACAGCAGCTCCAATATATATCTGTACCTCTGCCACAAAACTTAGGGTCTCATGCTACGGAAGGTCTTTGCAAGAATGTTCCTAAAGATTGCAGTCTCCATTCTGAACTGATCATTTCTGCAATGACCTTACAGATATGAAAATTACTGCTGTTTCATACATTATTTATAAAATACTTCCAAATCAGGAGACTGGACTCTGTGACTGGGTACAAGAAATGATAACCTTCTAACAATTTCAAAATAAGGATGAGAAAAACAGCCTGTGGTATAAGGAAACTTCTAAATGATCAGATTAAAACTGACAATTCCCTTTTCTCCAAGGGTGAACAGTCATTCACCAAAGAAAACTGCTAATCTCCTTGGTTTCAGCACAACCAAAATATTATCCAAATTAAATATGCATGCTATTACTGGATAAACTTTGTGCAATACCTTTTGGACTGCCCAAGGGAGTTTATGGCCAACTCTAGGAGTCATTCTCTATTTCCCAGGCTCACTGCATTTATTGAGGGTGGATGACAATAGTTACTTTTTAATAGTATTTTTTCCATTTCTTGCACTTGACTGTGGTTTTGCAACTGCCTGGTTTGTCCAACCTTGCCCACCGTTACTATATTACTTCTGAAGGCTGAAAGTTACCTGATCATCCAAAGCATGTGGAGCATGGGGGGTGGGGAGAAATCAAATTTTCTGTCTCAGCCAAAGCAGAACCAGTTCCCTCTTGATGGGCTTCAGGTTCTCCATTTTTCCTCCCCTCTAAATCAAGCATTGCTTTGTCAGGGAAACATCATCGTGAGCCAAATCAGTGTTCAGTAGCTGAACAAGAGCCACAGGAGGGTCTTTCACTCTGGCAGTGCTTTTGGCCCTCTGCCAGTTTGCAAGCTGCAGTCCCAGGCTGGGAGGCAGGAGATGGTGGGGTCCTGGCCGGGCAGATATGGAAAGGATGCAGCAAGGGCACAGAGTCAGTCAAACAACTGGATTATGTTATAGAGGGATAGAAAAGGTCGATGAAATTCGTCGAGAAGAAAGGGGGTGGAGTGGAAAAGGAGCTGAAGCAGAACGGGTCCTCAGCTGTGTGCCAGCAGAAGCAGCCACAGCTGGTTGCGATTTGGTGAGCAGCCCCTTCTCCACCTGGCCTGCTGGGAGAGAGCCTCAGCTGTCTCTGCTCCAGCTGGAACATCCCTCCCACCACCGCGGGGGCTGGGTACAAATCCCCCTCCCCTCAAAAAAAAAATAATAATACTACAAGTCTTTTTAAAGAAGCCTTGCTAGCGGGTGCAGCATTTCTATGCTGGGGAGATCCGTTCACTGCAAAGGAGACTGCTTCCTCTGCCATTAGCATTACGTCAGTAGGAAACGCTTGCCGGCGTTGCTACGCTCATTGCCAAGCCAGGCCATGTTCAGGGTAGGCCATCTCCAGACAATGTGATGGATAAAAAACAAAGAGATTTTTGCTGAGCGTGCACACAGTCGATCATTTTTTTAGAAAGACTTAAAAGATGGCCAAGTCTGAACAGATTTTAACATGATAGCAAAAGCACATCTCTGACACAAAGGCCAAAGCTGTGTTAAACCCCAAATCACTGCACAAAGGCTTGTGTGAGGAGCAGATGATCCCTCGCCTTCTTTGACAGCTTAGATATTCAGATAGCAAACGGCTGAGCAATGTATGACATTCTCAGGATATGGGAATTCCTGACATCCCATACATTTCTTCCATATAATTGCCTCTGATGCAAGCCAAATATTCACCACAGAACTTTCTGCTATTGACTTTTTCCTTTCCTTCTCCTTTCCTTTATTGTTCTGGTAATGTGTTTAAGTTTGGATGACAGGTGAAGAGCCTAAGGTTTTTGCCCTTCCTCTTCCCAAAGGGCTAAAATCTCAAGCAAATACAGTTTTACCAATGTCCCAAAGTTTAAATATGGCAGGTAAAATGGCTAAAAACAAAGCTAACCCCCACAAACCTCACATATAACAATGGCTCCCTGCTACATTTTCAATGGAAATCTACCTACTAGGTACTGCTGTCCAATGAAAGTTAGCCTAAAAATTCCACACATTAAAAATTCCATATAAATTTGGGTTTTTTTCGCTTTAAAATTTCTTCCTGGAAAGGATGTTCCTTTACCTATCACAGTAAAAGAGGTTAATTTGCACTGACAATTGTTCCTTCTCATCTGCTTAGTAAAGCTGCATTTATGATTCAAGAGAATCAATTATTGCTTAATTCAGTTTTTTAAATTTTTTTGCAAGTGTAATTGATTCTTTTACTATGTGGACTTTAGTATTAAACTTCATTAAAATAATTTAACCTTGGCATATCTAATTTACAACTACAACCTATATTTCAAAAATTGCTTTTGTAATCTCTTGGCAAAGACTTGTTAATTGGTTAATTTAACAATGTGACCAAATTAAGACCTATTTTCATTTATAGAATACGACAGAGTACGTACTCTTAAGTATTACTATAAAATAGCAAAAAGTGAAATACAATCAGACATAAACGATCAGAAGCACATAGACATTTGTCTGTATTTATGCATTTATCATAAACTTGATATACTGTGAAAACCAGTCATTCAAAGTAAGTATTCACATGCCTATTGCGGGTTACAAGTGCTGAAGTTTCATAAATAAATAAAATAATAAAAAACCCCAACACTTAAGAGTAGTCCATAAACACCAACGCAAGATTTAGAGCAAAAAAGGCCAATGCAACTTGGAATGCACTGGCCAGACTGTAACCTTAGGAGATGAGAGAGTAGGAATATCAACATATAGCAGCATCAACCTTATGGCAGTCCTAACTGCTAGAGCAGTGGAGCATAGATGGAATATTAGTTCTGTTGTGTTTGTAAAAACTGCAACAAAATCAATGTAACAGAATCATGGGAATTTCAGGCAAACACATTTGTTCAAACAGAGTGTTCGTCTATAGAATTCCTTTGGTTTATAACAATGTACGATGTTTTGAGAGAAAGATACATAGACAAAGAAAATACACACCCTCTAAACTTTAAAGTATTTACCTTCTAGCTGTTAATCTGTTTCACAAGATGAAATGTCTAACAACAGTTGTAAGAGGAAAAAAACCAAATACAGTCCTTAAACCAAGCACAAATACTGACATCCTAGACAAATCTAAATATTTTAAAGATGGAACCAAGACCAAACAAGCAAAGTTAAGAACGTTCTTCTGTAGGACTTCACTCTAAAATTAAGTGGCAAAAAGGGGGGGTGGGTGGAACAGCAATCATCAGATGAAGCCCAAGTATCTTCTGCTCAGGAAACTTAGGTAGATTTGGGGGAATAAGGTTTGAACTTGCACTATTTTTTACTCAATGAAGCCTGTGGTGCTCTTATTAGATGTTCTTGTTGTCTTACAGTTTTTTAAATTCTTTAAGATAGAAATTAGAGAGTAACACGTTTTCTGCAGGTTTCATTTCTATCCCACCACTGTTCCCTATGCCCTTTCACCTCACAGCAACTGGAAAACCATGTCACGCAATGAGGGCAAAAACCAGACAACCAACCAATCAATCAAAAAGCTAAAAAACCTATGAGTATCAAACCCCCAAACTTTACTATGGGAATTGTACTGAAAAGCTAAAACAAGAGGACAGAATGAGTGAAGATAACATACAGAGAAATAAAAAGTTTAAATCTGAACTTAGCATTGAGGTATCAGGTAAGAATTATTTTTGTCTGAGTAGCAATAGCATAGGACAGTATCTGCCTCTACTGTAAAAGAGTAAACTGACTTTAAAGAAAAAAACGATTCCAAAAAGCCCCTAAAACACATCTGCAGGTCTTGACAAGTGAAATGCAGCTTTTTATTAAAAACAGAAAATAGAGCTTTGAAGATATATTAGCTCCTTTATGGAAAGATCAGAGTATAGTAAACTATCTGGACAATTATAAAGCAATTAGTGACCATAATTATGCCAACTTCATTTTAATTATGAGAAAATCAAACACCAGCCAGTGAACTAAATGAATGCTCATACTGGAAATGAGCAAAAAACTCCATAAGAAAGAACATATCCATATGTCCCCATATGTCCCCATAACATAAAATGAGCTATGTGATACTGAAAAAGCACTATGTTCTTGACATTATTTTAAGCCAAAAATCTAAATCTCAGGAAAGCTACAATTAATTACCTATTATTGCAGGTTACTGAAAGCAGCATATAAAATGACTAACTTTATATTCTGTAATGTAAACAAGACAGCTCTACCTCCCATCTCTTTTATTTATATTACACACTGAGACTAGGTCCAGAAAAGCAATTTCAGATGTGACATGGGAAAGCATTGTTGAGAAGCTCTCAACAAATAGTGGTCAGAATCCCTTTTTAAAACACTCTACATTTTGTAGGCCACAAATTGTTCATTTGCTACTGAGCCTTTCTCTCACCAGAATGAATTTTGCAACAATCACATGAGAAAACCATGAAAAGACTAAAAGAAATGGAAGAGACAGCAAGAACCCTTAGTGTCCACAAATGAAACTACTCTTTACCAAATATAACTGTCTTCAAAAAACTTAAGGATTTAGATCAACCTGATACTTTTGCAGCATTTCTTACCAGCCTAAAGAGCTGACAACGATTTCACACTGAGCTGAGGTCTCTGGCATGACCAGAAAACAGAATAGTTGAGAAGCAGAGATTTTCCATGTACTTAAAGATACAGTCTCAGGGGATCTTATTATCCTGACCTTTAATAATATGAAAAAAAATAATGAAATAACAAATTTATCAAATTCTGTAGAGTCTTAAATTTAAGGTAGAGATATGGAGATTATTACTCCTTAGATTTAATCAGGTTATTAATTCAGAGCAACACACTCGGACAATTAAATTTGAATTCTTCCTACTTAGGCAAAAAAAAGAAAAAACTTGATCCTAGAGTCTGAGCAGTAAGTTTTGTGGGCAAAAGCCTGTAACAATGACGATAAAAAACAAAGAATGTAGCTTAAAGAGGATTTAATCTAACTCAGATACAGTAACAAGCCCAGCCCCAGTTATTATTAATTACCAATACACCACATAAATCCCAAGCTAGCTTAGATATGTGGCAATGCTGATCCGTGAATTTACAAGGCACAAGTCTTTGTTGAGAGTTTTATAGGGCAGGTAATATTAGACACACTTAGTGTTAGACACATTAATGCTAAGTTTGTTCTCCACATCATCAGAAATAAACTTCTAGTGCCACCAATTACAGTGTCAAACAAAGATTTCTCCTTAGAAAAACCACATCTAAATATTATATTATGCCACTCCCCTCACAGGTGCACCAGAAGGAAGCCATCGCACTACAGCCTTCGCGTAGCAGTAGTTATGATTTGCCACTGACAGAAGCAAAAGCAAAGCTGCAATTGCATGCAACCACAAAAAACCCTAAATGAAGTACTTCTGGTTAGCCTATAAACTAAGACATGTTTCTCATTTGCACAGCGATCCAGGATACCTTTCCCGTTACCATCCATTGTCAAAAGTTCCACTCTACACTCCAAACTTTCCAGCCTACAGAAAATACTACCTTTTTGAAAGGTATATTGTTTTTGAAGATATATTGCCTCTTTCTTCTGGCAAAATGTTATCTCTTCCAGATCTATAAAGATCCTAGTAAACATACTGTGATAACTCAGGAACTGCAGCTTGTATTTAAATTTGGAGATGTGCATTTTTATTTGCTAAAGTGTTGCACATACATTTGAAGTCTTTATAGGTATCTTGATGAAAAAAAAGTAGAAAGTACAGGACAAAACCTACTAATTATTTTTCTTAAACATATTAATTGTCATTAAATTTAACTGTAAAATATTCTAATCCTTCTGAGTGGTGACCTTGTGAAGTGGGTGCTTAAAAAGCTTGAGGTCCTATTTACCTTGCAAACATGAAAAACCCAACACCAGCTGGATTTGTCAATTTTCTAAAATATGTCTAAAACCAGTAAATGTCAAAGGTTTTCAAGAAAGTCTCAAGGTAATGCTTCATTAGCCATGACATTACAGAGGTGTACAAAAGCAGACTTTATGTGAAAAGCATGTAGGACAATAAGACAAGCTGGTTTTTAGCCTACACATGCTGTTTGTGTAAGCCTGCAACAGGAAGCCAGAGCCCGGATGGGAAAAGTTCTTAGCAGAGAAATTCACTTAACTGAAGCTCTGTCAATTTATAATTAGTGACTTCAACCATTATGCCTTTTCTGATTTATTTTTTTAAAAAATCCTAACCAGGTATTTTGAGCACAAAAAAAATCCATATTTTCGCTATAGAGTTAGCAAACAATATGGAACTAGATAATGACTTTCTAGTATTATTTCAAGGTAGGAGTGATAAAATTAGATAAACTATGAAAATCATCCATTCAGTACATGTTCTAGTATTACATAAATTTATGAGACATTTTGAAAATGAGTATTTCCCCTACCTTCTGAATCACAAAGCTTAATTTAAATGACCTGAAGCCCAGTAACAAGGCTAATAATTCATGTACCTAGAGTCTAAGTGATTTATAAACCATTTACTTTCACAGAGAAAAGTATTTTAAAATAACTACTGCACTGTTTCAACAAAAGGATGAGGATCACTACCTGAAACAAATACAAAACATAAGAAATTGCCTGTTTTATCCTCCAAAGTCATAGTCCAAAGAGTGGGAAATAGGTGGGAAAATAAAGCATTGCGACTGTGGTATGAGCAGAAACAAGCATAATCCCAAATTATTCAAACAAGTAGTGCATAACTTTTTGAAAAGTTTGGAATTAAAAATGAAACAGAAAGTGTAACTGATTCAGCAGTGTCAGCTACTGAAACTGCAAGTCATTGTGCACTAAAAGAGCTAGTGCACTATAGACACCGGGAAGGATTCCCATTGAAAAGAGATGTACTGCAAATCACTGCTCCTCCAAAATCAATGCTTAAAATAACTATAATTTCAGAGTTCGTTGGTCCAAACGTAGTTTATGATACCAAATGAGGAAAATCATGAGGAAATCAGACCAATAAAGTCCCACCCTCCAAAAATTTAAAATATAAGTATGTGTGGAGAAAAAAAAAATAAAAAGGAAGAAAGAAGTGAATTTTCTGTGTATTTGCAAACATGTGCAAACAACATCACCTGACCAGACTGAGAAAGCAATGCCTTGTAAAGGCATCATCTACACATCTTGGGGTACTAATCTCCAGAGTGATCTTTAAAATCTGATAGGCAAAACATGTCACATTTGTAGCCGATTCAGGAACAGCACACACTTTGATTTACGAAACCTGATTAAAATGCGAAGCAGTCATAAATTAAAGCAGCCCAAGGTCAAGCTTGACAGAGGAATGGACAAACCTTACCTGGGGCAGTTCAGAAGCTGCTATCAGACACTTACAGGGCACACAAAGATCTTCTCTGGGAGAGGGGGCCACAATTTAACAGCCCACGGGCACTACTACTGTCCCCACAGAAGGTAAGACAGTAAGTGCAGCCCATCCTGCACCGAGGCAGTGAAGTGCTGGGCTTTTCTTTCTGGTTCCAGCCAGAAAAAACAAAACCATAATCTAACAATCTCACTGAGAGGAAAGAAAAAAAGAAAAAAGGGGAAGAAAAAAACCACAACATTTTCTTCCCACCGTGGTATACCCGGTGTGGTAGATGTAAATAAGGTATTAATAGGGTATTAAACTTCACTGTAAACCATGTGTGACTTGTCTTTAGCACCTTTTTAGCTTCACAAGGAGAAAATTAGGAAGTCTGCAGAACCTAGAAAATCTCACAGGTACTAACATCACCCCTAAATTTGAGAAACAGCAGAACAAGGTCAGGAAATCTTGGAAGGTAATCGTAGCTGTTGGACTAGACAAGAGAAAAAACGTATGCTGTGACAGATCAGGAGTGTTACTGGGGCAGTGTTAGAGGAACAGGTGTGTGTGTGATGCAAATAACCCAACATTAAAAGTATTACACTTCCACCTCTAAATATACTTGGACCACTACTGTTATTTTTTCAATAAAATTTTGGCTCCTGCTCTCGGCCACACAATTTTGAACACCCACCCAACCCCCCAAAAACACAAAACCACCACCACCACAACTGCCTCCTCACACCTGCAACCAATCTCTACAGGTTGCTTGAACTCAAGTAAATGACCCAGTGATAAAGAGGGGGAAAAAAAAGAGATAGGGTAGATGCTTTTGGCACCGATGGCACAACAAGACAATACATTATTGTCTAAGGGTAAGAACAATTGAGGTGAGAGAAACAAGGTATATGAAAAAGGTAATTGAAAAAAATATATGGTAGTTGAAAAGGTATATGCAGAAACATTATCATTTATACACTATCAAACTAAAAATACTTTTCAAGTACAAAGGTCTGCCTTGGGCCCAATTCTAGTCAGTATTTTTTGTTCAAGGCTTGGATAATAGAAGAGTGGTTATACAAATGAAATTAACAGATGACATACAACTGAAAGCACCACAAGCTTTCAGAAGGGGAGGACCACATTTCTAAATTATATTGCTGAATTTGGAAGACAGCTTGAAAAGTGAATTTTTACCTGCACGGAAGAAAAATAAAACATGCACTAAAACAGCAGAATAATAGACTATGAAGCAGAAAAGGTTATAATCAATCACAAAGCACACAAGTTAACAATGTGATGTAAGAAAGAAGGGCAAAGCCCAGTTTTCTGAGGCACATTGAAAAGAAACTTTACATATGCAAAGAGATCATACATTCTACTAAGTACTTGTGAAGTATCTGCTGATAATCCAATTTTGGGCACCATACCTAAGGAGAGATACTTTGGACTGTCCATGGTTTATCAACAATGACAATAAATTTAACACCAAGACGTATGAGGAAAGATGAAAGGAATAAGGGCTTTTTAGTCCATAAGAGGAATTAAGTCCAGAGATCTGACAGCTTTTCTACAGCATGTGGAAGTCAAATATAAATTGTTTGTTGCAAGAATAGCTACTGAAAACAACTACCTGTATCAATTAAAATATATTGGGAAAAGAAGAGGAAGAGGACTTTTCTCATCAAAGCAGAATAAATGTCGAGTTAGAAATGGTTTAATCCCCATTATGGATGTATTTTAAGAACACGTTATACAACCCCTGTCAGGGAAAACACACACTAAATTCTGCCTCAGTACAAGGATGGACTAAGCTGACCAACATTTCCTTTAGTCCAACCTCCAGCATTAACAACCGCCCTGAGGTTTGTTTTGGTTTTATTTTATTTTTTTTTTTTAAATCTGCTTTCCACATGCATAGTCCTGGTTTCAATGCTATTGTAATTTGAACAAAGGCCAATATTTATTGCTTTAGTGCCACATTACAGCTCTTAAGCTTAAGATGTTAGATATTTCTAAATAGAGAAAAAGTGTTCAAGTAACAAGCTAACTATAAACACATACCATCTTGCCAGTTTGAAGCTGTTGGTAGAAATCCATACCAATGCAGACAGAGCCAATGAGCCCATAACTCTTTAAGGGATTTAAACCAACTCCAGAACACACACCACAGAATTCCCATCTGGTAACAGCATCTACTTGAGGAGTCCTATTGATTTCTCAAATTCTCCAAATTTGTTAAAAAGACTGTGAGGCTACAGGTCCAAATAATCAAATTATTTAAACAGTCACTAATACTGAACAACAACGAGGTTGAATACAGTCTACAAGCTTAATTTGACTATTTGATGAGGTAGGTTGGAGATTGTCAGAAGTGAGAAATTTGCTCTTCTTCCCCCCAAATCAGGCTTCCAATGCTGAAAGTTAACAAGGAAAACCAAAAACTACCCATATTTTAGTTCTTGCATTCTACACAGGATGGCCTGACATGTTAGAAAGAAGCACCTAATGAGAGCTGATCATTTTAGTTGTGTTGTATTTAACTACCTAATGTGACTGTACAGAAGCAGAACCAGATTATTCTTGGAGGTGCACATTAGAGGATGAAGCGCAATGGAAACGAATTGTAATGAGGGAAGTTCAGGTTAGATACTAGGTCAAAAACCCAAAAGTTCACAGTACGGTAATCAAGCACTGGAATAAGAGCCCCCAAGAGGTGTGGAATCTCCATCCTTGCAGATATTTTAAACAAGCCCTGAGCAACCTCCACAACAATATTCTTAAGCATAAAACTGAATCACATAATTTTTTTGAATAACTGAATACAACCCAATGTATTCTGTTCATTGGACTACCTGCTAGATATTGGTAATTTTTTCTATTATAGAGCTGAGTAAAGAATAGGGACATATTTTTCTGTTAAATACCACCTTTTAGTAGTTGTTGAGCTTCTATCTTCCTGTGACCTGCTATCACATTAGTCTAATGAAGGCAAAAGTCATCTTCCCTCATCAGGCAGTTCCAAAAAGTCATATTGACTAATGGCCCAGGACACATCTTCCTGGGTCTGAATGATAAACTACTTGGCTGAAGTGAAGTTTTGAGTCAGTTATGTCCATTCTTATCATCCAGAGGGACACAGCTGCCAACGCAAAGAGTGGAGATGGCTAAGGGAAATCACCATTAAAAAGACTGTCTTAGTTTGTTGAGATATAAAGCAATCTTTCCACTGCTGTAAAACTCAGTTCAGAGGTTTTTATGTTCACGGATTATATACTGCCTGTATTTGAAGAAGCTGCTCAGTGACACTGCTTGCTTCTGTGAGGAGGGTAACAGACTGTCACATTGTGTCAGGGTTATAAGCATCTAAGAGATCGTTAATTAGGGGACCTCAGACTTATTTCTGTATCTCTACTCATTGTAATAAGGGCTTTTGTTCAGTGAAGAAACCAGCTCTTTAGTACTTTCCACCACTTTATTAGATGTGTTTAGCAGGGGAAAAAAAGGGGAAAAAAGTCTTTTCAACATGCTCTACATCTAGAGCAGGCTTCTGTAAGCAGTGGTGCCAGTTTCAAGATCCTGCTTTGCCCAATGCTCCTGGTTTCAGCCCCTGCTCAGCCCCATTAAGTGGGCTGGCAGAAATTAAAGGATATGGACAGGAGCAAGCAGCCAAAATCATGGAGTGATAAGAGGAACAGATAGAAGGAAAAAAGACGTTGTGCAAGCAGGTGTAGGAAGCACTCCTACTTAATGTTTAACTACGGTGCTAAATGGGGGGAAAATTAAAGCTGGCTTGGGCTAGGCTGCCTAATAGAAATCTCTGGCTGTGCTTTTCCTTCCCCTCAAGGAAGCTGTATAGCCTGAAGATTTTGAAGAAGCCGCATTGAACAGACAGAATGAAATTGGAGAAGACACTTTAGCAAGGCACAGGAAAAACAACTTAAAACACTTTTTAGAGAGAAAAATTTGGCAAAAACATCACAGCCTTCCCCATCTTTAAGAGGGCTCTGTGCAGGGAACCCGAGGATAATCCTAAAATCAACCTCCAATAATTTGAAGCCTAAAATAGTTTCCTCACATTTGCAGAACTTCATAGTCTAGATGATGCAAGAAAAAAACCAAACAAGAGTGTGTTCATGAGACCTTCTATCTTAAAATCTATTCACAATGTATCCCCCTGGCTTGGGCCTCCTACAGGGATCTTTCTAGGCTAGGATTGACACACATAAAAATCAAAAATCTCTGTGGTGATATTCTACCCCATAAGCAATTGCAGTAAAAACAAACAAACAAAACAAGATCCACAATAAACCCACAACAAAACAAAATAACCCCAACCCTTTTGTGTTAAAAAGAGAAACAAACAAAAAAAACCTCTATACTTCTCTTCATTGAGCCCCTTATGC
Source organism: Tringa tobata (assembly GCA_033628505.1). Classification (NCBI taxonomy): domain Eukaryota; kingdom Metazoa; phylum Chordata; class Aves; order Charadriiformes; family Scolopacidae; genus Tringa; species Tringa tobata. The sequence continues at coordinate 3,703,038 of JAHREE010000131.1, read as the reverse complement.
CAACTCAGCTTTCACATGCAAGAAAAAGTCCAGACTTTATACTGCAGGGGTTCAGCAAGGAATCATCTGAGCCCAGCTCTACTCTCTTCCTCAATTGAGAAGGACAGTGAAGTAAGAAATTGTTAATAGTGAAAGCAAGCCCTTTAGCAGCGTGTCCTCAACTGAAGTTTTAATAACCAGCCCACACAGTTTTTCACTGTCAGCATACTCGGGCAATCAGGGAGGCATAACAATCTGCATGGGTCTTGGTGGGAAGAGCAGAGGTTGCCAGAAGGAAGTGTTTGGAAGTTACATTACCAGGGCTAGGCTATGTGTACATGGTTGAAACATAAGCTGCTTTTCTGCAAGCCAGCTCTTTTAATAGGAATCCAGTTTATTTATTTATTCAGAAGCAGATGGCATCCTCTCAAGACGTTATGCAGAACATGACACACAAACCAAGTATTTTCATCTGAGCATATTTTTTCTAATCAACTCCCTGCTATTCAGCATTAAATGACAAACAAAAATTTAGTCTCCAGAGTCTGGTAATACTCTAGGCTAACTCAAGCTCACTCAGGATATAGCAGTAAGTGATGAAATGTAATGACTTGTAATACACCAGACCGCAGAACAGATGACCTCAGTGTCTTTTGAATTAATGTTACATAAAAAAAAGCATTCCAACTGTGGGGAAAAAAATTTATAAATTGCAGTCTCCTTGCTGGTGAGCACATTTGATGGACGAACCCCATGACCTATGGTTAGTCAGAAGTGCCTACTGCAACTTTTTATATTTATACAAAGGAAAACGAGACGCAAGAAATCCTATCATAAAGTATGTCGGTAATACTGCCATGCAATCACTGTATTGTAGGGTTCTGTATGACATTGCTGATAGCTTTCATATTACGTTTTTATGCAATTCCTCCCGAATCATGACTTTTAATCTCCATTCACTGCAAAGCCTAAACATCCACTACAAAGGCTTGTGGAAGGATCTCGTGTTGAAGAGACTACACACAGACAAAACAGAATTTAGAAGAAAGCCAACTACTACGAAACACTCCTCTCTCCTGATTCTTCCTACTCCACACCTCAACTCGGAGACGTGCCACCTTTAATAAATACTGCATGATTTCCTTTTGATAGGGAAGTCATATATACCCAAGTATGTTGATGTACAGAGGTTCATTTACCACACAATAGTACAACGCAGTACATAAAAAGTGAGTCATCCTCTCATTACAGCCTCATACAACACATAACTAAAATACGAGGGACTCCCACAAACTAAAGTTATTTTAGAATTTTCTGCATTATTTTCTAATAATTTAACAATTTACTGGTTTTGTTTTTAAATAAGAGCATGCTGAAAGAATACTAATGCAAACTCAAGGAATTTGTATGTTGTTATACACTATACCAGGGTGGTCCAAATTCAGAAGTCATTGCATTCACAACCAAATTTAAGGTCCCTCTCCCCTCCTGCCAGCGTTTCCAGCTTCTTTTCAATGCCTCCCCTGCATCCCCACCCAAGACCATCTCCTTCCACTCTCTGCGCAAGGAGATCCTTCCCCCTTCTCTCCCTCTCCCATACTAATAGCCCGGCTTTCCATTTCTTCCATTGGCAACGGCTGCTCCTGCACACACCATTCCAAGGCTGCTAAACCACTGCTGGGAGAGCTGCTGCTGCTGGTGCCAGGCAGGGCTGCTGCTGGCATCTTCTCTCCCACAACCAGGAGCTGGAAGCCTGCATCTCTGGGAGGCAGAGCAAGGGAAGGACTTAAGAACTTGGACCATCGCTTGCTGCTCAAATGGTTCTCCATCTCCTTTGGGAAAGGGCAGTAGACTCCAAAGGTGGATGGATCCTCTGGGCCCAAATCCCCCGTGAGCTGCCTATTGGGATAAACTATGTGCTATATTGTTACTATTATGTTAGAAGAAAAAAGAAAGCACATCTTTTGCCAAATTAACTGCATCTCGAGGAGACTTGTATCCAAACTTCTCATGATAAAGAATGATAAAAGGTTACAAAATCATAGCTGTATCAGCAAGAAATTTTAACATCCTCTTTCTCATCATATGTATAAAGGTAAATTGATTAGGTAAATATAAAACAGTTTTAGTGTGAATACTCCATTTCTTACCAATGACTTACTCTCACTTGACTTTATTGTTCTTACCCTGAACATGGGTAAGAGTAAAAAAGCAAAACTTAAGTTTTGTTCAAATGTGTAATTCTTATTTTTAGAACACTCTGGGCCATTATTATTTGGATGGCTAACTCGAGTGCTCTTGAGAAGATTAGCCTGCATCACTACTTTTCCCCTCTCTGCTACATCGAGAATGCTGAAAAGACTTAACGGGTGTACAAATATCATTTCATTGGAGGTGGTCAATGGAAATATAAAAATTCAATTTTTCGTATTTGTGAAATTTTTCTTTAGTTTTTGATACTGAAGTGGATGCCTAGACAATTTCCTAGCATTGCCAGCCATTCAGATTTGGTGTTCTCTCTCCCCATGTGGGAATGCATAGCTGAGACAATGACTGAGAACCCTAAACTCCAATAGCTCCTTAGGAAGGAGCTGCTAAGTTTCAATCTTCGTCCTTGTCCTTGCTCTTCCACAGATAACCCTATGGAAATCAGCCAACTAGCAGCTCAACACTAGTGAAAACCCAGCAAACTAGCCAGTGAATTCAAACCTATCTGCACCTCTTTTTTTTTTCCTAAAAAAAACCAAACTCTAAATGTGCATCTCACGAGATACTAAGATGTTTAAAAAATAATTTACCCCCACACTCATTATAACTGAGAAATAGTGAAATCAAGGTAGTCACATTTTGGATTTAGTCTTTAATTGCTTCCTGAGAATAAAAGCTCCCTGTGCAAACTAGGGAGCTTACAATTCACCATGATTATGAAAATGCAGAAGTGGAGGAGAACGTTACTTCCTCCATTGAGAGAAGAACAGAGTACACATTCTCATCCCTTCCTCTGATGGGCTTCACCATAACTAACTATATATACAAGTTTCTTTCTATGAATCTAGATGAACTGTGAAAAAAAATTAAATTATATATTTTTCTTCACAATTCTTCACACCATTCTTCACTGCATTTTTGAAATATATGATCTTATTTTTAACTAATCAATTAAATGCCTAAGGAAAAAGCCTTTATCACTGAAACAGTACTGTATTTAATTTGTTGACTTGATCAAAACAGTCATTCCACAGTATCTAACTGATGTAATTGAGACTGATTTGAGGTACGACACTAGCAGAGCACTTCTAGGATCTCACAGCAATTTCTGCAAAATCTAAATGTTAAAAAAACCCCAAAACACCAAACCAATTTACCTACCTAACCTCACCCCCTACAAAAAGTTTTCACTCCTTGTAATTGAAGCCACAGTACAACTAGAACAGAATTAGAAGAGTATCTGTGAAAACTGGACACGTACCAAGGAACTTACTGACCTACAAACAAGGTCCGTAAAAGCACACAACGATTACACAAATATCACTCTGCAACAACAGAAATCCTCCTTAATGGGTCAGGATTGTCAGCAGTACCCGGTTTTCATCTAAAGGCTCCAAAAGCTTCCCCAGGGGCCTTCCCTAACCCTGACACTGTGCTGCCAAAGATCATCCCTTCCTCCCTGGGCATGGGGGTGCAGGTACAGTGTCTTAGCAAGGGTGCAGTCACCAGACAGAGAAACCAATGAGCATATACAACCAGGACGCAAAAAAAAAGTGCTTTAGAGCTAGAAATACATAGTCAAACTGTAATTAAAACCTATAAAAAAAAGCCTCAGTATAATGGATTTTTCTTTTTGGAGTCTCCAAAGAATATGAATCTTACCCAAAGAATATATCAAGTACTTATAAAAGACTGAAATATTTGAAAACGTGATCATCAAGTTTAACTAAGCTGTTGGAAGATCACAGCATAGCTTAGTCTTATGCTGGCTAAATATTAAAATATTAGACAAAATTACAGCACAAGTATAGAGAAGTTAATACCGGGTCAACTACAGACCCATTGAGAGACTTTTATACAGGTTTATGCTGAAATAAATTTTATTTAGTATTACCCCCACCCTTTTTAACCTGAACAAATGTAAGCGTATGGCCTATTTGTATTGCATTACCCTACTAGGTTTGCAACTTATAATACACAACAGTGCAGTAATAATTTCTTCATATTACATTTTAACTGAAAAAAAAGATATAACAATATGATTAATTTGGTATCAGACTTCATACCAGGAATTTGAAAACAGAAAACAAAATACTTTTCAAAGAGCTGAGAAGAAATGCAACACTGTTATAAGAATTCACTGTCTTCTCAAAAAGAAAGTTCACTCAATTGCAATTATATATTTTATTATTTTGTTAAACAAATTTGTGTATTATTGATATGCATAAAACATTTAATAGAGCACGGAGTGCTCCTCAACATTTCATGCATCAATCACTAATCTACTAATATATTTTATTCAATTATAAGATGGCATTTCAAACTGGACTACGCCGACAAAGCAGTAACCCTTAACTATGACATAACAAAAGGAATAATGATCCTTTGAAGATGGCCACTGTGACAGAGTAAAATTTAATACTAGAATAAAAAGGGATTTAAGAGCAAAATACCTTAACATACCTCTGTAACAAGTCCATTTCCTTCCTCGAAGTGTCACAGTAAGCCAAAAATTAAAGATCAGTTGGGGATACTGATTGCTTGCATTACTTTAGCAGACAACTTGGAGCTCAACCTTTAATGTTAGCTAGCTACATCTACATTTGGAAATGGAAATCAAAAGAAATCTGACTTCCAAAAATGCAGAGCCATCAGCACTTCCCCATATAGTCAATAAATAAAATAGGTATCTAAAACATCAATTCAAAAAAAAATTGAGAAAAAAAAATAAATCATACCATTGATTTGCCATGTATCTTAAAGGCACTCATACTTGAATAATTTTACTCATTGCTTTCAAAGCTCATTAAACATAATATGCTTGTTACGTTTATCTTTTACTTTATGGCATCTAAAGGGTTGTTGAATCTAGCATTCCAGGAAGAGAAAGAAAACCTTTGAAATACACATTTCCTCTGATTCTTAAGTCCAGAAACATCACGTTTCTGAACTAAATCAAGTTCAGAAAACCTTCATTTCAGAGTACTCATTCCAGAATAGGTTCTGGATCCTGACACCCATAGTTTGGGCAGAGACTCCATTTACTTTCATCACCATCTTAAAGTACATGATCATTTCAGAAAACCCATTCTCTCGCTGTATAGGTATTACAAAATATATATATTTTATTATTTGTAAAATATCTTATTTATTTATTTTTAGCTTTTTAAAATGGAAAACTTCCTCCAAGGACATAAGACAAGCAATATGTCTAAATTTCTTTTGTCTCCCTCTCATATTTTGCTGCTCCACTGTTTGTGCTCAGAAAGGTCATTTCTAAAAACACCACCCTCCCCTAAACCTGACTATACAGGACACAATAAAGCTGATGGAACAAAAAGCACTGAAAATGTGCAAAGCAGAGAAACAAGAAAACAAAATGCCTCACTAGCTTTCAGTAACGGTAATCAAAGATGTAACTTGTGTTTTGTATAAACTTTTAAAGATTTAAAACATGTTTTCAAGCTAATTGCCTACACATGCACAGAAAGTAAAAATAGATTCTCTGAAGAATGCAGAATAATCTGTCATCCTTTGTATCCAGAAATTAAAACTGAAAATCACATAGAAAATGGTTTTAAATATCCATTATTACCATATTAAGTTTTCCTACTTGTACTAATACAAGGAAAAAACCTATCTTTGAATTCTTTGGTGAAAGTGTGTTGCCCTGAACTGCCACAAATATGTCTTCACACAATCACCAGCTTTAAGAGAAGCCCAAGCAGGTTATTCTTTCCATATGCTGAAAATTATTTTTAAATTATCTATGTCAATAAAATGTTATGCCTGGTAAAATATGAATTAGGTTTGGATTTACAGTTGGTTTCAACTCATTCCTATATTTCTCAAAAGTGCTCACTGAATTTGAAATCTGTCCAGAAAACCAAGGGATGAAGGGAGAATACAACATAACAAATTTATTTACACTGGAGAGGTTTTTGAAAAAAGGGTGAATGAAAATCAATATTCTTTACCTAAAGTATCTAAATTTTGTGTTGTTTTTTTTTTTTTTTCCAGGATGAATGTTTTATACAATTCTCTAAGCATTTTTTAAAGGATGTCATATATGGATCTTAAGTAGAAAAAGGTTCTTCACAGCAAGGACCTTAGCAGGAACCAGACCAGACTTCCACCTTTTTCAATGCTTATTCTAATATCCTAACAGGGCAATGATTAGAATGTCTGACTGTCTGTACAGTATAAAAAGTAATTTCATGAATAATAGAGTGAATTATTCCATAAATAATGGCTAATAATTAATAAAGTAGCATAAAGCCCCCTGAATTACGTGTCACAAAAAGTTTCATTACTTCTAAAGCAAGAGAACTTACACTCATTGTAAAACTATAACATTCCTATAAAACCAGTTTATTCCCATTATCCTTATAAATGCCTACAATTCTTTTAAATAGTCACCTCTTTATCTCTTGGACTCAAATATGTTTTAGCAAACAGTTCTCAGGACTAAAGGTAAGCTATAACAAAGCTGTTATCTTTCTGTTTTGAATTTCACACCCTTTGATTTCTTTAGATGTTCTCTTGTCTTATTCGTTCAATTCCAGAACAGAAATTTCCAACTACACCAGTCGTTATTTTATCGTGTCTATAATTTGTTTCTTCTCTACAAAAATCTTGTGCAATCTTCTCAGTATTCCCTTCAGATACGTGATTTTTTAATTATTATTATTATTATTTTATATCCTCTTTGTTCCTGTTATACCAGCTTTCATCAGTCACTTGGCCTAGATTCTCCAACTATGTACACACTGGAAGTTCACCTGGAGACTTTTCACAAGGAACTACTCTGAGAAGGCAGCCAGCCAGTTTCTCCATTCTCTCCCATTCTAGCACATCTTAAAAACCATACAGCAATCCAAGTTGAAATCTGAAGGACAGCAGTGCTAATGCATGGAAACACTATGCCAACCAACACATACTCACCAATTCATTATACACCAAGCTTGATTGAAGAGTAGTGATAAATGTGTGTCAGAGAAACCTTAAGAACTTCTTTAGTTCAATATTAAGCCAAGTCTACTTGGAGTTGCCCTCAGCACTGTTCAGGTATTCCTATCTGCACAACTACTTAGCTTTCTTTAGCTGTCTCTTTCAAGGAATATTTCCAAAGAAAATAAATTACATTCTGTATTTCTTTATCCACTGTTTCACTGAGATGTTCAAAGAACTCTTAATATAATATTAAGATGCTCGCTCTCTCTCCTCTTCTTCCACGTTAAATATCCTAGTTCAAAGCACTAGTGTTTATGATTTGCCTTTGTTTTTTAAAGGCATCTAAAATATAATAAACTTTAAAGCATTTTGAATTAAAAATACTTACATAATAAAAAACAAAAGCTTTTTTATGCAGTCTAAGATTGCAAAATTAAGAAAATAATTACTAAAGCAGAATTAACTATTTGATAATTTGTTGCCTAATGCATTTTACTCTGTGTTCTTAAATAAGTTTATAATATAAATGGTATGTACGGCAGATAATTTAGATATGTTTGATTTGAAAAATTGCAAATGTACGGCTTCTGTATTTATTTTCTTTTAAATAACAGTACTTTGCTGTATTATTATCAATAACTCACAGCAGCAGTTTTGGATCATTACTATGCCAGTCTGAGTACTGCAACTTCTCTGGCTGTGTAAGAAGTACTGCTATGCCAGGGCATTATAGGATCTGGATATTTCATTAGGTCTCATTATGAGAAAAGGTATTTTTGCAGTCACCTGGAAAATGCAAAGCTGTTTCCAGCTGATATCCAAGCACCTAGCTTTAGAAAAGAATTTATAAAATCTCAGTTTTGCATCTCCTTGAATCTAACCATTTCCATAAGCAATGGTGGAAAAAAACTGTAATAGCTTATTTACCAATTCTTTCTATGATATTTTATCCCACCTGTAACAGTCTCCCTATAAGAACATTTTCCTGACTGAAGATTTAACTATACTTTCATCACATCTCTTTTTTATTTCAAGTAGATAAAGGCAAATTTTCCCTGAGCTATACTATGATCATTTTGGTCAGTTTTTAATGGATTTTTGTATCAACCTATCAAGATTAATCTTCTTTTCAAGAGAACAGAGATTCATAATGACAGTTTCTACAGCAAACATACATTCCATCCACTTCACAGCCTTAACAGAGATGGGAGATGTATTTAAAATTGAATTGTATTGAACTTTTAAGAACTTCAAACTGCAAGAGACTACAGAAGTTGCTGGTTACTCTGCCAGGCACAACTTGCAAAAGGCACTGCATTAATATTTCTGATTGCACCTCACATTTCTGCTGTCTTATCAAAAAACTATTCTGAAGTTGCACAATTCTGACGACAGTGGAAGAAAAAAACCCCAAAATTTAGCTCAACACTTTTATTCTATCATTCAGTCTGATCTCCACCACATTTTCTCTGTGTAGATGTATCCAAAGTAAGTTGAAAGTGAGCCTTGTAAACAGAGCCTTTATTTCACTGTGCTTTATCTTTCCTAAGTTTTGACACAGCAGGTATAACAAATATATTCTCAGAAATTACTTTTCTCTCATATTGGTACAAGTACTGTAGGAGGACTTGAAAGCTGAGTAGTCAAGAGAGATGTAGACTCCAGACCCTCAATCCATGTGAACTGATGCATCAGAAGAACTGCACAGCTAAGAGCATTACGTTTACCCGTGGGCCTGCAGGTGTAATACAAATTTCAGTGAAAATAACAGGAGGATTTTATATCCAAACTGAGTATTTCCTGAGAACTTTCTTTCCTCTCCCCCCCCTTTTTAAAAAAATATATTATATCCGGAATTCACATTAAAGGTTTTTCAGGGACAGAATTAAAATAAGGAAAAAGCATGTCTCTTGTCTCCCTCCCCAGGGACACATCCTCTCCCTCATTGTCACTTCCAGAAGGCTGATAAAAATAAGCCTGTCCTTAAAGGAGCAGTTAGTTAGGCCATATTGTAACCTGGGGTTGGGGAAGGTAGGGAAAGGAATGGGATCACTCTTTTCAAAGTAGCTACCTTTTAGATGAGCTTAGTTGTATCAACAGTCAACGCCAACGTAGCACCCAACGGAGGCATCTCTGCTCTAAGTAACGAGGATGGCAGAAGCAACAAGCCAGTCACACCTTACATTCTCAGGAAAACAGCCTTAAAACTTAAGCAAACCGTGGACTTAAATCCCGCATTATTACTATGCTAATCTACCGACATATATCAACATGACATGGAAAATGAGGGGTCCTCAAAAGAAGTTCTCAGTCCTGGAGCACCACGTAAATTCACAATAATCTGTACCAGAAACTGTACAAGCAATGGGGCGGTGGCAGTGAGATAAAAAAACAAAACAGTATAGGGTAACAGATCAATTTTCCATGTAATACAGACCATCCAGCCTACTGTATTACTTAACACTTTTGCATTTATATTAAGCTAGAAAATATAGACAAACAAGAAATTGGCAACAATTCAGCATATTATTTTAGTTAAGAGTAGAGAAGCTGAATAACTTGAAAATAGCTCTACAGTAATACAGAGGAAAAATGTAATGGTAGGTTAAAATGTTGCAATACAGTACATAAGGAAAGTAATGATGTGAACTCTTAAAGAATAGAATCTAAATGAAATGCAACTTCTGAACAAAAAGAAAAGCCACCAGAGGTGTCTTTAAGGTTGGTTAAATGAGAACTGTTTTACTTTTTACTTAGTGATTTGCTAAATGCATCCACAATAGAAAAAATACAAAATTGCACACTGCTGCATTTGACAAAGAAGTTTAACCAGCAGTTTCAGAAGTTAGGCAGGCTTTGCAAAGGACTTTAACCTGTTTCATAGGCTTTTGTTTACACTAATAAAATACTTGGTTGCTTTCCAGATCACTCAGCAGAGATCAAGCCACCATCCCAGTGCAACGTACAAACACACTGAAAAAAGGAAGTTCCTGTCTCAGGGCTTTATTTGGAATCACATTTTACTACTTAACCAAAACAAAAACAAACAAAAGGAGGGCTCAAAGCTGCTTCTGTCCCTCCAGGCCACTCAAAAGAAATCTGACAAACTGTAACACATCACACCAACTTTCCTTTAGTTGGACTGTCCGCTCTAATTCACACAGCAATGTGCTTCTGCAACTCTCCTCTCACTTTTGGTTTTCAAGAGGGTTATATGCATAACTTGTGGTCCACCAGGACAATTAATGTGGTTCACACCCAACACACCTTTGTCAACTCCTACTCTCTTCCCATGGGACTCCCAAGGGTGGCCTAATGAGCTGTGCTAGTGACAGTGGACCATTTCTCATGTAATGCCCAACACCCAGGCACTTCCAGGGAGAGTGAAGAAATTACTGGGAGAGAACTGGGTGAGCTCCCCCCCACCCTAAGGAACAGGGAGCGGCTGAATTCCTTTCAGCTGGGCTTGGTATTGTATTGAGAACCTACGTTTTTCCACGGTTCCAGTTGCCTCTACGCTTGCTTGGTTCTTGTCGAGACTAAAGCTATCAGACACTTAACCAAACAACAGATATTATTTTCCTTGGGTGTTAGAGTAGATTTTTGGTTTTCCGAATCTGTGGTTTTTAATCCCATAAGGTGCTCTGGGTAAGGGAGAGAACAGGTAACAAACAGAACTGAAATTCAATCGTTTTTCTCCTGATGCCCGGCTTTTCTTTTGGTGCTAATACCATTGTTTTGAGATAAAACCAGCAGCTTTATCCAACTGAAAAATAAGCAGACACCCTTGTTCCTTGTACTATGAAATACTCCAATCATCTTTGTATTGTCAGGCAGCTGATTGCTCCTGCAAGTTATTCATCTGAACTCATATGTGCAAGGCGGGAGATGCTAATGCCCTGTGCATGCTGGTGGTGCTCGACTAGCAAGTGATGTAATTCACTGTTTTCCTTGTGTTTCTTCTCTACCTGTATGCCAGCCGTCAGCCTGCCTTATTCTAATTATAACAACATATGCAGCTAGATTTTCTTGCTCGTTTTATACTTTGAGCTTTGCATGCCTTTCTGCCCAAATTCTCCCTTTTTGTGGCATTTATTCTCAATTACATCCACATGTTGGACATTGTTAGATGAATAAAAACTGTAGCAAATACAGAGTGACTGAGAAGAAAAACATAGCAAGGCAACTAGAATTTGCCAAGCAACAATATTCATCTTGTTTATGGTCAAGTTTTTCAGAAGGTGAATGATCAATCTAGTCTTTTGGTCCTTTCTAGAATTGCAGGACAACCTTGTGTGACAGACTAGATTCCCCTTACAGTTTCACTTCTTTTGTACTATATTAAATAAAACTTCCCTGGATATTTATGAATGTAACATGCCTAAAACATTTGCAATAAGCTTTCAAAGCTAATTTTTTATTCAATTTTGATGAAGGAAACTTTCAAAAACTTTAAAGGTATCAGAACTTATTGTTAGTCATGATGCCACTTTTTGTCTTGTCAAGCTTTGAGTAATATGCATTGCTTGTAGGTACCATTAACATCTTTTCTACAACATCCAGTTCTTCGGTGGTTTTTTGCTGGTTCATTCATCCAGGTAAGGATTGATTCTATTAACTCTTAGTAGCAGCTGATGATCACCACATATTTCAAAAAAGCAGAACCACAACAACCTATTCCCATTTCTTCTATATATCACCCTTCTTAGACTTGTATGTAGTGTATTACTCCATCAACTTGTTTTTAAGGCCGAGTCTTTAAAATATCAACACTCAATACAATGATTTTCTTTGTTAAAAAATACACTATGGACAGCAGCTAGATTTTAGTGTGCTGAAACCACCAAGTCCCAGAGCAAATATAACTGTTATTTTATTCCCCTGGCACCCTTGCACATTTGTACAAATATTTGCTAGTTGCTTTTTCTGAGACTATAGGAACTTTGGAACAAGACCGCATCATGGCAGTTTGTCTCATGAATAGCATGACTAGGTGCCACAATAACATTAATATTTCCTAGTAATTGCAGTCATGGGATTTTCCTCTGCATAAAAGTTTTTTTTTTTTTTCCTGGTGTGTACTCTTATTATAAATGAAATATAAAATAAAAAATAAAAAATCAAGACTGGGAAAAAACAAAGAACAGACTACATCCTGAAGAGTTTCACTGTCCTGAACTAGGACTAAAAAATCAGCATGAATCACACAATTCAAAAGCAGTCATAGCAATAATCTCAAAGTTAGGAACAGTGTTTCCATATTAAAATTTTAAATTATTTTTCCAATATTACTTTTCAAAAAATAAATAAAAATGTAAGTCAGCTTTAATTTTAAAAGTTGTCTAAAATTTTTTCAAGTAGAAAATATATTTTTCTAGAATCTTTCAAAATCATGCTTTCTAATTAGTGATTTCTGTTTTGACTAACTGTGGTTTTCCAACAAAAATGTTTTGATAAAATTCCTAAACCAGCTCAAGTAAAAAGTTATTTTTCAAAACATGCTTTTGTCTTCCTGACAGCATCCTCCATGTGGAAGTAGGAACTCTTAAAATTAACAGAAGGTGTATGCGGAGGAGGTGGGAAGCTTGGAAAGAGTGTTCCAAATGCCAGATCTATCATCTGTATTATTAATATGCCAGATCTGGTGCGTATGGAGATGAGGGTATGAATTTGATGATGCTCCTGTACAATGAATACCTCTCATGACGTATGATTCCAAGGTGGTGGCGAAAATGTGATGAGGTGTCTTTTTAAGATAGAAGAAATGTCCTGAGTAAGGAGTGAAACAAGATGCTGAACCGTGACAGCCCCAGGCCAGGGAGGGAGGGAAGCATCCATTTACAACATTTTAATGAATAGCAGTGTGAAGTTAAAAACAGCAAGAAGAGGGCAGCTTTAATGAAGAGACAAGAATGTGTCAGATTAGAAAGCTCCAAGGCCAAGCTAGATCTAGGAGACAGGTCTGCCTCTCTTGGCTTCTCTCTAAATAAAGGTCCACCCTGACCATGCAGAACGGCTGAGCTGGAGCCTGGGTTTCTGTGAGAAAGATACCTGTCAAAGAATTCCTAAAAAGCTAGGAAAAGAAACTGGTGTCAGATATAAATGCACATTCTTTTTCTTTTGCAACTTTGTTCCCAAGTTTTATAATCAGTGAATTACTGCATGATTTGGATGTTATCCCCAAAAGTGCTGCAGATGAGCATAACTGCCTGCAAAGCTGAAATAAATCTGGGTATTTGGCATGCATTTCCCAGCAGCATCGATCAGCTTGGGAATTGAAAGTCTCAGAAACAGAGAGGGAAAGCCTCAGTTAATGTACTTGAACTAATATCCCTCCTGCAGCAGCCTGAAGGTGGAAACACAATGCATATTTTTGGGCAACCACGTATTGTGACTATCTCTTTGGTTCTCCTTTTTTTGATCTCTACCTTAAGATCGTGTGAAAATGTAAGCGTGATGTCATATTGCCATCATCCCTAGGGTCAGTCGGTAGCTATTATTGTTAGTTGCCCAGACAAATGCCTATGAAGAGCTGAAGGAAGTAGTGGCAGTTGAGGAAATTTTAACATCTCAGTAAGACAGATAAATGCACCTCAGCTAATATTTTATGTGTCACTGCCATTCGAGGGCAGGTCTTTTACTTCCACTTGATGCCCTTTAACTGGGCCCTCCCTGTACCGTTACGACCAGAGTGAAAGGTTGGTAGGAAGGATTTAATCATTTGTGGTTACTGATCTACTCAAGAAGGTCCTTTGTGTCACTTTTTTTTTTTCTGAGTGCCATAAGGCAAAAAACCCAGGATGCTGAAGGCAGCACTTATCAATCACTTCACTAGGAACAGCACCATACTCCAAAATGCATATTAATTATCACACAACCATCACAAGCACAAACACACTCCTCTACCTCACCTACTCAGAAAACTCACATACTGGCATCTCTTGCATTTTCCCCTCCAGCTTTGTTTACATCCTCTGAGATTACATTCCTTCTTTAGCCCATGCAAAGGAAGAGATATTCCTGGCATCCGTGTGTGCATTACCATGGTTACCTAGTTCATCTGCAGCAAAACGAGTTGGTCCATGACCTGCCACCACAGCTCCAGGAGTGTACTTCCTCCCTTGTCCACTGCTTTACAACCCCTCCCCTTGTAGCTTTTTTTTTTCCCCCCCAGAAAATCTGAATTGAAGCAACAGTGGGGCACTCCAACATAAATTCTCCCAAAGTCTTCAACGCAGTTTTGTGCCTATATAGTTTGGCCGTAAATGTGTTTTTTGGCAGGCCCAGTCCTTGATTTTCAAGCAATTTTCCCACCAATCCATCATTAACAGCATTTTATTTGCAGACGCGGTATTACACTTGAAAACGTAGCCTCAAAAACTTGCTTATGACAACACCTGTGACTACACAACAACCTGGGTCTGTCAGGGAAGAACAAAAGTTTGGGGCATGAGAATGGGGACCGTGAAGTCTTAAACAAGGGTCTCAGCTGGCTGAGGGTAACAAACAGCTTCCCCCAACAACAGCAGTTTGGGTTTCATTGGTGTCACAAATTTGTCAGTTTCTTCAAGTTGTACTGTAACCTACTGAGATAGTAACAAGCCAGGCATCAAACCTAAATTAGCTCTCAATATCCAATGAGGTAAACAACAAAATATTGATAAAATATAAAGAAGACAGAATTCAGTCCAGGCAGAAGGCATATGTATCTTCACAATTGGCTCAAATTTTCACCGAAACAAAAATTATCAACTTTGGCTTTTAAGCAATGTCATTTTCTCAGGTTTTTTGTTGTTTGGGGTTTTTTTGTGTTTTGTTTTTCCCAGGCAATATTTGTAACAAAACAGCTATGTAAACTGTTACAAAGTTTCCCATAATTTATGTTTCTAATATTAATAACAAATTTGACCTATTTAAAGAAACTTAAAGCAATGATGTAATCTCTGGAAGTGGTACACGGAACATGTGTACCACACAATGTCAAGGCAAACACAGATGTATCTTATGGTGATTCTGAAAACACAAATACCAATGAATCTCTGCGAGGAAAGCAAAAGCTGGCAAAATTCGAAATGGCTTTGTAGTCATATAGTTATGTAAAATAAAGTTGTGAAGTTCTCCAGACTTGATTTAACATGGCTGAAACAGAGTGGGTAATTTGTTTGCATCTGAACAGCAAATAAGATCAGTCAAATGAAAAACGTACACAAAAATGACCGACTCGTACACGTACCTTTTCCATTTATTGTTAATGCTGATGCAATTGTGGCTGTTACTGGCACTGGCAATGGTGGCACTAGTGGATGTATCCTTGGTCGGCTGCCCATCCTAGCACGCTCTGCACCAGGTCCTAATAACGCTCCCACTGGTTTTTCTGCTCCTACTTCTGGTGCTACAGAGTCTTCTTGATCCTGTTCTATATGGTCCATTTTATCCGGGCTTTCATTCTGGAAGCCATCAACTGCTGTCCGGCTCTTAATTGGACTTTTGGGCACTAGGATTTTAATACCTGATTTTGCAAGGTCCATATTTTTCCTTCCAGAAAGAGATGGTGAATTGTTTTTCCGGAACTTCTGGGTGGCAGAAAAGAGTTGATTATTTTTTGACTCATGGTCTTTACCCATAACTAAAGATTTAGTGGATGTCTTTGAAAAAGAACTATTGGTAGACCTAGAAATTTGTTTTCTGGCATTATTTGGAGAGGTCCTATTTGTCCTGGTTAATGTGCTTTCTTTTTGCTTTTCATTGTGCCGTCTGTTAAATTCATGTATATATTCCTCACAATTAACAAGGTGCTGTTCTGGCTCCCAAGTATCATCTTCACTGTCGTATCCTTTCCATCGCACCAAATATTCTGTTTTTCCCTTCTTGTTTTTCCTCTTGTCAACAATTCTCTCTACCTGTCAAAAGGAAAATACAGCATTAGACACAGCTGGATATACAACTCAAGTGAGCAAGTTCCATGCAAATAATTTGTTAAGCGTAGATAGATTTAAAAATACTCTTGCAGTTCTGTAATTCTGTATTGTAGCTCTATAGCTTACAGTCTTTCACTGCTCCCTGGAAATTCCTCTCTTTAAACTTCAGATTGTTACTTCCATGTCACAAAAGTAGTTCTAAAATATCAAAGTTGTTGTTCAGTAAGTATTTTGCATGCACAAAAATCTGAATACGACACATTACAGATGACAATCGGCACTGGCCCCAACAAAGTTTTGACATCAACATGGACAGGATTTCCCTCTCTGCATATAATCATGTTTAAATATGCTGTATAAACACAGTACATTTACATTACAAGAGGTATCAATTTGGTATTGTTTGAATAATTTGCTTGCTTAGCATAAGGCATATGTGAGAATCTCTTACTTACAGCGAGCTATCCCACAGCTACCAGGGACACTATGGTACAGCTCAGAAATTGGGGCGAATACAGAAGATTTTTTTAGAGGCTGTTCTTCTTGTGAGAATAGAGAACTTGTTTTGGCCAGAGTCTTTGATAGACATACATGAACAAACTACTATGTGTCACTTATCTGCAAATAGAGATGATATTTATGTCACAAGTATTAAGCATGAACATGCTAAAACTGCACGTGGGACCCAGAGGCTAGAGGAATTCAGGCACTGGGGTAAAGCAGACAGGGAAGAGAGCAGCAGCTGCAGGGACAGAGGCCCATGCCTCTTACCAAAACTCATGCCAGTCATGCTAATCCTGCAGAAAGGGAATTCTTTTACAGAAAGAAAGGTGTAAGTGCAAGGCTAGTTTTAGGATTTTCCCTTTTTATTTAATTTTTCCTACCCAGGCTGATCCTTCTGGACCAATACAGCTTTCTTCCTCATCTCTATCTTCCTTTTGGTTATTTAAAAAAAATATAATAAAAAAAAGAACAGGGGAGAGGCAGCAATGGGACTAACACCTATTTAAATCCTAGTCCCTCACGAGCAAAGATTGCACACGTAAGATAAGATGACACATAACCACATACCTAGGAGAACCTCTGAAGACCAGTAACATTTACTGGAGTCCCACTAACTGAATGGAATGTCTATGGAATACTTTGGAAAGATGGAAGGAAGATACGGGTATGTATGGTATACATATATATGGTATATGATTCCTTACTGAATCATGACTGTTGACAACAGATTCTCCTAAGAGAGCACCTCAGTTTTATACGTGGCATGTTATCATAATGTACTGCCTGGTTTTCAACAATGAGGTTAAGTGATTACTATTATAATAATCTCAGCAGCAATATAACTATACATCCTACAACTCCACGTGATACCCTGCAGGTGTTATACTATGCTGTCCTGTCATTAGGATGTTGCACAGCCGTTTCCACAGGTCTTAAAAACAACCCAACCATAATAGCAACACACAAATAAAAGCCAAACACAAACTAGCTCCATCTTTACCTTGTTACTCCGTTATGCAATCCAATATATTCTATAGACCAATACAATATAAATTGTCCAAATACCATTTAAAATGTTAAAATAATCAAAATTATTTTTTCTTCTAGTTATTTCACCTTTTAGTAAAGTTACTGGACTTAAAAAAGCATGCAGCTAGAAAAATGAAACTATTGTTTTTCCATTAAACTGTATTTAAGAACATCTTAGCAAAAATGCTACTCCAAATAAGAAAGTCATTATGGAGAAATATGCCTTCAATTTTTTTTCAGTACAGACTGAGTAAAAAGACCTTCAAGTATTAAGCCAGAAATGTTAAGTTTAAAGATAAAAACAAACTCATGAATCAAACCTGATATATCGTCAAAAAAGCCGTTACTGCTATAGTCTTGCTTATCCTCTCGCCCTCTCTTGACCTTCTAAAATAGATTTTAAAAACACAATTCTCAGAGAAAGATCTCTACTACTAGCAAGGTATTTTTATTTTCTAGCAGGAAATCTTTGTAACAAACAGCATCGATTACTGGGCACAAAGTTCTACTAACATCTTTCAATACTGAAAGGCCACCCATTAAGGACATGCCCTTTTCAGGTAGGAAGCCAACCCTCTCATCCAAAAAAACAGATTCCTTGCAGAGATAACAGATGAACTCTAGAACAGGAGACACAAAAATCCATTCTCAACCCGATGCTTTATAAAGCAAACAGAAATGCATAAAGAAAACAACTATATATAGCTGTATTGTCCAATTCTGCAACAAAGCCTACTTTGATACTGCTCTTTTTGATTAAAATACTTTTTTTCCTAACCTTTTAATTCTTCTTGAAGACATCTTATTTCTATTTTATTTACAAAACAAAAATTATAGCAATTAACCTGTGATACACAATTTATCATGTGGCTTCAGAACTTTAGTGAGGGACTTTTTAGATTGCCTCAGCTCGATTAGTCTAACTCCCCTAGGACCACTTGAGAAACCGCTTAGGAATATTCTGCTTTGATACTTTTGCTGGTGATAACAGCTACGTACGTGTTTCTCATTCAGACACGGCAAGAGGAAACTGGAATGCTTCTACAATGTACAGAGAGTTTGGGTATAGAGCAGGATTAGAATTATTCATCCAGAACTAGTGGCATATTTAAACTCAATTTCATGGTAAACACGAGACCACAAACTTGTACTTCTCCTCATTTCCTGCTGAGAAAGAAAGCTTGCCCAAGTCCATTTCTACTTTGATATACAGCGGTGACAAGACATGAAATACAATGCAAGACATCTCAAAGTTTTATGTTAGAAGACACTAACAACTTACATCCAAGTATTAAAATGAAAAAAAGAACATGACTGGGTGGGGAAAAAAGTGTGTGTTCCTATTTCCTCACATATCACTTACAATGCGGCTTGATGATGCAGCCAACCTGGTGGAACGGGTAGGTAACATCCACATGGGCAGTGTTGCTTCTCCCCTCGCTATTGTTACCCTGGAGCTAAGCTGGTGCTTTTCTGATCTTATGTTGAGTTTGTTTAGAGAGTTAAGAACTGGCAGAGTGCCCCTAGGCACCAAGGTAAGAGTTAGACCATATCCGTAGCCGTGATCACACCAGAAATGCTGGTGACAAGTAGTTCATGCCAACTACCATTCCTACAGTGTCCATTGCCTTCTGCACAGAGAAATATTTATTTTTAGTAATTAAAAGGTTCTGTACTGCCAGAATTTGCAGCTAATGGTTCATTTTAAGTGTGGAAAAATCAAAACAAAAAGGGAAATTATATAACGAGGAAAGACAAAACAAGTGTGAGGGAAAGGTATCAGGCAAACTATCAGGGTGGCAAAAGATAACATCTCCTAGTTTATTTTAGCATGCTAAATTGTCACTTTCTCCACATAGAGTACTGATCAATGACACTCAAAAAGTCAGCCCACATCAAAACTGACAGAAAAACAATGCGCTGCTCAGAGGTATAATCCAACAGCGGAGTGCCCAAATTACAATCCCACACACCGTAACTATATCTGAGATTTCCCTTCTGTAAAATGGTAAATTTCCCTTCTTTCCATGAATGTGGTGAGAATCAGTTCACGTTTGCTTTCTTTTCCTGAAAACAGTTTGATTTTAATTGCTTTAATTGCTTTTATTAACAAAATAGACTGTATTTATATTTTTTAAAGAAACAGACAAGAACAAGGTAAGGCTGGAGGCCAAAGCACTGTTTGGCTGCAGCTGCACCAGGTGAAAACAGCAACACTGCAACTGCTCCTCCCCATCCTGTGCTCAGAGACAACTGCTCCTCCCCATCTGTCAGTACAACTTCTTCTGTAATTACTCCCTAATGTAGTTCTGTCAAAGTGACCTGGTTTAGATATTAAGAATACCTCAGCTAATGTTGGCATCCTGAAATAACTGGTTTGGAAAGCAGCCACATATGCGGTGTTTTCTGACACATCTAAGAGTACTGCAACTTCCAGCAGAGGACAACAAACACCTATGGGCAGGACAGGTACAGTAACCTCTTCGTTCTGCTACGGTCACAAAAAGGACACACTATCTTAATCCACGATGAAAGATCTTTAGTTCAGGTCAATCAAAGCAAGGATGAAATTCAAGAGGATATTCTCAGTCTAAAGCATCGAAATTTGGGTACATTTGTAAACTCTATATAAGGCATACTCTGTGTGTGTATGTATGTTTTATATATATATATATAAAGATCATACATTAACAGAAGATTTGAAGAAATTAAACAAAAGGTATAGCTGTCGAGGTAGGGAACAAAAAACATATGCAAAATAAACATATAAGTAAGCATGTAAATATTCAAGGAGTGCTGCCTTGTTTATCATAAATCCATTTTTCATTCCCATGATGTTCCTCTCTGTCCTCGTATTCATGTCAGACTAAATCAATTTCAAGTTAACAAAATAGAATTGATTTGACTCCATACTCTTATCTGTTGTCTGTAAAATACAGGAGAAGGTCTTGTTCTGTTATCTGAAGGCTATGTTTACATCAGTGCTTGTGTTCAGAGCAATACTGTCATTTAGAAGCAAATCCTTCTCCCCTCCTCACTATTCCTGCTTACTGTGGAATGGTTTTGTTCACAGACCAGTTTTTGTATAAGCAATGTGGATTCTTATGGAGGAAAATAAACTGGAAATGGTGTTACCAATGCAATGCTGTTATCTGTCATGCTTCAACCCCTAAGAGGGCACACAGGTCCAAGCAAATAACAGCTCTGAACACTTTCAACACACATTGAGGCATGGATATTTGATCCTGAAAGGCTCCACTAAATCTAGTCCAAAATAAAAGTGCTGCACAGCAGAATACGTAGAGGTGGGGGTCCCAGCACCAACTACTTCACACTACTGATTTTCTCCACTTGAGCCAAATCACTGTAGACATTCCCCAATTCAGAAATTGAAGCTAGAATAAACGCAAGTTTCACACACATGTATGTGCTACATGTGAACAGTCACCCTTGGTTAAATTGGAAACTGTTCCATTTACAAATGGGACCTAAGTGATCATCCACAAGCAATCAGCAATGTTTATGAATGACTATATCCTCTATTTATTAAAATCTTGCAGAAGTCAATGACAAAAAGTATTCAAATACTTCTTAGTGTAAATAAAATAAATGCATTCTACATTAAAAAATGCAACTAATATATAGCAGCATACAACAGATGAAAACACTTAACGTGACAAGCTTTGCTTAAAGTAAAAGGAGAAAGTAGCTTTGGGAAAATTATTTAAAAACGAATTTGACAAGGATGTCAAGATACACCTGAAGGTCTACTAAATGTGCACTAAAATCTTCAGTGTACACATTTTATTAGAAAAGATGTCATTTCCAATAATATGACTTAACACTAGTTCAGAGCATTGTTCAATGCAGTTGGCATGGGCAGGTAAATATTAAAAACAGCTTAACATACATACATTCAGAATACCAAAACCACAGTACTGTATGGTTTAAGTTCAAGTAACATCATTAAAAAATTACACTAGGATACTGTATAAATCCCAGAGTTCATCTTCACTGCAGCTCCACATTACTCCATTCGCGTTAGCCTGGCAGCGAATGTAACCCTGCCGCCCCACACTCCTGGAGCTGACGGATTTGATTAGCAGGACAGAGTGATTGGATTAACAGTTGATGAACTGTTGTAAACTGAGCTACTGCATCCTTACAGCGTGACTGGCCAGAGTATCTGTCTATACGGTACAAAACTCCCTGGCTATGGTGATGACTGTATTACATATATATTGTTCTAAAAGCCAGAGCTGTACAAAATACACATGGGTCAGATGCGGGGGAGATTATTGCCTTTCTGTCAAATTAGCTAGAGCAGATGATACAGCTTTTGTGTTACTTTTGTGACAGCTCTGGGATGAGGGATGATACCTGATCTGTCCCAAGGCCTGCCAATACAGAGTTCACCCACTCGACTGTCTTCTGGCAATCGGGACCAGCAGGATGAGTTTGTACGGGACCATTGCTTTACAACCCACAGCTGCTCCCAGCCTCCTTTTGAGGAAGCAGCGTGTGCAGTGAAGTTGGAACACATTTATGTGTATGAACAGGAGTCACATAAAGGACTAATACACTTCTGGTGGATCTTCATGCTACCAGTGTAATAAAGAGAACTGTGTATCTTAACCCTCCTTCCAAAAATTAAATAACCGTGCTAAAACAAATATTAAGGTTTCTCTTTTTCCCAAGCTTTATTTCAGTGAAAGACTGTCCATTCTTTTAGGATTCCTGGGCACAAGTCATGCAACAGCTAACTTTGTGGCTATCCGCAACAGTCAATTAATATACTGGCCTGCAGGTCATAATTAAAGTTTTAATTCACCCTCTGTATAAATTCCTAATCAAGTTGCCTATAAAAATACAATTGTCTCAGTCAAGCTTGCAATTTATCATCAACTTTATGACTTATATCCTTCCATAGACTTAACAAAGACAATAGACAAAATAATTTAATTACCACATTCTCATCAAAGCCAATGGTTCCAGGGAATCACAGCTGCAGCGCTTGCCATGCCTGGCTGCACAGCCACCTCCTGAAAAGGCACTTTAGGAAGTTTTATGCCTTGTACTTACATTCAACAAACTGAGTATCACTGTGCCTGAACTTCCTTTATGATCTTTTGAAAAATACAGTTCTCAGTCAGAAAAAAAGATCTCAGTAAGAAGCCTTTTCCAGAGAGGACACTAGGGAAACAGGTGGGGAGGGAGGGCCTGTGACACAGTCACCTTGCTTTAAAGAATTAACTCCCTGGAGAAACAGTTTGCCTGAGATTTACTTCCTCACAAGTCACCACTGATGATTGATGCTAAAATGTCAGCATCACAGATCTTTCCAGATACAATTTACATGGAAATAATCACAGCAAGTTGTGGTTGTGGTGCAAGTTAACAGCCCACTGCAGGATTTATTAACTGCTTTACCCTAATTATAGTTATCTAGCTATTGCAAAAATGGTTAGAAAATCTTAATCTCATCAACTCACTGTTCATAGCTATTCTAACCTTTTGTTTACAAAGAGATAAGAGAAATACATTTTCTACTTTACACAAAAGCAGAATGAAAATATATGAAAAGCTGTTAATATCTATACAAATACTGAACATAAACAAATGTCTGCAACAATGTATTCGTACCAAACATACACTGTTTTCCTCCTTTTGCAGTAAGAACAAGTAGCATCAAAGAGGCTTATCTTCAGATAAGAAATGGCCCTAATCAGAAGGAACTATTAAAAACTACTAGCATTTCATTTAAGATGCGTGTTTTGGGCAGTCAAAGCAATTACCTAAGTATCACTATATAATTAAGTTATTTATTTTTTTCTCATCACTAGTTACTAGAAGATCTCAGCATCACCCACCCATAGAATTCCAAAGAAAATTGTTCCCATCTTCAATTTATTTGTAAAAGCTATATCCCAGGAAGAAAATCCTGGATCTTTTTTCTTCCCCAGAGGTAAATATTCCATCTATGCTTGTCAAATTCTGTTGCTGATATCTCTCCACTGCAGTCGTGAAAAGTATAGGTCCCAAACTTGGTGCAACCAACACTATCTATAAAACTATAGAAAACTGAAATGTGTATTTATTATTGGCAACTCTGGCAACATGAAAGACAAAACTCTCACCCAAAGATGATCATGTTTTGGGATATGATAATTTGGGGAATGTGGTAATAAATTAAAGCTACCTCACAATAAGAGCTTCAACAGCTTGACTACTATTTACTTAAAGGATAAAGCCAATAGAAATACTGTCACTTTATCCTTCAGCTGGAAAAATACAAAGTAGCAGATGAAGAATTCATCAACATTAAGCATCAAGACTGTAGACTTTTGCTTTCAAAGCAAGAGAAACTGAACCTTTAACAGTACTCAATTACAAAGACTCCATAAAGACAACTGACTGATAAAGATTCAAAATGTTTTACCTATCGAATGTCTTAAGGCAAGAGTAGGTCACAGCAAAACCACACTCCAAATGTTAGAGAACACTTTATCATGGCTAAGCAAACTTCAGAAATGGGAACTGTAACAAGAAAGAGGAGCAAGAAGAAGAAAATCACAGGACAGCTGAAGAGCGAACTTGGTATGCTGTACTTGATTTATCAAATTCTACTTAATTCTACAATAACACTTTTATCTACCAACAGAAAACAAGGCTTTTCAGCAGCCTGCTGATTGCAGAAGGGATAGTGACATGAGCCTGCTACTGCAGATCACCTGACCAAACCCCAATAAGAATGGACACAGACCTCATACAAGCTCTTAGAAGCTTAGCAATCTTGTCTTCCTTTTTTCTCTTAGAGGTCCTGAGGTGCTTGTCCTAAATAAAGATAGTAGCAACAGCATTCTTTGGAATCACTGCATCTCATAAGGCACAACACGCACTTACCAGGCTCCACTCACCCTTGCACCAAAAACTTATTTCAGCAGGACATAATTCAAGCTTCTGCATACAAGATCATGACTGCATTTTTGCTTTCAAATACAGGAAAACATACCGAACAATTCCAGACCATAGTTAAAAACAGCATTTTCTGTATTCCTTACCTCAATTCCAACACGTCCTAGAAGAACATACTGGTGGTGTATGAGCACGGGTCCCCAGTCGCTCTACCTGCAATATGACTTCTCTCAATACTTGATCTAATCCCATCTAGAAAAGCTGCTGATATGGAAACTTCCCCAAATTAATCAACCTCAGTGCTGCACAGCTGCCTTATTTCTGACATTCTGTTTCTCTATGGGATTTATTAGTAGATGAACTATTTTTGCAGTAGAAAAAAGGCATTTCTTTGTTTTAGGTCTCAAGTAGCTCTGTCTCCACTGCTTTTAGTCTGAACCTAAATTACTGTTTCTTATTTAATACCACTGCAGCTTCCATGACTCCACTTGCCCATTTTCTTTTGGAACTGGGCTGTGGAGTACAAAGCAAGCTGTGGGATCACTGCTTGGCAAAGATTCTTCCAGCTTGCAACGTTTTAAAGTTTATGTGTAAGAACAGGGAAATTTTATAATGTTCTTCCAGCACGTTCCTTCCTAACAAAAAAAAAAATAATATGAGTACATACAAATAAGTTCGTGATCTTTGGCACATAATTAACTTCCTACTAGGCCCATACATGGCACATTAGTAGTACAAGTTTTGCAATAAGGTATGTGTTCGAATTACTTTATTATCTCACTGGTATTTGTAACTTTAAGGGGTCCTTAAGCCTCATCCTTTCATCCTTCAAACATACCAATCAGATATAAAACTAGCTTATGTTGTATCACTGCTTTTAACATGCATACAACTTCTGCTGACAGAATTTGTATGAAAATACATTTCCAAAAATTGTGATTTTTCCCCAAATGCATCTAATGCTTTAATACATACTTTTTAACATCAAATCACTAGTCATTCAACCTAACACATTACATTGATACTACAAGTCCTGAATCAAAGGGACTGATGCCTGTAAGCTTTTCTTGTATTGTCTTTTGAAAACATGCACTGTTATTTACTGATTCTATCCACCATCAGTTCATACGTGCATACTAAAAGTAACAGACACTATATTATTCTGATTACCATGATGTTTGTTCATAAAACATGTTGTCTCACCTCAAATTCCCTCATGCTTTGGCAATGACAACAAACAGCATTAAAAGCAAAGTATTTTAGGCTTGGAAAATGGTAGTTTCATAAACAGCAACTTGTGCTGAAGCAGTTAAACTCATTTTTCAATAATTCAGATTTGTAAAAATAGCTGGGTAGCAGCAACTTCTCTATTATATGATTAACAAGAATTTTGGAAGCAATATAGCTATAAAAATTTACTTCAGAAGAATTTTTAACTTGCTATCCTCTGGTATGAAGTAAGATAAGGAACAATACATGTAATTTCCAGACTCAGGTAACAAAATAAAGTCATTTGTTACTCAAAACACTTCTTGTCCATTATTTTTGTCCAGAAAACATTTTCCAAAAATTGGCTGTAGCATGAAGTAGCCACTGCACTCTTGACAAAAACACTTAAAACCTGTGTCTTTAAGGTCCCAACACTGACACTAAGGAAACCTAAAATATTTGTTCTGCAGATTTTGCCAATGCTCCGTAGAGTCTGTGGAAAGCCAGAGCTTTCCTAAGAAGAACCATGGCTGTAATCTTCATTTAGGTAGAACTGGTGTGGCACTACAACTTGTTAAAGTCCATCCTCAAGAACAAAGCAACCAAGAGTTACCTTCCACAAGCACAAATTTCCTTCTCTACTTACATTCAAGTCTTTCCCTCTGCAGAGACATCATGTAAAATAATCTGTCAGCTTTCTATTATTACTACAAAAATATTGTATGTAAACTACCACGTGCTGTTTTGCAGAGGAAGAACACATTTTTCTGTATTTTCAACCAGATATGGATACTGTATTGGCTTTTGGAACATCCTCACCCACCCACTGTACTCAGTTCTAAGATAACACTTCATCTGTTTAAAAGAGTAGTTCTTGGAAAAGAGAAAAAAAAAAATCATCTCTCATGCTATCTCATCCAGTCTCAGTTGCTTTTTTTACCTTTCCCTGTATTTGTCCCTGTCTGAATCTGATACTGTTATTTGCAGCGTTTTTCGTATTCCCACATCATAGTTTGCTCTCCAAACAATGCCTTGAGGATTATTTTCCTCATCGTTTTATTCTGTAACAGCATATTAAACCCTTACTCATTTCTCTAGTTTCAACACTGAGGTAATTTGTAAAATACTCTGCAAAATAGCACTTTATTTTTTAAAAAATTAAAAAATCATTGTGTTCATTTTAATTTATGCAGCTGTTTGTGGTACAGTCACTGTTTGCTAACAGGTTTTTTTATTATTTAGAAAGTATTTTAAGTTAGACCCAAACCTTTCTTTTTGTCTTAGTTATGTGTACAATTGCAATGACAGATCTCAAATTACTATTTCTATACTGTATAGGCTGTAGAGAATAAATGACTGTCTCACCTCCTTGTTTATGAAACAGACAAATTGACTAATGTGTGCATGGAGAATCAAGACTTAAGCACATAATACGCTGGCATCTATTTTCCCCTTCACTATGCCTTTTCATATGTAAAGTCAGTTTAAATACATACGTAAACACGAACGCTACTGTATTTGAGCTGCTTTTCATATCTAACTTCTTAGCACTATTGGCTTTTCTCTGCTGAAAAAACCCTCATATTCAAACTAATGTCACAAAAGAATGTAAAAATTCATGTAAAATTATCATCATATTGCAACATAAGCATCATTTACAGATTGACTTCACGAAGAAACTGTCACCACAGGCCAGTATCAACAGTGGGGAGTTACCCTTCCAAAATAGCTACTGCATCACAAACCACCTTTCCTGTAGAAGTAATGCCAGTCAGTTTCTTTGGACAGAGAACTTCTGAAATTCAGGGAATGCTCAGGCAAGGTCTAGCATGTTGGTCGTC
Source organism: Tringa tobata (assembly GCA_033628505.1). Lineage (NCBI taxonomy): Eukaryota > Metazoa > Chordata > Aves > Charadriiformes > Scolopacidae > Tringa > Tringa tobata. Next base: position 3,675,482 of record JAHREE010000131.1, on the reverse strand, counting down.
CAAACTTCTAGCCTTGGTAATCCCTGCCTATGTAAAATAGAAATAGTTTATTTAGAAGAAAGTTGCCAAATTCTAGTTATATGGCATTATATGTATTTTATTGTAGTATAGTTACAGTAACATTGAAATACAGAATCATATTTCACTTTCTTTCAAATTTGACTGGAAGGACAGGTGAGAGTCCTTTTCTCCCTACACATTTGTCTTTATACCTAGCATTATTACTGCATACCTACACTGCATCCAAAGACTTTCTGCTGCAACTTCCTGGCCAAGAGTCCATCTGTTTCTAGACATAGTCGCATTTTTTAAAAATCTTTTGAATTCAGGATCTTCTTTAAAAATATGTAATTTCCCTTTTTTTCAGGTACTGGTAATTAATCTAGTCATCTGTTGGCAACGTCCAGTATCTCCTGCAAATTCAAAATAGCTAGTGGTTAATTTGGATACGTTTTAAAACATACATTTAAAAATATTTTTGCATACTAAAGGTCCTTTGTGATAGTTTTTGATAGTGTTCTTAATACTTTAGCATCATAAATTACAATCAGTGCTACTCAGCACAGGATTTAATCTTATCTCTACAGTTAATAAAAAATTAAACTAAATTACTTGATATTGTTACCATTTCACTGGAGCTACAGAGAACAGAATTGAATCTCTATAATAAATGTACAAATTTAGATGCAATCCAAAGCATACTAATGATTTTGTAAAGGGATTTCCTGGAAACTGTGTCCAGACTACTGTACTTCATCATGTAGTTCATGAGTCTGCATCTTCCACACCTTGCTACTTAAGTAACACACAGGTTCAGCTTTTTCCTTACTATTTTTATTATTACTAATCAGTCACCAAGATACTTATCATTGATTAATTTACACTTTGATTTTAAGGCTATGCTTTTCATTATATTGAGTTAGATTAGTCATGCCACCAGTGTGAGATTTTATTTTTTTAATCTGAAATCACACAGTTAAGCATCAGGTAAAGTTAAATATCCTTTAATAATTCTTTCAACTTTTAAGAAGTGCTTTCCTCTCAAAATGTTTTAGTTTTTTGTTTGTTTGTTTTTTTAAAGTATGTTAGTAATGCATGTAGTACATTTCAGGGGGAATGTAAGATTTATTTTTTTTCCTTTTTTTATTCCTTATTCTCATAATTCTAATCCATGACAACAAACACCTTTGTTACACATTCTGTTGAATCTGGAACAAATTGGCTCTGTTATTGTAAAGAACGTGGCTGATTCCTTCCTTTTCCAGAAAGTAGCAATATTATGAAATAAACTAGTGGATGGATCCACCTAAAAATAAATACATCCAAAAATGTTTTGCTTTTCAGCTGGTTTATTGTGTAATCACACACTTCTGTGATGGAAGTGGGACAGAGCAGGAAAAAAAAAAGGCAAGTGGAGATACAGCAGTGGTGAGTTCTTCTGGAATAACTAGAATGTGGAATTATGGTAAAAATTGCTGCTGTTCTGTAGCAGCATAGTTCATACAGGTTTGTCAAAAACACAAAGGAAATTTAACCTAGAGTGCCTCAACCTGAAAAAAAAAAAAAAATTGGAGCTGAGGAAGTTACCTGAAGGAATGTTTAGTTTTTGGAGATTACTTTAAAGATTAAATACTGACTTTATATGCATGAAAATAATTACAAATTGTATGTAAGCATTAAAGATAATTAATTGCATAATCAAGAATTCTTAGAGACTAATAATTACATTTTATAAAATACTGGAAAGTGTATGAAAACTTTCCAATTTCTTGCTTGCATGTTTGTCTTTCACTTCTTGTTTTTGAACAATTACATGAAGGTGATATCACAATTTTGAAAGTTCCATCTCCTTCAAAAGCTTTTCTACCCAAAGTTGTTTTATGACTTGAATCTTTCCATAGTAATCAAGTACAATATGGTGTCAAAACAAAGGATTAGGACTTTGTTTCTTCTATGTATTCCTTACCCTGATTGCACGTTTGAAGTCTTGCTCTCTAACAACTCAAACAAAGGATAAGTAAAAATGAAACCACCCCAATCCAGAAAACAAAATAAACAAACTTTTGCAAGGAGCCTAGATTAGTACTCCCCATAAATGAAGGAAGGGTTATGTAAATTTTAATTTTTGTTCTGTAGGTACAATGTCATTTTAACTTGTCATCTGACACTTAGAAATAATTATTCAAGGGCCATATTGGAATCTTCATTCAGAGAGGTCTGTTTCAAAAAAGCCCCACAATGCCTGATTGCTTCCAAACTAGAAAAGCATTTAAGTCAAGCATTTTTTATTTTTTTTTTAAATCCAGATATTCAGATGTCAATTTCTGAATGAAATTATTCTTCTTGACACTTCCAGGACTCTGTGACATCTCGCTGGAGCAAGGAGAAACAGAATTGAAACAGAGTCCTCTTCAATCCTAAAGGATACAGTTACTGATGAATGTGAAATTTCATTTGAGTTTCCACTACACGCAAACAGCAAGTGTCACTTTCAAAAAGAAATCTGGGGGAAAACAGTTTTATTTCTTCTAAAGGATTTTGTATGCGTTTGTGTGTGTATACCTTAGAGATGCCCTGCTAACAGTACCTGAACTTATAATGGGATGCTTTTTTCCCAGCCTACCAGTCTACGACAGGATATGATAGAGACACTTTTCTTTTTTTAGCTTAACATTATGAGAACAACAGCCCTTTTACTGAGTGTAATGTGTGTATTGGAAGCAGTGTAAGCTTTATTCTGCCATTAGCCATGGTTCTCTCTTACACCTTCACAGCTTTTCAAGTGCCAGTACCCTGTCTAGACCAGTTTGCAGTCAACATCACCATTTCTCCCCCCTCTCAAAAAAACCAATCCAAAACCCTCAGATTCACCAATGCTTCCTTTTCAGTGTTTCATCAGAGGGTTTCTCCAAGGCAACATACATTTATAGTGGAATGCTTATTACTACTGTTTTTGATACGACCATCAGTTTGAATAAGTGGGATTTGGACATCAGGATGAATAGTACATCCACATTATAAGATCGACTTACAAATACTTGGATCTATAGCAACCATGAATAGACTATATTCTGAAGAACGGTGATATGTGTATTTATGTAAAAAAGGAGGGAAATGGAGAATTCAAAATACTATCACAAATTAGGGAAGTTGTTCTAACAAAGTATAGTAAGTTCTTACTTGAAAAAAAAATTTAAGACTTAAAAGAATAACAATCCTATTAAAAGTTGCAACCAAATTCAGATAAATTTAGTTTGACAGATAAAATTAGGAGAAATAAGATGGAAACAACTGGCCATGGAAGTACATTTTTCAGTATTAGTCATCATTTTAATAATGTTAATTGAAAATACTTTTAACTGTTACTGATTATTAGGGGAGAGGATTTACTTTGTACTACACAGCAGTAATACACATAGAAAATTAAATTGCTGTGATTTTCTGTCAAAGAGTTTGGAGCCAGTTCTGAAGAATGAAAGTGGTAATATCCTGAGTTAAAGAGAAATCCTTCAAGACTTTCCTAAAACTAACAGCTGAAATTAAAGTTCTGCTGACTGTATTTAAAATTTAAGTGTCTATGGGATGGAAATGCTCATGTTTTATATGGGAGGGGGGGGGGAACAGACATGATAAACAACTTTTCAATCCAACTTCCTAGAACAGAGGGCACTCTGAGAGACTTGTTTTTTGAACTCCTGATACTTCCAAGGATTGGTAAATTAAACTACAGTACTCTATGTGTAAAACTGAATTCGCTGCAGAAACAGGCTTTAGATTTCAAAGCCTCTAGACAGATCTTTATGAGGACCGGCAGCCTTCTGAGTTTGCTTTTGTCGTGTTCTTTTTCCAACTATTTTAGCTCACCCCACCTCCATCCAAAATAAATCTAAAGCACCATCTTTTTTTTTGTACTTCCCGCTGCCACTGAGTTCTTGCCTTTACAACTCATCACAAACATGAAAATGTTGAACTCTGGAGACTAGACCTTTTTCTATGCTGGAAAACCCAAAACACAATTAATGAACTTTTAGAAGTTTGCCTGAATTCATCAGGCACTGCATGGTACAAACCAGAATACTATCCACATTGCATGTGCAGTTGTCTTTCCATCCTTTCTTGAGATCAGATGTTCTCAAGTGACAAGACCTATCAGAAGTTTTTAACTGTTTCCAAAGAAGTAAAAACTGAACAGACTGACTCTTCGGTCTGGGGAAGAGATGAATGAGGTTAAGATGGATATGAAATGATCAATAAAAAAAGGATTAGGAAATATTTCCTATACTTCCCGTAACAACAACAACAAAAAAGAGGGGATACTTAGAGGAAAAAAAAATAATTATATTTTTAGTTAAAAATAAAAGCAAGTTGCAGAACATATTGCCACATCACATAGTGGAGAACCTAGATGAATTTATGAACGATAGTTCATAAATGGATAGTAGTCCATTATAGACTACTAAACATTGAGGGCAAACTATAACTCAGAAAGCTCTTAAAATTACAGTTTCCCAGTAATGAGTAGGGTATGCCAAAAGAAGAGTCACTCTGCGCGTTCTTACTATTCTTTATCCATTCACTACTGTGATTTAAAGACAGGATAGTACCTTGGTGGATCTTCAGGCTAGTCCAGCAGAGCATCTCTTACATCAAAAGCCACTCGGTATTTTTAAGAAGTATAAAGATGAGGATTAATACTTCATTGACAACAGGGTAAAGAAGCTTTATGTAAAAGCCAAGGTCACCAGCAGATCAAGTGCTTGAACTGGAGTAGTAGCCTTATGTTCTCTTTCATTCAGACCAGTGGCACTTTAGAGCCAGGTTTATAGAGGCAATTTGGAAAGTATAGGCAACATAAATATGCTGCTTATTAAATTTAAATGTTGTCAGGAATACTTAAAATTAAATATTTTCTTATCAGTAAGGCAGTTTTCATTAAATCGTTTCCATGGGGAAATTCAATTTTCCTGTAAGTTTTTCAACAAAATCATAAGACACTTTCTTATTCTTTGTCTGATCCAAGTCGGAACATCTCAACATGGTATTTAAAGCAACTCAATGCATTCTGCTTTAATGTAATTTAAAACCAATTTAATTCCTTTTCCCACAAAAACTGAGATGAGATGATGGCCTCTCCTCCAAGCTCCTAAAGCCCCCACTCTTTTCAGAGGATCACTAGCCCTTTCTCAGAAGATGATGCAATTCCTCACATTATGCAGGCATGCCTCCTACCTGCCTGTGTGGGAACCACAAGAGAGACACAACTCTTGGTGCATTCTGGAAGAAATAACTTGGCCAAAGCTCCTGGTTCATTTGGGTGAATATGATATTCAGGTTCCTAAATGACAACACCCTGAATGTGATATGCTACAGTCGTCAAATGCAGATTAAAGTATTAAAAGTCAGCTCAAATTCAACATTCACAAGAAAAGACAAGATGAGAATTCCTACTGTCAAAAAGTTAATTTCAATTGACTTCCACCAAGAAAAAGCCCCACTGTTCTCTGTTGTTCCCCCTAAACCAAATCAAATCCTGTCTGTCAGAATTTGCCTGTGTTGGAAATTGTAAGTTTTAGCTAGCTCTTCACAGAAATGCTTTCAGTGAGGACCTTGATGTTTGAAGTTAATTAGCTTCCAAGAGGTCAAAGCACAGGACACATGAAAATATGTAACACTTTTAGAGCAGAAAGCCACCACACGTAAAATTCCGGACACCAAAAGTGAGATGTTCTATACCTACACAGCCTGCTACAGTCTCCAGATTTAACACCCTCAATGAAACTCAACCATACCCTACAGCAAGGTGATATTCGGGCAATCACATAGCTGAGATACCAATGTCAGAGACCTGTGGTAATGCAGTGCCTTATGAATGAAAACAAAGCAAACCCCACATACCCTCCACATTTCCATAAGAATATGTGAAAAATACCAGCATAACTGAGTGTTGTCTAACACAATGATACCAGGTAGTTTTCTTTTTGTATGGACACTAGTGCCAATTTAAGCAGTCCCTGCTCTTTGAACCCTCCCCACCTCCCAAAACATTAGCATGGGTTTTTTAGCTACACAATGAACCAGCCTCGGAAACAGATCCAGCTTTAAAATGTCCTCAGAAAGAAAAAAATATTTTAAACTTCAATTGGTTTCCAGTATCATGTTGCACCATTATTGCTCAAAAGCTTTGCCATGCAAAGGGGCAGGAAGAAGCAGCCAGGCACAGGAAAAGAACTTTTCTGGGGTTTATGGCACCAGTGCTAACTTATGCCAACATAGCATTAATTTTAGCTGTGGTCGATTGAAGAGAATGAGAGTTTACAGATTCGTACAGGTAAAGTGTTATGTTGCAGGTAAATTATAAACTATAACTGAAACAGGCAGTTATAATTTCACTATTGCTCTTCCCCATCCCTTACACCAATTACAGAGTTGGGGAGTTGGACTAGATGATCTCTAGAGGTCCCTTCCAACTCTGACGGTTCCATGATACAGGGATATTGCAGCTCCTGAAGAATTACTTTAATCAGTGGAAAGCAACTACTTCTGGGGAATAACTGGGTTGTTTTTCCTTTTATTATTTTTTGTTTTCTATCAGCTAACAGGCAACATAAAGGCTTTTTGTATTACTTTGAAAGCAAGAACTTTGACAGTAACTAGATGATGAAACTGAAACAGAGGAAGGTCTTCTTCAAAAAGGAGAGCTGGGTCCAGCTCAGAGACCTTGTTGTTGGGTTTGATGGCCTTTGCAGGCATCAGATATAGTTTCCACTGAAAACAGCTCTTCCCGGGAATTCCAAGCTCTCGCTTCTACTTAATGTGATTTGACAAACCCGACGACTGCAAGAAATGTAACCACTCAGTGATAAATCAATCACAACTGTTCTTGCGCAGATACCAAAATATCCAAAGACTTTTTGTAGTGGGTCATGGAACATTTTGTCCTACCATCACAATATATTCTGTTCTACAGCTTGTTTTCATCTTCTCTTCTCTTCCTCCCCACAGTCAACAGTCTCCTAATAACTGAGCCCACTGAAGATCAACTAAATTATGAAAATAATTAAAATATTTCTAACACAGTCCTACTCTTCACACCTCCAGGGTGCCCCAGACCCTTCCCTTGGGAATAGTACTGGAGTTCATCTGATCTCAGAGGGAGAGGACTCAGGAACCTTTTACCCCCTGTACCCTCACCTGGTATAAAACTCACCAGCTCTCCGAATTGCCTCACCAGTAGATCAGCTCCTCAGCAATGCTCATACAAGGGCAGGAAGCTATCGTTTGGGATGGGTCAAAAGGGAAACCAAAGAGTCCCCACCCAGCTCAGCTTGAAAGCTGCAATGGAAATGCACCTTGAAGCTGTTCATCTCCACCTCCTATTGTTTGGCTAAGTGGGTCCAGCCCCCGGTCATTGAGGACCTTTTCAAACCAGGAGTCTCCTGACTCATGAGTCATCCTACACTTTGCTGAGTGGTTAACTCCATACTCCTCAAATCAGCTGAATGAGTTTGGTGGGGTTTTTTTTAGTGTTGGTTATCAGAAAAAAACAGCAGCAACTGCATTCAGAGAATAAGAAATAAACCAAACCACACCGAATAGAAAGCCAAATTTAAGGAGATGTTTCAGGTACTACAAATGGGCTAGAACAAAGTTCAGCTAGCTCTTGCTCAACCTGCTTTTTAAATTTACTTTTCCCACTCTATCCTTCTCTTCATCTAGCCACTAATCAAATTACCTTAATTCAAATTTGCTCCTACCTTCTTTCCTGTTCTCTTTAACTCCCCTGGACACGCACACATAAAATGGAAATGAATCAGATCAATTTAGTGAGAGTTGCCTTCTCCAGTTCAGTTCAATGGTCTTTTCACTCCTCTTCAACCATATCTGCAGCTTCCAAAGATTCAATCAAAGAATTTCTCTCTTTGATTACATTTTGGGAGCAAATCCTTTATGATTCAGTTTGTTCAGCTTTTTCTGAACAATATATATATATGTTCAGTATATGTAAAGTATACCTTTTCCTGTCACACCAGATAGCTGCTTTAACAAGAATGAATAAACTTGGAGGCATGGGAACAGCAGAATGGATTCATTGGAAGAAAAAAAAAGAACAAACAAACAAAACTAAGGCCACCACAGATTTTAATCCTGGTTTAAATCAAGGTTTTCCGCTTGCTTGAATCTTACATTATAACAGCAGCTGCATTCTACATTCTAAGGAAAGGCACATTTTCACTGGGCGTTATTAAGTCAAAATGATAAATACTGTCTTTTAACCAACGTTGGTAGGTTTTGCTGAACAGGATGATACATTGCTCACACTTATTAGTGTGATGATAAGGTGTGAAAAGATTAACTGAGCCGAGAAATTGACCATTCTCAATCCTAAAAGAATTAAGGAAACTCTGAATATCCAGGGGTTTATTTATAATTTACAGGAATTTTTATTTGTATGTAAATTTAACTACAGTGCATGAAGCTTACCTTTCTGATTGTTTATTTTGGTATTATTTAACTAAAAATAGGTTATGCACTTAAACACTTGGTTGGTTTGGGGTTTTTTTTTGTTGTTTGTGGTTTTGTTTTTTGGAAGTAAAATACCTTAACTCATACTTATTCTTTTATTTAGACAGGAATATATGAGACTGAGTAACATATAAAGCTAAGAAAACATTTTGGATTTCAGAAATCAATTAATTGAGACGGTTGAGTAAGCTGAAATGAAGAAAGTATTTCTGTGCACCTATAAAAAATTTGCTACTACTGCTAAGAATGGATTAGTTACTTAAAATGCAGGTTTACTTAAAATCAGCCCATGACTGATTCAGTGATGTAATTCTCTGGCAGAAAAATACAGTATTTTATACTTTTCTGTATCTTGGTAGGTGATAAAAAGTTCAGTCTTTAACAGATGTATCCTATTTTAAGTACGTTTTTCAATAAAGTTAAATACTTATTTAAAAATACACCTAGCCATGTCATGACATATTCAGAATTTTCTATTAATCTGCATCTTGTTTATGTAGCATAATATTGTTACTTTTATGTTCTGTCAATAAATTTTTTTCAGTTCCTCAGACTCAGTTTTCTTACAGCTACTCGAGACTTACTATATCTGTTAAATGTTATTACTTCACTGCCTAAGCCTCTCTCTCCAGAGAAAGAGAAGAAGTTATAGTAGTAAACATTGGCTAAATTAAACTCAGACCAAATTCTAAATTTAAAGAACAGTTTCAGCCAATTTTTTTAGACTAGCAGTGGGGATCTGCTAATGCACAACAGCTGGGGACAGCTATTTAAATCTAGGAAATGAACAGTTTAATTAGGGAAGTATGTTAAGGAACATGAAGAGCCCCAACAACAGTATAAGAAGATTCATTCAGATAACCATTTTCAGATCTTGGAATCAATACATGCTTCTTTCACATATTATTATGAAGTGTATTTGATACATGTACACCTCTGTAATTGCTTCTGTCTTAAGAATCTACATACATACATGTTTCAGACATGAAAAAACAAACAATTTTTTCAACATATCTTAAAATTGTTTGGGAAAAAATATTCAGTCTAAAGGACAGTTTGCTTGAGTATGCATTTTCCACTTAAATAAAAGTAGCAGGATTGGCTTTGCATTCTTTTAGAAAACAGAAGTGGATATGCTACTACTTAGCAAAGAACCAGCATTTACTTTATTCTGAACTGTTTCCAACAAACTCTCCTAAGGGTGGATCCAGGCACAATGGATCTAAGGACAACACTATGCTTTCGTATTTAAAGACTGGTGTGAGACCAAAGGGTCAAATGTAAATATATTCAGTTTCAACCACCGAGTTTTACATTTAGTGGTGTGGTTCAATCATGCCAACAGAGTTTGCAAGATATTTTGCTGACTACCAACAATGCTCAAATCAGCAACAGAGAGCTTACTGTGACACCAGAGGAAATCTAAAAAAATGCTCAGCTTGGCACCTGCCAAACAACTTGAAATCCTGCTGGTAAGCACTTAGTTACATAGTTGATCCAAAAAGATTTAAAAAAACAGTACAAGAAGGAAAAGACTAGAGAGTATGAGAGGGTCAACAGAAAGGAACAATAAAGAGTACACTCTGAAAGAAAGAGCATTATTTAAAAGACAAATCTGCACCCCTTGCTGTGTTCAGTTCTCAAGGTGGAAGAATAGATGGCATTTTTTTTTAAAGTGCTTAAGGAAATAATGTTTGAGAATAAGGATTCAAGCAGAAGGGGAGAAGGAACACTGTCTGTGAAAGAAGCAAAGTAAAAAGGAGGTGAGGATGAGGACAGTACAAAGGATACAAAGGTTGCACATAGAAAGTACTGTGCAGCAGTAGTTCCATTAAGAAAGACAAGCAGGTGACTTTTTAGCACTGTATGCAATAACAAATTTGAAAGTGACTTGGAATAGAAGGTGGGAGTAAAACGGCCAAATGGAAAAGCAAGAAAAACACTGTGGATGAAGAAGGGGGCTACAACACTGCAAACATAGCTGTTAAGAACGTTGCCTGGCCAGCAGTACTGTGATTTGAGAATCTAGACACTAGCTCCTGGCTGAACTCAGTCCGGACTCACAAAACACCAAGGATGTGCTTGAGCCCCGGTGAAGATGATGGTCCAGAAGTTATGCTCAGACTACAAGTCACACTCAGCTTTCACTGAAGTCTATGCAAAACTCAACGGCTCAAGACATGTGTAAAAATTATTTAAGCAATCCTGAAAAAAATTAAATAAGGAAAAGGGTCATTTTGAGAATGGCACAACACCACCACTTAGTTTTTCTCTCAGGCTAAATAAGAATTATTCCTGCAGTGGAGCCTGACAGCACAGAAATTATCATCTTCTCCAAGTATTGCCTTCAAGAAAGGTGTTGTTTTTCCTCAAGAAAAGTGCCTGGATATTTTGAGGTATCTTTATGGTGCTGCAATATATTCTTCTGAAGACCTCCTCCCCCCAGCAACTGGTCTAAGGTCTGAACTTGAGTTCTCAACATAAAAGAATGTTTTTTATTATTTGCTTTGCAGTAAAGATTCCTACCTTACAGGTGCAGTGCAGGTGTAAACAGGCAGATGGACAACTATATTTCATCAGACTTTCCCATGATCTGGCACTGACAGAGATTTGGGTACCTTCCAGTAATCTTTAGTGCCTTCTTAATTTTGTTATGAAGATTATGAAGCTTTTTTGGGCAATATTCCTCCACGGTACTGAGTGCATTTTGAGAACACAGTATTCTTGAGAGGGTTTCTCTGATCCGAAGACACTTTGGAAGATTATAAGCAAACAAATTCTTAAAGACAAAACAATTACATGAGGAAAGAAAGTTTCCTTGGGAAGGAAATGGAGGAGTAAGATTCAGAAGCCTTATAAAGCATCTGACTGAGCCTCCAGAACAAAACAATTTTTTATACCACTGAAAAAATAAGAGAGCCTTGCAAGCAATATTTGCCACCTCTCCACATACATCTGTTACCACTGGGACCTAGACTTTCTTTAAGAGGATGTCTTAACTCAAGGGCAGAATTTAAGGAGCTACGAAGTGCTAGCAGTGAAAAAGTAATCTAGTACTCTGATTGCTCTTAGAGGAGGTTGCTGACCTGCCTCCGACAGCACCACAATTACAAAGCATCCAGAGGCCAATTTGTGCCTTTTGAAAGCTGAATGGGAGAGTGAGAAAGAGCTTCTTCAACACTTTGTTTTGTTTTCTATGAAAAAATTAGAAAAATATGGGAGAAGAGTAAAACACAAAACTAGTTACAGCCAGATGTTCAAGCTGAGAATTCATTTTACTGAGAATGAACAGAAGCCCTTCAATGGTAACTTGCAACTAAGTGTTACTCATAGGGTGACCTGCTACCTGTTCATTCTTGCTTTCTTCCTTTTAAGAATCTTCTTTACAATTTTTTGGGGAAAAAAAAAATACACCTTTTTCTTTAAGTTCCCTTCTGTTTCTCCACCACCTCTGTGCTGGCATAGTTGTTGTGCAGATGCATAGTGTATGTGAATGCATAGCATTCACAGAAATAATTCTGCTGAGAAGCAGACCAGGGTAGTACTTATGTTTTACCTGAATTTCTGGACCTAGTTCACATTCAGTCATAAAAGCAGATGAGCCAGCACAATGGAACAGAGTGCACTTGGAAAAAAACCCCAGAAAACAAACGTCACCTTCCCTCTTATCATTCCTGCTGCAGTACTAACTTAACACACATGAAAACTGCAGCCTAACAGTCAGATGGGGAAACACTAGTTTTGTATCAAAGGATCAGGGAAATATAGGGAGACTAATGGCCAACACCACTCCTACCCCTATATAGACCCCAAAACAATCTGATCATCATCACTCACAAAGTGAGTCAAAAGGCCACCTGTCTTCTTTTCTGGGCTAGCAGCTTGTCCCCTACACAAACAGCAATGGACATCACAAGAAGATGGGACTCCCCACAATGAACTCCTGTTCCATGTGGTTCCTTGTTCCTCTGCTTTAGAACAAAGTGTCCTAAACCTCATCAGAGCAGGTTGTTCTGCTGCACATTGCTACCCCCAGGCAAGCTTCAAATGCAGGATTAGACTGCTGTTCTGTAAGACTGTATCAAACAGGTAAATTGATGGGGGGTTGCCTTTGGCTTGTAATTTCTAAGCATTAACCCGACCTTACTCACACGGGGGCAGTCCAAATCAGTCCTTTATGTTGCTTTGTTTCTCATACCAGGGAAGTGTTTAGAAGTATATTGGTTCACAACAAAGGATGAGAAAATCATGTGTCTGAAACATAAACTAGTATTCCTCTAGAACTGTATTTCAAAACAGTACAATGTTTTGAAAAATGCCCAATTGCTTTGGGCATTTTTAAAGCAGGCTTATTTCTGGAAATGCCAACATGCAGGACTGAGTCATGCACATCACCTGTGGTTGGTTGAGAACTGCTTGCTGATACGAGGAGCTGTCGAGGCATTCTCAAAGTCAACAAGGTACAACCAAAAAGTACCAAGTCCAAAATGCATGGAGTTCTTTTGATGTATGGCATAAATGGGATATTTGTGAGAAACATTTGTGCTTGAGTGTTCTTGGGAATATGAACAGAAAAATTTGCACATAGACAGCTGTGAGCAAAGGACTCATGTGAAATGTGGTTCTCTGAAGGGGTCAGAGGCCCTGAGGTGGAAAGCGATTTAACTGATGACATCAGTTTTTAGCATTTGCTTGGGGACGTGTGGTGATGTGCTCCTATCAATGTTCTAACGTCTAAGCCTTTCCATCAGTGAGGCTTTAAATTAGATCTCAATCATCACAATTTGAAATCCATCAAGGCAGAAAACTTCTAGTTGTATAAGAAAGATCCATTTTTGTGTGGTCAAGTAATTTCCAAAATTAACAGCTAAAAGAGATTGGTAAGGAAGTGAAAAAGATTAGAAACTGACAAAAATCCTCCAGTTTTATTTCCATACATCTACTAATAAATATACCTCCCAAACAGAAGATTTTACTGTTAGAAGAGATGCAGAGGACAAGCACTGCTGCAGCTGACAGTGAATACACAGTTCTGAATTTATGTGTTGATTAGCACTATGTACCACAAGAAAAAAAGTAGTCTACTGTCTAACATTACTGTCAGCACCCTCAGAATTGCTATTACCAGGACAACAAAGAGACCTTTCTCTTTTCATACAGTTGGGTTTCAATTGCTCAGCCCAATTATAAAATCTTGTGCTTTTACAAAGTAGGCACCAGAGGGAGACCTGCACTTTAGTTCAACTATGAAATAATGCTGGCAGGAGTCATTCAAAAGTGGACAATCAAAGCCTCTTGGCCAATATACCATAGGTGGTTCCAGGTGAAATTGTTGCTAACGGGAGCACTCAGGGACTGGTGCTGGCAGTCTTCTCCGTTTTAATGGCCAAAAAACCCTAAGAACGCTCCATGAAGAAATGCAGGTTCTCAAATTTCAGGCTGTAGATGAGCATACCTCAATCAGTTTGGGCACAGCTGGGAAAGACCTGCTCTTTGCCACCCAAGCCCTCAGCTTATCATCACATCCTGCTGATGGTTACCACTTCTCAAATCTTCTGGCTGAGCTGCATATATAAGAACTCCCTAAACATGTCAGTCAAAATAAGCTAGATCAGCTTAAGTAATTTAAATAACAAATCTTTCCTAACATGGCTCAATTTGACCGAATTGGATTAGGGAGAGCTCCCATGAGCAGCTCAGCTAGCACACCAGAGAGGGCAGTAACCCCAAGTAGAGGACAGTGATGACTGCTTTGGGGTAGACTTGTTCTTCCATTGACAAAGCTATTGCTGAAGGAGGACTGTAAATATATATGTTGTAGGCAGGTTGCTATTGTTTTCTAAGCCTGACAAGACAGAAAGAGAAGCTATATGGACAAGAAATATATTATTCTCTTAAAAACAGGTACTCTTAATTTCAACTGGGGAAAGGCAAGGGACAATGGCTTCTAGTAAGCAGGCAAGAGCCCAGAAAATAGATCCCATACACATGGAGTCAAGCATACTACTTGGAATCCATACAGACAAATTAAAATAAAATCATTACTAAGAATGATAGGTCTGTTGGTACGGAAAAATCTATTGACTCCTTACCTATGCAGCTGGATGGAAGGTTTATACTTATGATAAAAGAGCTATTGATGGGAACACAGAAATGCTCATTAGATATAATCCCCAACCCCATAATTTTTCTTATTATCCGAAGGGCAAAAAGCATCAACAAAATCATCAGCTCCTCATATGCATTCCAAGTTAAGAAAATCATTGAGCAACGAAGATTAAGGAGCAAGTTCTAGAAGGAAATCAGAATTTGACTCTGTTCTCTTGTAATAAAACAGCAGGCAGCCTTAGTCAATACATTTCTGGAAAGTTTGTGTTTTAACTTCGAGATTGAGAATTGGGATTTAGAAGTAGATACATCCCAAGTTTTCAATGAACAAATTCATTTGAGATGCTTCCATCTACAAGTACAAAACTGCTGGTATTTCAACTACAAAGTTATTATACCTGTAATGTAATTTTGCATGCTACTCTAAAGATATTTCATCATAGGGGAGTTGGTAGTGAAATAATCTGAAATTTAGTTTCCTTACAATGTCAGCCTCTTTCAGAAGTTATACCACCTCCAAAGTTGCCAGCAGCTTCTGACACTCAGCAGGTTGAACTGTCCAAGGATGTTTTTCCCACAGCTGCTAAAAACAATACTCATGGAATTGCCAAGTTTAAACTGAACTTGCTCTTGGAGAAAATCCAGCCTCAAACTAACCCTATTAAGTAAAAGGGGAGAAAAAAAAAAAAAAAAAGTGGGGCGTTATGAGGGAGAGTAATTTTCAAATGGATAAACTCCCTACACCGATTCTGTGAAACCTTGAATATCAGTGTTGGTAGAGTGAACACTCAGCTAAGGAGGTGGGGAGAAGGCAGAATATCAACATACATTGTCTTGGAATTGTGTGGGAATCTCTAGTCCTCAAGAAGAAGGACAGAGAGGAGCCCCTAAATATGTCAGCACCATGGTTGCTCATGGCTTACACTTCTCTCCTGGGAGCACTAAAGGGGAAGTACACCTTCCCACTGAATTCATCGGAAAGGGTACATTAGCTGTGCACCTTCTAGTTCTCTTTTAATTACGACTGCAAATGGTTTTCTTTCCTGACCACAGGACCCATGATCCAGTCTGTGCACAAATTAGATACAAAGAAAGAGAATTAAGAACTCATAGGCAACCATAAATCTGGCATTTCCTCAATCTAGAGTGTTTGAATTTCTGACGTAAATAACAATGTTTTTATGATGTGGTATAAAACCTATAAACAAAAAAAAAAGAAAAGATGCTCAGATAGAGCCCTTGCCCTACAGACCTCACAATCCTCTTCCTTGCAGGGGTGCAAGAGTTTTATCAGATTTATCAAGTATATATGAACAAGGGGCTAACCTAAATGTGGTTTGTTTATGCACACATGTCTTTATCAGGCTTGCAAATTTAATTAAATTATCTCATAATTTGGTGGGAGTTGAACTTGAAATACCTTTTTTTTTTGTGCTAACACACAAGCATTGCCAGTTAACTATATGGGAATAGTTTCAATTATATTGCATCTCCTTTTTTTTTTTTTTTTGGATCATTCTTTCTAAAAAGTGTCAAATTAATTATTTAAAAAGTATGAACGACCAAAATGTGCCCTAATATAAGGAATGTTTGTGTTGTGGGTACACATCCTAGTTCATTTCCATGAATAATATTCAAAGGTAGTCTAGTCTAATCACCAAGCAAGTTATCACAAAATTTAGTGTATCGTGCCTGCCTTCCATTTTCCCCACAAAACCTGTTAGCGCAGGCACAGGGAACTGGTGGAAAGAAGAAGGAAAAGAACAGGCCTGACCAAAGTTCACCATTTAGACAGATACAGTGACTACACTCACTAATTGCAAGAGTGGAAAAGAAACTAAATTTACAGAGCTTTGTACTCTGTGCAATTTATAGTTGTTTCTCCTTTTTGAGTCATGTTTTCCTAAAAACCGTGAGAAGCTACAGCCACGTTACAGGGAAGGGCATGGTAATTGAAGAGGGAACATGCTTGTTTTCTTCCTAAAGGATGCAGTACACAGTTATGTCCATACCCAGAGTAAACATAAACTCTGTAGCACATCCCAAAGAAATCATACAGAATTTAGATACACAGTAGAGCATCTCAAGAGGCACATCACAAAATAACATTCAGAGATTGACACAATATGTATATTGAAATACCTAGATGTGTAAGCTGTCTACTTGTTAGGTCCCTGTCCGATTGTTGGTCCATTTTTCTGGCAGTTCCTCACATCTAAGTGAAGCCCATTTTTAAAGTTAAAATAGATTTTCCTTGATATATCATTTTCCATCATACTGTTCTTGAAAATTGAGATATTTTAAATCTAAGAAAAGTGTAGGTCTTAAAAACAGCTTTTCATTTCTTCAAATATTTTTCAGTAAGAACTTAATTACATGATTAACACATATTGTGAACTGAAGAATCTTAACTTGCAAGACATGGTTTATGTACAACTTTACTCTTAAAAAGCACTAAAGTAATTCACAGAACTTTATCACAGTAAACAAAATCACCATTCAAATCAGAAAAACCTAGAATTCAGAAAATCAAACTAAAGATTTTCTGGTAAAGATTTTAGATGCTCAAGTCAAACATCTGAAAAAATCCAGGCAAGCTGAAAAGCTACATATTGAACTCAAATTCTACTGAAAAACTGCCTTTAAACTGGAATAAAATTTTTAAAACCACAAAAGTGTTCAAGAGCGAACTTTTGGAAAACTGTTCCTGTACCATTCACAGGAAGCAGGATTTTATATAGAGCCTTAACTTTTTTTTCCCCTTGATCATAACAACATTCATTCCCCATGGAACTCCAGCTTTTGACCGTAGTTACTCCAATGCAATAGTGCTCCTGGAGTTTAACGAAACAGAACATGGCAGGTAGTGACAACAAGAGACAAAAATCTACATCTGAACTGTTAAAACCAATACAAAAAGTGCACTAAGTAAACAAAAACTGCAACAAAGGGAGTCTGACATATTCACCTCTACATTCATCAAAGAGTAAGACCTACTTAGTCTTTTTTACACTATTTATGAAATAAGTTGAAGACTAAGCTCAATAGCTGTGACACGGTTAAAAATAGCTGTACGGCTTAAGCATGGCAACTTATACTGCTCCATAGGAAGAATTATTCTCCTGGTCAAAATATTTGCCTTTTCAATGAGCTGAACTTTCAGGTCATCTGTTAACAATGCAGATTCTTTCCTGTCTAGAAGAACTATATTGTCTCTCCTTTAGCAAATAGCAGGGTATTGTTCCCAGCTGGTTGCTAATTCACACAATTATTATGTAAAAATATTTCAAAATCCTATATAAAAGACGTATATATTGCTTGAATAATCACATATTTTGATTTAATAAATCTCATACTTAATTCCTCTGCATGTGTAAAATAAAATTTAACCTCATCTTTATTATATCCTATCCCCACATCCCCAACTCTTTTTCCCTTCTCTTTTCAGCCTTCCCTTCAGAAATACAGACACACATTACAACTGAGAACAGGGTGTCTTTGATGCTGAAAACACTTTTGTCAGATTTTGTAGATGACCTGTGTGAGAAATAATCTTTCAGTTTGCCTTCCTGTATGACAGATAATTTTACGCCAAAATTTCTGCATCAGGCCATTATATTGTGCTTGAACTAAAGGCATCTTTTTGGAAAAATTCACAGCTTTTATTGCTGACCTATCCAGAACATCCTTAAATAAACTGTTCTGATCGATAACTGCCTTAAGTTTTAGATTTATTTTATTTCTAGAAGAAATACACCTGAGTTCAGCTTTCAGCTCCTGTATTTTGTCACCCCATTGCCTACCATACCTAAAGGACTGATCTTTCTGAAATCTTTGCCCCATATAAGTACTTACAGGTTATCAGTTGCTTCCTAAACTTCCCTTTGCTAAACTAAATAGACAGAGCTTCTCCAGGCTCTTCCTATACACCAGAGTTTGTTCACTTACTTGTTTTTAAGGTTTTTAATTGTCCTTGACATGTTTTTCTGAATCTTTTTAATTTTATCCAGGTTTTGGGTTTGGTTTTTTTTGCATCTTAAGCTCAAACAGGAGGTAATTTTCCAACATTATCTCACCAGAGCTATACAACAAAATGAAAGCACACAATTCTACATGAGATCCCCTACATCCATACAAGGGGCTGCATTGTGCATTTTAGCTACTGTCTCGTATCACTGAATTACTCTTTTCCAAAGTACTAGTCTCCTTCCTACATGTATGATCATCTTACTGTCTAGACAGATATATTGAGCTATATTAACATATGTTGAAATGATCCCCATTAACTAAGTACAGACCATCCTTCACACTTACTAATCCATCAATTTTTTGCATGTATGCATTTTACCAGAGATTATATTCTATTTTCCTCCAGATCATTATCCAAATCCTCAAAGAAATGGACTGTGAAAGACTTCTATAAAATCCAACATGAACGTCCTTCATCTATTACTGCTTTATGATCCGTCAATTAACCAGTTGGAAATGTAAGTATGGGCCATGTTGACTTAGCAAAGAGCTAGGTTTTAAAAATCAGAATACCATGCAGTACTGCATCAGGTGCCTTATGAAAGCTTACTATAACTACAGGAGTATCTTTGTCAACCAAAACCTTTTAGCCTCAGAATAAAGAAATAATTACAGACAATTTCTAATCGTCATGACCAGTTGGGCAAGCAGTGACTCTGCTTTCTTCAATTTTCTGCTAAGCAATTCTCATTTCAGCCTTTCCACAGTTCTTTCTGTGATCGCTATCAGCACGTCCAGTCTAGATGTTATGTCATATTCTGGCCTATCCTAGCTCATTTATACCTCAACAACAATTAAAATTAAAACAAAACTATATACAAGCCCCAATATCTTAGATATCTTTGGTTGGTTGGGTATGCTTGTTTGTCTTAAATCCTGACTCCTGTAGACCAAAGAAAAAAAATTAAATTTGTTTCTCCCTACCAGAATAAAGGAATATTTTTGTAAGTCACTGTAAATTGTGAACACAACATGCAGATTTTGGCCAGAGAACAACAGTACTTTGACTTACAGCATGTTTTTTAAAGGATCACAGAATAATATTTTTTGCAGTATTTCTGTCTCTTCTCAACTATCATTTTCCCTACCTAATAGACTCATGTCATTACTAGCTCTCATTTTTTGCTCTCATGTCAATGACTCATGTCAATACCAGCATTACTAGCATTTCAATAAATAAGAGAATTTTCATGTTGTTCTTAACCCCATTGATAAAAGGCTTATGATTAGTGTCTGCAGCTAATAGCCACTACTGGTCATGGTATTTTTTCTGAATCTTCGCTCATTTGAATCTTCACCTCTGCCTTACCCTATGACAGTTTCATACCTATCCCTAATGACTTTTCATTGCAAGAATTACAAATGTCCTGGGCAACTTTTATTTCTAAGTAATATAACTTTGAGACAAAATTATTTTCTTTATAGTTTCAGTAAAATTTGTATTACATTATTTTTAGGAAATTGCCCTTTTAGAACAATTGATTATATATTCTTGTTGAGGCCTGTATTGGATAGAGCCGACTCAAATAAAAAATTATAACTATCAGTCCTGATTGGTTTCATGGAAGTGATCTTCTATTTAATTTCATTTTTGTCAGAGGAGTAAAACTGAACAGAACAGAATTTTTTATACTCAGAAAAGTATGATGAATGACCTTCACGCAATAGAAATTCCAGGTAAATTTTATTAATGATCATCTAATATAACAACTCTGAAATAGTAATGTATAGTTTCATTGCATCTAGACATTTAAAGAATAATTCCTCTATCACATAAATCCCAGGAAAATGTACCTTATCTTTATAACAAGAAAGCCCTGACCTCGTAGAACTTTCTGAGGCAACTTTCTACCCTTAAACGTACACTTTGTTTTGTTGGTTCTACCTTGTGAATAATCAAAAATAGAATGCAGTGTTTTAATCCTTGCTTTCTGGGTGTAAAAAACTCAGTGCCTAGGCCAAGCTTGCTGTTAATACAATGTCAGAATTGAACCACAGAAGAAAAATGGATGGGGTAATAATAATGGCCTGATTTTATAATTTTATTCTGTTCTTAATAAAGATGGTACTTAATAAAAACTGGCACAGTGGAAATCTGTCTGACTTAGTAATTTTCACATAAGTAGTCTAAAGTGTTTGCTGTTTGCCTTTGGTTTTGTTTTAAATACTTTGTTGGCAAGTAAATAAATTTGAATATGTTGGCTTGAGTTTCCAGACAATGATCAACAGAATTTTTTGAAAACTGACTGTAATCTTGTTTTGTCCTTTTAAACTATTTATTTAATAATTTGCATTTTTAAAAGCCCAACCCTAAATGAAGGATCAATACCAATGGCTGGCAATGCCATTACATTGTACAAGTTTAGAAGCAAAGTACAGCTTTTAAAATTACTGCTACATGCACCTGTTAAAACAATGAGTCACCTGAATATACTTTCATGCAATCTTAATTTTTGTGTGCTACACCCTTGAAATAACCAATATTTTAATCTATTTTATGTTTTCAAACTGTATATAGATGCAGACTGCATTTGCCATAAGTATATTAAATATTTTTAATAAAAGAAAATTGTCTTTAAAATGCTTAATAAATAATCCAGTCTTTTTATAATCATTTAACATTTAGAAATAATAAATTTCTTAATTAAGTATTAGCTACACCCAAACAACTCACAGAATATTTTTGTTTAATATAAACAAAATAAGGGGCCTACACACACACAGAATTGAGAATATTGGATTTGAGGCACTTAAACTACTTGGCTGCTTTCTAAATTCTCACTCAATTACTATCTGTGTTCCCAAATCCTTCTATAATACAGCACTAGCCTTGTAGTCTTTAGTATTCATAGATATTATTCTTTCCCAACCAGTTTTTATTTATATATAGGAAGGAGTTAAAGAGCAACACAGTTTACTTTCCTTATCAGTTTTCCCACCTTCACATAAACACATTCAAAGTGAAAATAATTTGTTCCTGCCCGTGAAACTGAAACCAAAAGTAATTAAAGCGTTTTTCCACCCAAAAGATATTGACAGCACTTATACTTTGAACTTTAAATGCATTGAAGGGGCTAAAAATAATCTTTATGAATATCAGCATTTTAAATTATATGCAGCTTAAAGTGAGCTCAAATATGAGGAGACATCCTGTCCCATCCCACTCCTGCCCGCTGCCCACTCAATGGATAACAACACTCCTTAGAATTAAAGGATACTTCTAACTACTCTTGTATGTTACCCCCACCTTCAGGCTGGGTTTGCACAACAGCAATCAAGGTGGACTGGGAAAAGACAACCTTAGATGGATGCAGAATTTTCATTACTGGTGTGGCACGCTAAAAGTAACAAAAAGTTTAACTATAGCAGTTACAAAGCTTGCTGAAAGTAAACTTCAGGGAACTGTTAATAAGTAGCAGTTATGCAGCACTGAGAAGTGGAATCCCAAATTGTTGCAAACACGCGTTTTCCATTTTCACATTAAATGGAAGCGTAACCAGCCACTAAAACTCTACAGCACAGAGTCCTTTACTCTGACTGTGATCACCCCGTCACCCGGTGCAGCCCCTTTCTCAGGGGTGCCTCTCCTCGCCCTCTCCCTGCATGGTCCTGCAGGGTGCTGCATGACCTCAAGGTGCAGTCCCGGGACACAGGCTCTGTGAGTCAGCAGGAGCCAAGGGCAAGAAGCAGTGCAGCCACACTGCACGTCAGCCCAGTGAGTTGATCCAGCTGAAAATTAAACATGCAGTTTGACGGATTCTTTTTTTTTTTTTTTTTTCCTTAACAGAGCCAAGTCATTGCTGCAACCATCCCCCCACATCTACCTAGTTTTTTCTCCTGTCTCCCTTCAACCATGCCACATATTCCTGCTCCTTTACTTGAAGTGGCACCTCTTGGATTTCATCCTGAGTCAGCCAGAAAACTGCCGGAAAACTATTTCTACAAAAGCAGTGGACAGCCTTCAGCTAGACAGGCTTCCTTAAATGGCATTCACCTGACCCAGCGACACAAATCAGTGTTGGAGCAAAGGAAGGGAGAAGAACGAGTGAGGAGCTTGCTGGAGGAGGCACTGGTGGCAAGCAAGACCAGCACTTATGTTAGCAGCACTTAAATTTGCTTAAGCTGTAGGGAACAGAACACTCAGACTCCCAGTTGAAAGCAGACAAGGAATAGTCTCCTTTCTTAATATTTAGTACATTTCAAAACTAACTTAAACATCACATCACTCAAAGAAACATTAAGGGAAAGAGAGGAAAACTGACACAAACACTGTCAGGATACACAGACTTCTTCCCCTAGTCTCAGGGCTCGCTTACTGAGGCTGATCTTCTGTGGACATCACTTAGTAGCTCAACAGCTCCTATAACCTTCCACACCTGCTTCGTCACCCTGGCAAGTATGTGTATGGCCACACACTGAACCAGACTGAGGAACTGATTCAACCAAATACATGTTTTTGGAGCCAGTGTTTTTTTTTATTTGGTTGTTTTTAATTACACTAGATCAATTTTCCAATCCTCTTAACACGCGGCCAAGCTGCTGTTGTGGCTCAATGGAAGGAACAGCTGAGTGGTCCGAGGAAGGACCTGATGAAGTCAATTATGAAGTACTGCCACCCAAAAGCCTTCTGAGATTTAATGGAAAAATCAAGTAAAATACAACAATTATGGTTTAAAACCATAACTTGATCAGTTACTGTCACTCAATAACAAACCTTAACTTACACCATAGTATGTCAGTGCTGTGCCGAAGCACTTTATACTTCAACAGCACAATCCCTTAACAACATTCACCTACTAACACAGTTTACAGTCCCCAGGGAAGGTCTGTAATGAATGAGAAGTTGGGTATTATCCTGCATTAGGTTCAGAAGACAGTAGAAAAACAAAATAAACCCTCAATGCTTAGGAGGTCACATTTAAGTATCTGCAACTTAACTGATGAAATTAACCCAACTAGCCTTTCTATACCTCTTTGTAGAGAAAGGGGATGAAGTCTGATGACCTTGTAGAGTAATTTCACTTAGATGGTCCAAATGGCCTTCTGGATGACTCTCATCACTGATTACAGAGGATATCAAAGATAAAACTGCATGCGAGTTAAATACCTCTCTGCAGGTAGCCCCACCAAAACCAAACCAAACCAAACATCAAGATAAAAGGGAGACAGGCTTGTCTGTGGCTTGTACTTGTAGAATACCTTCTCTCTATAAGACCAAATCAGCCTGCTGTATTTTATTCTAAGATGTTCTGACAGTATTTACATAGGCAGGGGTATAAGAAGAAAAGACTTTATTCTGCTTGTCCTTTGGCTCAGGGATTCAAACTTTGTCAGAGAGATGAGCAAATGATTAGCAATCATCTCTGAAATATTCAGTCTGAGTGATATGCTCAGTGCTAGACTAACTATGACTGAGGAAAGAGAATTGTATTTTTCAAGACAGCATTCAGATGTCCTAATGATGAAAACCTCCACTTTCCTCCAACAACCCCTGCCTACCCATCTTTCCACAGAAGATAAGGCAGGTCTAGCAGGATATGCCTTTCTTCCACTACATAACAAAGTTCCAGTTTTATTGCTCATAAAAATAAAAATCATCTTTACTTTACAATCAATAGATAACTGATTCCACACGGAAACTGCCCTTTCCGAACAAGTTGGATGGAAAAAGATTTTTCTGGTGGTTTGGTTGAAAACACAGGTATTGGGAAGACACTGGGAAGGTAGAGCTCAAACATTTGACAAAAAGGACAAATGAATAAAATTCATTAATTCCCATTATCTATGAAAATGTCCATCATGAACAAGCAGAAAAGGCAAAGGATGTTATTTTTACTTGACAGTAAGAATGTCATAATAAAGCAAATTATTTTGTGTGCATGCAAGGAATCAGTTTTGTTACATTTCATACCTTTGATTAGAGATGCATATGTTCAAGTGCAGAGCATTAACTTCTTTAGAATAAACTAGGTTGTAATTACACAAGTATTTTAACAATGAATAAATCAACCAATATTAAATATATTCAAATAACACATAGCAATAAAGACAGGAACTTTCCATTTTACACACCAATATGAGTAAAGAATGATTAACTAAGATCTTCACTTGCAATGAAAAA
This sequence comes from Tringa tobata, assembly GCA_033628505.1. NCBI lineage: Eukaryota > Metazoa > Chordata > Aves > Charadriiformes > Scolopacidae > Tringa > Tringa tobata. The sequence continues at coordinate 3,650,701 of JAHREE010000131.1, read as the reverse complement.
AAAAAAAAAAAAAAAAAAACAAAAAAACTATCTCACACTATTTTAACTGTAACTTAACTGACAGTTGTCCATCATTTATTGCTTTTCATGAGTATCCAAAGGTATGAAGAACTAGACCATAACAAACAATTTTATCTAGATAAATGGAGGAAAATAACATAGGAATAGGTATAAATGAGTAAAGTTTCATCTGTCACTATGGGTGGATCAAGACCTAACGTTCCCGGGGACAGAAACCATGAGCCTTAGTGCTCATTCTGTCTCCTCACTAAATCCACATTTAGCCACTAATGGCAGCAGAGATAACATCCAAAGTACCGTCTTATTCAATATGCTTGCTCTGCATTGCAACAGTTTCGGGGCAAAACTGAACTTAAAATTGAAATTGATCCTTGTAAAGAATTGGTTTTAAAGATAAGGTGTTGTAATGATTTATCTCAATACGCATTTTTTTAAAAAATCCAATAAAAGACAAGCAACCCTGCTATTAAATCTTTACTGATTAGAAAATAAAGAAGCATTGGCACAGTTTGCGTACAATTACGACACATGTATCCTCCTGATGAGAAAATAAGCAAGAACTAATCTCTGTGTGGTTTTAAAGATTTGTGAAGTAGTAATTCTTCATATCCATTTGGTTTCGGTAGCCATGGACATAAGCTAGCAAATCAACAACTGTTTGACGCACTCGCTTCCATGTTTTAACACTCCTACAATGTTCTATCTCAAAGAAGCATCCTTAAATACAATAAGTTCCATCTTCTCATTCAGAACCTAATATTTTATTCTTGGGCAGTTTACATAAATAAGCACAAATCTCAGGAGATCTGATGAGTACAATGTGGGAAAGAAGAAAAACAAATCAATTAAGGACCTGCCCTGACACAAGAAAGATGCCTCTAACATGAGTGAAATAGAATCTGAAGCAGTGATGGACCTTTTGAAAGAGGACGCTACCTTATTTGTCATCAGCAATTTTTTTGTTGTTATTGATCATCACTCCTTGATGACCTGGGTAAAAATACAGGTTTTTCCAATATTAATTCTCTGGAAATCATGCCTCTCAAAAGTCATATGAAATACACTCATCCTAGACTTCTGTATTATATTCTTTTATGGATGTTTTTTTTTTCTAAATTAAAATGAAATAGAAACCAAGTGTCCTTTACTCTCCCACTCAACACATACCCTTTTGTACAATCAAATCAAAACACGAAGTACAGAACACTAAGCATGTGAACCACACAAAGAAAGGAACAAATTTGAAAACAATTTGTAAGCTGGGCTTTAACCCCCTCTAGCCACGTACATACACTATAAACAACCTGGTGTGCACCAACAGTTTAAATTTAATCTTTGAAACTTCTGACACTAGTATATCAGAAGTGAAAATTGTTTGACTCCTCTAAAACTGCACTAATTTAAAACTTCCATTGCTTTTGGGAATGTTTGGACATCTAGTTATTCCTTCAGCTGCAAAGGCCGGTGGTGAGCTGTTCCTACGGACACCTTGGTCTTGCAGGGGAAGAAGCTCTACAGCGTCACTTTCAGGAAGCATTAGAAATTGTTTAGCTGGAAATGCTCAGTCAACTGACTGTCAAGTTGCTTTGAATACATCTATTCAAAATAACTATATTTATGATCTAATTTCACAGAAAAGTACACTAAGAACAAAAGCTCAAGATTTTCAGCCTGATGTAAACATCATTGGTTTTACTTTCTTTCTGTTCCTTTGTTCTTAGAAAGTGGTGTTAATCAAAGATCAAGTTTGGTCCTTATCTGTGACCCAAACAAGCGAGAAAAAATGTGCCAGCCTTGAAAACATGAGGGGTCATCTAAGAGTTACAGTACAGAGCTATGTACAGCAAAAATCCTACAGAGTAAGAAAAAATTTTGTCAGTCTTCCTAATTTTAGGAAGGTTATATGCCAGTATAATCTACTATGGTTTATACTTACACAAAAGAGTATTAATTTCAAATTAATTGCTACAATTATTATTACAAGTGATACTACAATTTGTTTTATTCTGTGGCCATACCCCTCTCTCTAAATTTTCCAGACTAGGAGTCTACTCACACAAAGCAGTTAGTTAGACTGTATTTTGGGGTACAGACCTTAAGCATGTGGAGTCTCCACTGAAGACTTTGCAGGTATCTAGTGTGTACACCTCTGATGACTTTAGATGTCACCCAGAGTTGGTGTTTCTGTTTTGTTTCATCACATTACGCTAACAATCTCTTCTTGAAAATTAAAGTTCAAGCTAATACAGTGTTCAGTAACAGCAATGTATTCAGTGGTTATGACTCGGAAAAGACTTGTACAAATGCCTTAAGCTCTACCATTTGAACAAGACCCCAGCAAGCGTTTAGAAACATCGTCAGAAGAGAAACAATGAAAGTTTAGCCCAATCATATTAGAACAAGTGACTGACGTGGCAATCACATCATACTCCGCTTCCACCATGCCCTGCCAGGATCAACAGAAACACACATGGCATCGCTCTTCCCACAGACGTGCCCGCCTTCACCTGCAGCCGCAACCTCCAGCAGATGTGCACAGGGAATGAAGGTGGGCTCTGAACATCTGGGGAGCTCAGCTCATGCTGCTGGCATTTTAAAACCAAGGCTGAAATCTGTCTTCGTCCCAACAAAGCCAGCCACGAAAGCTCCCAATGATTATTGCTGTGCTGCTTTTCCCATTTTTTCCCTCTACAGTAAGACATTGTGGACCTATGATAGGAATTGGGATGCTGAACTGGATGGATCTTTTGCATCAGTACATATAGTCTTACATTCTTGTCAGTACGTATAGTCTTACATTCTCATTATTTCTTAGAGACACAACCCCACGTCTGTTAGTTTTAACCTTGTAAGTGACCTAGCCACTAAAATATGATGGAAGAGTCACGCTGTGCCAGCATGAGGTATACTTTATACATATAACTGGGGAAAATCAGGTGCTGAAATCAAAACACGACAGACGAGCCTGATCTGGCAACTAGCCAAATGATAATCCAGCTAATTTTCCCAAAGTTACTTTGAACTATTTTGTACCCTTCATATTTGTACGTTGTTACTGGTAACAAAAACGTTACCAATATAGAGATGATGTTTCACTGAAGAGCTGCGTTTTATGGAAAGAATTTCAAAAACTATAGATTTCTGACTATCCATTGAATTCAACTCATGCAACGTTCAACTCATCAGTGTCAGGGAAATATTTTGGAGTTGAGACATATTCATTTCAACACTCTTAAGAACGTACCTCAATGGTTCACCTACATACATATTTACAAAATAGACACCTAACATTTTTCTATGATAAATACATCACAACATACTTCCCAGAACTTGCTTTAAACTGTGGCATCTCCAAACTGAAGCCAAATTATTCCCTAAACCAAGCAAATTTCCATAAACCAGTCTTTTACAGGAAGTGGAGATGCTTACAGAGGTATTTAAATTTCTTTGCAAAATGAAAATCACAAAGTCACTTAAAAAAAAAAAAAAGAAAAGAAAAGAAAAAAGTATATCTCCTTTCTTCCTTGTTCAGCCAGGATACTCAAAACAACCCTGGGTTTTGATTTTTAGATGCTACTATGACAATCAGCAAAGACTGAACATGAAGACTTAATTTACTTAAAAGCTGTGAAACTTTCAGAAACTGTGGGGGCAGAAGAGTTGGAAAGGCACAACTACAAATGTGGTTAGGCCACTTAAAACACACACCTTATCTTTCCCCACAAAAAAAATAAAAATGAAACAAACAAACCATCAGATACAACATGGCCAAGAAGGAAGATTTGATCAGAGCTGTACTAATTTATTTTATGTGGTGTGACTATAAAATGTGAAGCCTCACTGAAGAATCACAACAAAACCTGATAGCTACAGTAGATACTTTATTTCATTATTCAGTGAAACAAATCTATAGTTAAAAGATATTTAGTAAATAATTCCTTTATTTTGCATTTTATACTAGCAAAGTGTCTTCAAAAAATTTAAAAATGCAACTCTATGGTTAAAAAAAGTTTTTTATCCATATCCATTCTATGTATTCATACATATTAATAGATTCCTTGAAAAAGATCTACAGCAGGTCACCGTTAAGGGACACATGTAAATCTTCTGAGGATGTTTATGAAAACAGTAAATATTCTTGCCTTTATAGTGTACTGAACTGGTAACATGCCAATTTTATTTTCCGCTAAGTAATATGGAAAGAAGTTCAAAGAAATTATTTCAAAGAACACAAAATTATTGTGTGTAAATATTAAAAGCCCATTAAAACCTGAAAAATAAAAGCTCTTCTTAGAGAGATACTACTGCCTTGGAGAATACATTTGATAATGAAAAATACAGAACTTTCTCTTTCAATATATTTTCTGGACTAAAAATATACTGCCAGAGAAAGCACATGGTATGTTTAATATGAACATGTTTTTGAATGAATAACATTTTACTCAAAGATAAACAAAAAAACCCCAACAACCCTGTTTTTATTGACAAATAAGGTTATCACATGCCATCCAGCCATGCAAAACCTCAAAGGCACAGAAGCAGTTAACTTGTGTATCCCTTGCAAATACAGTCTGTGGTCCTCATGCTTCCAATAGATACCCCGAAATAATAGATTGCCCAGTAACACCAGACTTGGAGTTTATTACAGAAGAGTGGCATTACAAGCCTTCGTGTCTGTTATATCCGACAGATCTGCACATCCAGCTATCGCATATTTAAGAAGTCATTCTGGTTGTCAAAATTTTGTATCAAATACAGTCTTTACAAGTGTGGAGTATTTATATGAGAGAGACGAAACCTTAACTGTTAGTAACTTGTTTTTTCCACCACTTTGGCACAGGTCAGACACACTGCAGCAGTCAGGAAGAAATGAAGCTACACCTACTGAGAAGTCAAAGAGGGACACGGCATCGCTGACACCGTTCCAGTGATACCAACCTTCCTGAGGAAAAAGGGGCTGTGGTGTGTCTCATTAAGTCCTTTGTGTCCAATAATTTATCCTCATAATGTTGGCATAGTGGAGGCAACCTTCTGCAACAGTATAGTCTTGTAAGGTGGAAGTAATTATTCCATAACTCAAAATGTGACTGGCAATACATCAGCCAATCTTCAATTGACCAAAAACCTCAAGAAATAAAATCACAGTCTGCTGTGAAAGAATTATCAGAGCCTCACATGCTTTCTGGATGCGGTATCTCTCCCCCTCTCCTACTTCCTCTTCCTCCCATCCTTTTTTTTTTTGCTGATGGACATGGACAATTCAAAGCAAGTTACACAGAAAAAAAAAAAAAAATCTATTTTCTTAATATATCTATTACATATACATGTATATACATAACAGTTTTGTGCATAAAAACTGCCAGAACATTTCCATATCTGTGAATCATTTGTGATCCTACACAGGACCCAGGCAGAATGTTACTCCTTTGGCCACCAGTGTTGGAACTCCGGGAGCAGCCACAGGAGCCTTGCCTGGCTGGTGCCACCACAGAGGGCAGGGCATGCCAGAGGAACGCCCAGTGGGCTCAGGCATTTCCCCAGTGGCAATAGCAGAAGACGGGCACCAGGCCTCCTTGGTCCTCTCTCAAGCTCTGGGACAGGAGATGAGAGATAACTCAAGCTGGTGAAAAGCAGTGTGGCAAGGGACATGTAAAAGAGCTGATTTTCTTGCACTAAATGTGGTGGCTCCATTCCTGCAATGCTCTTGCATTAGCACTCTGGTTTAAAGAAGTGAAAGTCACCAAAGGGGGATGAATAGCTGATCTCCCAACTCTATTTTAAGTCAGATGTATAGTTCTTAAGGGGTGGAAGCACACAAACAAGTCTGATGTAAATACCTAGTCTTGCTTAGTTGGCTAGAGTTAGTCAAGCAAGTCTTGTCTCTTCTGAAACAAGCAATAACATTTGCACCACTTGTCAAAATAAAATCTGAAAGATTCAGGCATTACAACTCAATGACTGTAAGACCCCCTTTATGAATAAATGTCTCTGATGTTTAATCAAGATCTTGGGAATCAGCACAACAGAAACAAGCAGCAGAAGATAGATCCCAAGATATTTCAGATTTCCTGCAAGACAGAGTGAATAAAAACAACCCATTTCAATTGGGCAAAAAATGGCTATTGCCCAAACAGGCAATTCTAATTTGTTGTTAATAGCAATGTTTCATCAAGTAGCCATAAGAAATTACAACAAACTCCAAGCTGTGTGTAAGCAAAACAAATGTTTAAACTTCCAAGAAAACACACACGAAATGTGATGAATATTTGATCACTGCAGTGTTTCTAGGGCTGTGAGACCAACTTTGGTTTTAAGTGGGTAATTCTCATGCAGTACCAAATTTTCAACTAAATGACAGCATTTCTCCTTTAGCTTACTGTACTCTGTCATTTAAAAAAACAGCACAGTAGCTGAAGAACAGTCCACAGGATCACTTTTTTTTTTACTTGTGGCCACTACTGTATACACGAAGTTGAAATTTTCATACAATGCATGTCTTTGGATCTTACTTATTAGGTGATCAAACCTGACATATAGCCTAACGCAAGGCCATAGAACTTCAGCCTGTTGCTCCTGAAATTAGTGTCAGTTTGTAATTTCATGCTATCTGAATAATTTAATGTCAAAGGCTTTAGTTCGAAAAATAAAACAAAAAATCATCATTGGAAGTGAAGAATCACCCTGAAAATTCTAGACATTGGGATGAAAAAAAATGCATATGCATTTTGTAAGACACTTGAAGAATTTAGGAAAAAAAAAAAAAGGATGACATTTACCATTCTATAAAACATACAAAAATGTATAATTTTGGACTACAGGACTTTAAATATATTAACCTGCAATATTTTAACAAAATCGATTAAGTCACCTTAAAACACCACGTTTACGGGTAATGTTAAGGTGAAATACAGAGCGAAGAAAAGTCACCAATGCACGGGTGCATTTGCGAAGTTCACACAAACTGTTTTGCTTGCTTCTTGGTAAAACTCAAGAATGAGTAGCGTTCACTGCCCAAGCCTAACTATAGTTACGCAAATGGATCCAGTAGGCCATGTGTGCCATCAGCTGTACCAGTAATTCTCTGAGGAAAGATGGAAACGGAATCATGGAATGGTTAGAGTTGGAAAGGACCTTAAAGATCATCTAGTTCCAACCCCACCAACAGCTGGTTGTTTGATTAGATACAATCTCCAAGATGCAGAGAACTTCCATGTATTTCCACTGCACTTAAATAAAAAAAAAAAAAAAAAGATACTAAATTTTACAAGAAAGACACTCTTCCAAACTCAGCACAGCTTTAGTCATTGTCTACCAACCACCATTTGGTACTTCTGACCTGCTGGCTAACACACAGCTGTCCTGGAAAGTACTTTAATGGGATCACTTCCACATTTCATCAAATAAATTTGTCATGCCAACCACAATTCAGGATGACTTCAATCCCAGACATCACTGCAAGGGTCTGCCAGAGGAGGTCAAGTGATCTGACTGTAGAGAGAGCAAACATAGTTTGCTTCCAAATGAATCTTGTAGATGAGGTGCATACCGTACTTCTAATTACTCCAGTGAAGATGATGAGAATAAGCAACAATCTTTCAACGGGTGGGAACCAGTCAGTAAAATCAAAGCAAACTTGTCACAGTGTAAAAGAAAGTAGCCCTACTATTTGCCCAAGCAGGCAAAGAGGACTTTCCAAAAGCCACAGTAACACTGACAGCAGCAGGCACACACAAAGAAAGATGCCATAAGATGTCAATGTCTATCGAAATAAATCGGGGGGGGAGGGGGGAATGACAGCACATTTTCTTAGATTTTCCTTTGTCTTGTTCACCAGTTTCTCCATGTCTGTCCACCTTACTAACATGTTGGCACACGAAGAATGAAACTTACAAACGGAAAAACTATGTTATTTGCCTCACCCATGGAGGTTGGCAACATTACTACGTGCTTCACCTTCCATCTAGAAAAAGAGTCTCTTCAACATTTTCTGATAAAAGTTTCATACTTTCTTCAGATCTTCTCTCCCCCACCCCCCCCTCAAAAATATCAGGTAATCCTTACCACAACCTCTAAAATGTTTGGGAACAAATGGCATACAGGATATATAGCCAGTCCAACAAGTCACCCTTCCAGCCTATTAGCGTATTTCAAGGTTTTGATCTTTGAATTTCAATTCACTGGCCTACAGTTCAGCTCCCTCTCTCCAGAGATGATATCCAGAGTAAAATGAAAAATCATTCCACATACAAGTGAATCCATAATTATTTTTTTTTTCCAGGGAAAAAAAAAAA
>JAHREE010000131.1:3448416-3637576 GCA_033628505.1 Tringa tobata | reverse complement strand
CCCGCCTGCAGATGTTTCCCCAAAGCCACCTGGTGGAACACCTTGGCCGGGAGATAGCGAAGGCCGTGGGCGAATCCACGCAGCGACCAAGAAGCCTTCAATGGCCACGGCCAATGGTCCACGTGTGGCTGGTGCCTCCCAACTGGCTGCATCTGCGACATTGGGAAGGCCCCACCAAGGCCTCCCGGGTCAACAAGAGAGTGGCCGGGTTGTTGACTTTCTTAGGCGCCCCGATTTGAGTTACACCACCCGGCTTCTTCTTGCCACCTCATCTGTCACCTGGGGGTGCTTCACAGGAAATCACCCACGTAAGGTGCCATGTAGTAAACCGTTGACTCGATGAATTGAAGACATCGTTGTGCAGAGGTAGATGTGATGAGTTACTCCTTCAAGAGCAACTTCTGCAAAATGGCGTTTCTGGTCTCAAAAGGGCTGAAGGGTGGGACAAAACCAGTGGTTGGGGCAGGAGAGCTTTACCATGTGTCCTGTCATACCGAGGCTGGTGCTTGGGTGAGTGCTTTTCATTCCATACTGCACCAGGAAGCCACACTCTGCCACTGAACAGCACAAGTCAAAGCGGAGTTGATCACGATCGTTTAGTCAACCAACTCATTGGCTCAACTAATTTTTGATCAAGTTACCTCTTATTTTGAGGTTTTTTTGCCGAAGTCTTTCAAAAGCGTTTCTGGAAAGCCAAGAAAGTCCTCAATGTTCTGCTTTGATAAACAAGTTTAGGACCATTGTCCAGCAGGTACCCAATCAGAAAACATTGACCCGTTTGTGGGCTTGGGATGATTTATGTAGAAAGAGCTGGAGATTCCTTTCTCAGACTTGGTTAACCTGCCCATTCTTTGTGGCAAACACATCATCTCTCCCAGGTCGACATCCTTCTTCTGAATAACTGTAATTCTGGAATTGGACTGCTAGATCATTTGTGCAGATAAAACATCTAACAGTTTTCATACTTTTCATACTTTCCTCATTTTCCTAACTAATCTATGAAAAAGCCAGAACAAATCTGTATTTAAACCACATCTTGAGATCTTCAAGAACTAGGCTTCATCTTAATGGTGAAGAAGGCGGTTGTTCAGCAACAGTAAGAGGATCATTGCCAGAAAAATTGGCCTATGTGTGAAACAGACACGGTTAAGGTCTAGGAATTCTGTCACTGCCTTCTGGAGGTGACCACTTAATCACGGTCCCTAAGATGTAGCCTGGATCCTTTCTGAGCTGTGCTCAGCATACCATTGTGGCTGTAGCCACCTTTGAAGGACAATCTTTTAAAGTAATTGGTACTCATGTTTTAGCAAAGAGATGGCAGCAGTTGTTGTTGTTGAAGGTGTGACTTAGCATGCAAGGCATAAGAATAGAACATCTTAATTTGTACTAAGGGTCTTAAAACAGGTCTCAGGCATTTTGATCTTCTGGATGACTAAAAAGAAACACACTTCATCGGTATTGCTCTATTTTTAGTACTTCAAGGAATCAACAAAAGCTCAGAGTTACTTCTAATTTTCAATGCGTCAACCACATTCCACATTTCATCTTCAGTGAAAGAAGTTCTTCATTGCTTGCATTGACATTAATTCTTCTTTGCTTTCTATTCTAACCTTTTGTCCTTGTTGCTTTATAAGACTTTTCAGGAGAATCAACCATATTTTTCAAAAATACCGTGTGGCAGTGCTATGGTTCAAGCATCTGAGACACGCCAGTTTTGTGACTGGTGCCCACGTTTTGCAATTGGATTTTGGTACACTAAGTTCCAAGAGAGCTTGCTGTCATCTTGCGTTTTCTAGAGAAAATCAAGTTGTCCAAAAGCTATATATTGAATTGTCTAGATCACCATTTCCTTCTTGTTTCTGAAGGTGTTTCACACTTTCTTCATTGAGGCAGGACGTGTCAATTTTTAACAATATTTTGGTTGTTGAAAACAATCTTCCTGCCAGTTTCCTAAATGGCTTTACTAACATTGCATACAAATGTTTCTAGTAGAGAAGTTGTATGGAATACAGCAACGGAACACTCTAGGAAGAGTGGAAAGCTGGGCCAGTTTGAGTTCTGACAGTGGCAGCAAATGTTTTTAGAGGTGCTTGGAACAGCCTCCGTTAATCCAGCTTTGGAACATCAGCCAGACAGGAAGTTTTCCCATACGCATACAGTGCTTCCATTTTGAAGGGGACAACTGCCTAAAATGGCAGCCCTGGTAAAGTCAGAGGGACAGTTGTTCTCCTGTCTAGCAGAATGAAGAATGTTCTAATTTATGGGCAAGGTACAGATCAGGAAATCAAGTTCATTTGAAAAGTCAACTCCTTTTTCACCTCAGTGCGTGCCATTGTAATGTCTTTAAAGGTCTTCATAGATGGTAGATAACTGAATTTGAAATAGTTGTGGTGGTAGGCCACAGCTGGCTGAAAGTTTACAATTCTGAAAATATCATTGAGGTCTCTATTAGGTGGGCATGCGTCTGCGTCTCTGGGATTTGCTCTAACCGAGAGATCACAGCCGCATTTCCTGTGCAGATATTTATCCATAAGATCATAACTCTTGCTAATAAGGTGACTATCAGTAACTTGTGATCAGTTATATTAAGGTGATTATCTGCCTTTTAGTTTTGGGGAGCAGGTCTTGGAAATGAAGCATATAGTAGTAGAGATACAGTCAGTGATTAGCTGAAGGATTTCAAAAGGTGAGATTGATATGGTTAAGTGTGATGGTCTATGCTACAGGCATTAACATCTGATCAGATCACCCAGTGCTGCTTTTTCACAGTCAATGAAAAGCTAGTCAGCATAGGCAATGGGATTCATGGCATGCTTCATCTTATCCTAAAGTAGATGCTTATGTCTGATCAGATGAATAGAGACCTAAATTGGATTTACGTTGTTGACTGGATTTTTACTGGTTAGAAGTATGGCACCTCTTCTGCAACTGCATAAAGATAGGTGAGATTAATCCTACTCATGTTTCTATGAGCCAGGCTTTCTTGATTTAAGACAACTGGATAATTTAGAACTCCATACTGGCCAAACTATGTTGACAGATTAGATACGAAATATATAACATCCCTTTGCACCTAATATTTATTTTTTTTCCTACTTTCCTTTCTTTCCTAGAATCCTATTTTCATCCTACCTTCATTTTCCTCATCTTAACACCTGGGATGTGGCCCATCCTTGCACTCTGATATTTTCTGAAATTGCTGTCCCTCTTCCTTTCCTCGCCTCTTCTTCATCTCCATCTCGTTCTCCTGTCTTCTAAGTGGTCTGAGATGCCTTAGGTTAAAATGAAGAAACACAAATGCTAGAAAAAAGCATTTCTTGCAATCTGTATCTGTACTTTCAACACAGAGCTGAAAATTATGTTTCCTATTTTGTAGTGGGGGCAGTTTAAACAGAGGTTGTTTCAAGCAGAAAGAAGGGTTTAGTTCTGTGACACATTGAGGAAAATTGGGGATCACCAGAAGGAACAACTGTTAAACAAGGTTCTTCAAATTAAAGTCTAGAAGAGAGAGACTCCTGATTCTCTAAACTACTAAGACATTACTTTTGTTGATCTGCAAAACGTTGACTTCTAGATTAGATTAAGATAGTAAAATAATCAGATTTAAACAACTGAAGAAAAGAATGGTAATTATGCTTGCAGTAATAGATTCTTGGCAATTTTGGTGGACTGACATAATTGTATCTAGCTCTTTATTGATAAGAATGTAGTTTCATTCCACAAATTCTTGCTTTCAAAGAATGCTAGCAGATACTCCATTGTTTCCTTGTGGACTTCAATGACAGTCTCAATGTAATAATTTTTTTTAACATTAAAATTTCTTCACAATCTGCATGTGAAATGAGTTTTTATTGTTATCCATCCCCTACCCATGTAGAACTGAGACATGAAACTAAATGTTGTCAGAGATGTCCATCGATTTCTGCCGTTCACTTAAAGAGGCCTAGATTTAAGTACCTAAGAGAATTTAGTATTTTCTATTTTAAAAGTAGCATTCTTATTGATATATACTACAGATGAAAATACTAGATGTTTCTGTAACTCCAGCTGGGTACCCAACTCAATCTTGAATTGAGTTTCTAAAGGTATATATAGAAGCCATCTATGACTACTATGTTTTAAACAACTTGCTTATTATCAAATGGAATCTTTGTGACAGAAGTAGGACTACATTATAATCTCATGGCACAAAAAGCATGTTTTTATCTACAGGACCTGCTGTTCTCTTCCTGCATTCTCCTGCCTCTTTCGCTACCCACCTTTCTAGTTCTGCAACATGTGAAACTGGAATCTTAAGTACGACAGCCTCCATCAGTACAGAGAAACAGACATAGATAGCCCTGACTATGGGATTCAATGGTAACAGAGACGAGATTAATATCTCTTTACATCCCTGGTAAATCTGTCTGCTACACGTCCCTGTTTTATTTCTAGAAGACACTCTCTGCCTTGAATGAAGCAAAAGCTCCATGAAAGAGGCAATGCGAATGGCTGGTTGGAAAGACAGTGAGGGTGTACAAGTATTACCTAACTTTAATACAGTTTATGTTAAAAAGGCCCAAACTGGAAATCTAAAGTAGAAATAATCTTGTGCAATCACATTGCTCGCCTTTTCAGTTCACCCTATTGGTCACCAGCAGAACTTAGAAGTTTACATCCACATCAGTGATAAAAAGTTTTAGCTACTTCCTTGAACTCCTTGCCTCTGTTCAAAGTAGTGCTGTCTTACCGCTGGAATGCAGCTTCCCTTGCCTTGATGAGGATGAGAACTGGTTTATAAAACAGCTAAGAAAACAAAATCCTAGCTTAATAGTTGGGTTGGGATGGAGCTGAAGGATAATTTTATCCTTACAGAAGACTTTAAATGGCTGATCAGCCATAACAGATTGCTCATTCTCATAGTCAGTGTAGTGATCATTATGAAGAGTGTATTACGTGAAAATTAAATTAGGGAATGTCCTCTGCAGTTTTTGAAATAAGATATCATAAAATGAAGAAGTAGCAGGTTGAGAACTGATGTAAATTTAGGTATGGCAAAGAATAGTTAGCTATTCTTTGCTTTTCTCTGGAATACGTAATTTACCTTCTCATGACTGAATACAGTTTTAGAGTGAGTAAGTACACAGAGAATAGAGACAGCTGAAATTCTGTGTTTTCATAAAGAGCACAGAGAGCCCTACAGATTTTTGATGAAGTAGATATTCCAGTGTAGCTCATGCAGGATATTTGTTCATAGAGAAATTTCTTTTCCTCCCCCAGTTATTACTATGGTATTTACGGGTTGGGGTTTCCAGAGTTTAAAGATCTCCATCATATTTTTTTTTCTCAACATGACATATCGAGCCTTTTCAAAATCCTATAAGCAGTATTGTGAAGTGAAGAGAATGTTAGTCTGGGTGGTAAACTGTTAGCTATTTTCTGTGATAAGGACATTTGTAGATATTGAGAAAGAACAGGGTATTCCTTCTGATAATTGCAGAAAGACTAAAAGCCTTCATTTTTTCTATTGAGATGAGAAAAATAAAAAGCTTAACTATCTTTTCTTCTTAAATAACGGAAAAAGGGGAAACAGAAAAATGCGGAGGATAGCTATCTTTTAGAGCAATAAAAATGCATTATTACAATGACTTTTTGATCTAATGTTTGAGTTTTTGCAGATTAGAAATGGGTCAGAGATCTATGTTTTTCTTTCAGTTTCAAGGTTCAACTCTGCATTTTTCTGTGACTGGAAGAGTAATTTTACTTTAGCATGGTGATGTCAGAATATCAAATGCTTGTTGTGATGTCTCAACCAGGGTTGCTGGAGGGATGTTACAGGTTGCGATCTTTTCTTTCCTCCAGTTCATAGGACTTCAACACAACCTCTGAAGAAGATGACAAAGAAACAAACCCCCATGGGATCATCTGCTTAGGTCTGGTCACCTGGTTCTGTGCCTGCCTCTTGGAATTCAACATGCTCTGCAGCTTCCCCTCAGTGCTGGGAATATAGATGTGAATATGTGGCATCCAGGGCTTTATTTGCCTTCACCACGTAGAGAAAGATTTTCCTTATAGCGGATTAAATTTAGACTTTCTGTAATCACCACAAAGTAGGTTTATCCAGTCCATTGCAGTGTAGCCTTGTTCTACTGGTACCTCTTACCAAAAGTTTTATTCGTATATAAGAATATTATGCTAATCAGTTAGCATAATTAAAAAAAAAAAACAAACCTGGAAAAATCTTTTCAAAAAACTGTGGAAACTGCCATTCAGCAAAGGGAGGGGAAAGCAAAATGTCTGCTTGATTCATCATTAGACTGCAGATTTGACCATGGATTCAATATTGCCTGAAAAAAATCGAGGGTTATCTTCTGTAAAGGAAAGGGTGCAAACAGTAAGGAATTTTTAGTGAGAGAATTAATGTCTTTTCTTGGAAGTGGTTCATGAACAGTTCCTTTTTGGGGAAGCGTGTTCATGTCAGTATATAGCTTAGTAAAAGTGTGACAAAGTGGAAGAGGAAGTGGTCAGGATGCCTTTCATTTTGTTTCCTTATCTTTCTCTGAAGTTGTCCGTAGCGCTTACTGATTTGTCTGGTGGTCCGTAGATGAATTAATGGCCTTTTGCAACAGTTGGGCCAATATGAAAGATCAAAACTGTGCCATGGCTTCTTATTCAGTATTGCCATTGGAAATACATTTGTTTCCTAGGGGTAGACCATGGCACTATGATCCTTTAATATAGAAGCTGAAGTCAACATGGCCACTCCTCTTGAATCAGTTTGCAGATGGACGTTTTGCAGCTGAGAATTAATGGATCTGAAATTGCAGATTCATGCAATTTTCATCTTTTCAGGTAGCCCCTACTAACAAAAGCTAACACATGGAGTCAATAGCCTTGTTGTTTAGACTGGCAGCACTGGAACAAAAGGCCTTGTTCCAGAAGTTTGCCTGTATTAGGATAGGCTGAATTCTGTTGGATTTGCTCTGATAAATTTTAGCAGCTGCTAGCTGGAGATCTTTTGGTATTGTTACTCAAGTTTTGCTGTCAATAGACAAGGGTAATTCACTAGTAAACACTTCACTAGGTTTTGCCATCAAGCCTCTATGTTGTCATGAATTGTGACCATTGTCCTCATCCAGGGAGATTGTACATTAGCGGGGCATGGGTATGTTTCTATCAGTCTTTCTACAGCAATGCAACGGGGAATGACTTTTCATCTGTAAGGTCAAGCATTAACACAGACACAATGCCTGTCATTTATCTTGGTATTAATAACTTTTATGTTACAGGATAATAGTCATGATTCTTAAAACCAACCAAAAAAATTTAATAGAACAAAATGCTCTAAAGTCATGTTGAATCAAACTGAAAAACTAACTAAATGCCAACCATGTTGGTACATTTATATCTGCTTGGCTCACCAAAATTCCAAAAGAGATGACTGCTGTAGTTTGGAAGGAATTCTTGCTGTTAAAAGTTCCCTACATCTACCTTTTTTAGTCTTACCCTTAGATCACTATGCAGCAGTAAGGAAAAGAATTGAGCAAAGGAGATATGAGGCCATTCCAGTGAGTACCTTCTCAAGGAGTCAAGCAGTTGTGAAGCTCTATTCTTGGCACATCCCAATAATGTGAAACTACAAGAGCTATTCAAAGAAAACATGTTTTTCCTGAACATTGTTCTGGGAAAAAAAACCCACCCTACAAACTGAATCTTTTCAGGTGAAATGTTCTTTTAAAGAATTCATCAAGAAGCATATATTCAACTTGAAAAATTGTAATCCAAATGGTTTAAGGTTAGCAAAGATAAAAATGTAAAAGTGTCTTGTACTAGAAGGTGTCAAGCAACATTAGCTGTAGGCATTACTATCTGTATTTGCTATCATAAAACCAGTATAACGTAGCATATAATGCACTCCCCAAAGATAAAATCTCAGATCAGTGGAGGCATGCATAAACACTACAGAGTATAAAGCTTTTTGAAAATAAATATGGGATTATTCTATTACTTAGAAATAGCGTAGCTATGAATTATTCGTACAGGTCATCTCGAATGCAGGAGATAACATCTCTATATGTCATATCATAGTTACATTTTTTCAATATAATACATACAGTAGAGGAACTATTTGAAGAATATTTCAAAAAAATTGAAAAAACAGTATTGCAATTGTTATCTCTATCTTTTGAATCTATAAAGGCTGCTCTAATTGACTTGACTGCAATAGTTCAAGGTTCAGACAAGATGAAGACTTAAAAGCAGTATCTGTAAAAGACCTCAGAACTACTTAAAATTGTTTTTGTGTTTAGAAGAGATTTGAAAGTGCAATAAAAGCCTTTCTACACCTACAAAGGCTGGCACTACCCAGGGGAACAGCTTTTTTCCTCAAAGCTCAGGAGAATGGCAAGGAAAAATACTCTGTCAACTATCAAAAATATATCACAAATCAGTTATATTTCTATTAAAATTATCAAGCCCAGAGCAGAGAACAGTGACTGTTCGTCGTCCTGGCTCTATTCAGAGAATCTGTCATGTGGAACATGTCAAGGAAACTGAGATGACATCACAGAAGAAAATTCCCTGCTTCTACATGAAACAGGAGAAGCCAAGGGCTCAGGGCCTACTTCAAATCCTATTCTTTTCATTAGTTGAAATCATCAGTAAGTTGCATATAATAAGACAAAACAGATTTTTATGCTTTATGGACATACAACTTCAAAGAGTCAAAGCTTTATAAAGCAACTTCTAAGAGTCAGTCGCTAAAGAGAAGTATTCATTCTTGGGCAGAGAATATCTCTGTATCCAAGGGATAACAACCTCAAAATGTTTTGGCTTTTTTTTTGCAGAGAGTTGTAAGTGTAAGAGTAGACAGAGGAGTCAGTATCAGCTTTTACCAGAATCCTAACATGTCGTTTTCAATGTTACAGGAGTGACTTCAACTCTGGCTGCTCTCTGACTTGTCTGATCCTGGGCTTGTGTCTGTGTGCAAT
The DNA here is from genome assembly GCA_033628505.1 of Tringa tobata. Classification (NCBI taxonomy): domain Eukaryota; kingdom Metazoa; phylum Chordata; class Aves; order Charadriiformes; family Scolopacidae; genus Tringa; species Tringa tobata. The sequence goes on along the minus strand of JAHREE010000131.1, from coordinate 3,628,607 downwards.
CTTGCTCTTCTTTTATTTTCAGTCAGGAGGCAAGCACTATCTTATATGTACTAATGCCTGTCATCCTGCAGATCTGACTGGTTTCAGGCACCTGTTTTTCTTTTGATATTGACAAACAGCTCCCTTAAAAGAAGGCATCTTTATTTAGCAGTTGGAATAAAGCATGAGAGAAAAGGGGAATTTAGAAACACCAAAGAGCCTAAGCACATATTTAGTTCAATTTTGATTAAGATCCAGCTGGAACCAATCCGCTTCATAGGGATATTCAGGAATAACACAGTCACGCTGATAGTCATCAAATGGCTTCTCACAATTCTCCCCCCACCCCCAAGGACAGGCAACCTCTAACAACTGACACCATCAACTCTGAAAGAGTATCTCAGCTCAAATAACCTGACTTACAGGAGTGAGTTTAAAAACCAGCGGGGATATTAATGGAAGTACTACTCCGTTGTGGGAATACTCTCATCCATGGAAGGTTAACCCAGGTGGTCACATCTACGTGTCTGTCACCTGGCGAGAAGTGAAGATGCACTTCCAGACCTGAAAGTCACGTGTCCAGTGCCTTATGTGTAGTATAGAAACAACATATTAAGGACAGATCCAAATACAGCATGAAAAATTATTCAAAGGCACACCCGCATTTGTCACAGTCACATTCCTATTACATTGTGTAAGAAGAAAACAATATCTGGCAAAAATAAAATAAACAGAGGGACATGAATGAAAGAGAACTGGTTACAATACTTTCACATTTATCTGATATTCTAAGGTCAGTTAAAATATGTGTTCGTTGTTATCATGGAAATGTCACATAAGGAAATATAATATTAGTTTACTTACAGAAAGTTGAAGAGGAGAACAGCTGTAAGTATGTCCTCAACAGAGATGAAACAATGCAATAGTTATTGAAGATAAATATATGTATTTTCAAAGTCTTCTTTACACCTTCTTATTTATTCCGTTCCATGGATGTCTTTGCTAGTTTTCCTCATGGGTACTTTCTCAGTAGCATGAAATACAATTACATTCCTGAAAATGTTGCAGTGAACAAAGTAAGTTGGTTTATTTTCTGTCCAGCTGTTTGAGGAGAATTTTCAAACCTGTCAGCCAATTTGGAGTCTCGGGGGATGGAGGGAATTTATGAAGGTGAAGATTAATAACCATCCTCTATGCTATTCCTGACACACTGAAAAATATTTAAAACAGTCTTTGCATAGCTGTCAGGATCCTTGGGTTTTGAAGAGCTGCCCAAGGTAAGAATTTGTCTCGCGTTTTAGGATATAAAGAAAAGAATTTTTGTTTTCAGCAGGACATAAACCTCAAAGCAAGACACCTATGCACATACACAGATTTTCCCTTCCACTATAAATAGTCTTCAGCATGTAGACTAATGCCCTGCTGATTCAAGCTTGTTGAAGAAATGCAATTTCTATTTAAATCTTGTTAGGGAATTATAAATGTTTTTGGGGGAAGTAAAAACAAAAATAAAAAGTCCCCACATGGATATTATTTCAGAAAACAAACCCATGCCTGAAAAGAAGAAAAACAATTCTATTCCTCTTGGGAATTTCAAATTCTGGCTGTGAAGTGTCCTCTAAGGTAAAGGTTGGTAAGAAATTTATATTTTTGTATTCAACTAACATGCAAAATGTGAAAGATCAGTAACTGTGCTAAATGATAATTCTTCTCATTTCTTGGGGTGTTTCTTTTTTCTTTTTTCTTTTTTTTTTTATTACCTTGTCTTCTTTGGTACTAATCCTGAGTTCCTGCCGTTTGTGAAACAAATCCTGTAATCTAGATTAATTTTGGCTTTGTTCAAATTTGTTCTCATCTCTTTCCTCCTGCACGCAACAGTATCAAGCGAATGGATCCCTACAGTTTTTCCATTAGTGACAGTAGTAATTAGAGATATAAAAAAGCCTAAGATTGGTCAACTTTGACTTCCGTTCAGAGCTGAACAGTCCTAGTCAGATTTCATTGTGAACAGAGCTTTCAGACACGTCTAAGTTTTAGTTTTGAGGATGTCTCTGGCTCCTTGAGGCTCCATTTTTGTTTCCTGGCTTTTGCAACTGGCTGTTAGTCCCCTTTAAATTGCATGAAATTAACTTTATCTTTTCAATCAAAAGAGAAATAATAATAATAATAATAACAACAATAAAAACACAGAACAAAAGCTATTTTTTTCCAACTGTGATTTAAGGGATAAAAGTTCCAAATACTTTCTTCCTATTCACTTTAGAGTGTGGCATCTTAAATAGGATGTTCTTAGGAACATAGTCCATTAAATTCAAGAGCAACTCAGTTACTCTTCAGGATTCACTAACAATGCCGTGGAAGCCTACACTGCCACCATATTACATGATTTTGCTCAGAAAGCGTGTTTTAATTTAGTTTAATTTATAACTGCAAGTGGATTAAAGGACATATCTGTTGGTTTTTTTTACAAACCTAACCAAAGAATTAATTGTTAAAAAATCCCTTTCAAATCCAGCCTGGTATAGGTAATTTGTTACTAAGACTGTTTTCACACTGACTTTTTTATACTTTCGCTATATATGGAGTGACTTGAGAAATATATTTAATAGAGATTCCCATCACTGTCCGTGCTACCAAGTTAGTGTATACTTACACCAAATAGCTTTGAATTTCTGGTTTTCAAACTGTGAATAATGTCAAATTTGCTCTTTAGAGATTTTCTGTTGATCTTTCTTTTATCTTCAGACATAATCTCCAAGTGCAGGTGGGCATTGCATGCTTGGTGATGCATTCAAACTATTTTACCAGATAATGCAATGCATTCATAGAAAATATTGACAGTTGGCGAAGGAGCCTGTATGTTTTTCTCAGATACTTTCCCTGGAACCTTTGCTAATTCATTCTGTGATACAGTAGTATCCACAGAATGTGCTCTTGAGTTACAGCTCAACAAGCCTTTCAAATGTGTCAAAGTCAAGGGTTTTTCCTTCTAATTAAGTGGGCATTTACTCACTTGGAGGAACTATCCTGGTGGTGGGAGCGTCTTCTCAAACTCACTAGTATTCACAGGTATCATTTCAGAGGGCCTCCAATAATGCTGACAACCTGTGCAGATTGGTGTAAAAGTTTCCTTCCTTGTCCACAGGTAAGTCTACCTCTTGCTCAAGCACTTTACAACTTCTGTAAAATTGTTTTCACTGTGCCTTTGTTGTAAGCTTCTGTAATAATGATGTAGAGGGTGTTGTTTTGATCAATACACACTCAGTTTCAGTGATCCTCTTTTGTGTGCTGTCTGCCACAAAATAAATATATTAAGTCTGTATCACATAAACCATATATATCACATATAACAGTTTCAAAACGACAACATAATGAGCATTTTCCCAAATTAACACGCTAGCACAAGGCTCTGATGGAAAGGGATGCTAACCCACAACCCTGGCTAAGTCCTAAATATGTCTCTTCTGGTAGATGCCAGTGCTAGCAGCAAAGGCTGAAGTGAATCAATCCCATTGCTCTGTCTTAAAAACAAAATATCACTGAGGCCTAGAGACTCCCACTTCCAGTTCCTCCAGTTAATTTTTAGCTCTGGAAATTGAAACTAAACCTTCTTGGCTATCACTGCAAATTACTTTTTTCCATCTACAATATTCTTTGAGAACATGAATACAACTATCTTTTATTTGGAGAAAAGTGGGAAAAATAAATCATACAAAGAGCTCAAAATCATTCCATAATATATATAACCAAACTCACAGGTTGGTAATTCAAAAATAGAATTTTTTTTTCAAATAGAGTTTATCCTACTCATCAACCTGCTTGTCTTTGGTGATACTAAGAGTAGCAAAGGCAGAGTCTCTGTTGTCTGTTCCAGTCTAAAGAAAATAATTTATGTGAAGACCAACTTCTTTGTGTAACTAGCTGGTTCAGTATCCTGCTATGAGCCAGGCTGTGACCAACACGAGAGTACTGCCATCACCTATCAGTCCCCTTGGTGAAATCAAGTCTGGTCCAGCAATGCTACCAGCCTGATAACATAATTCTCAGAATTCGACTCCGCAAATACATCTGCCAGTCTACTCCAGCCAACCTCACGTTATGCAGGTACACAATCTCTGAGTCAATACTCCTGTACAAAGGAAGTGTTTCCTCTCTGAGTTTGCTGATTTTGAATTTAATTATGAACCAAAGTCCATTTCCTATAAAGGCACAGCAATTCTGTGACTTGGGGTCATCTTTTGCAAGCCTTATGCATTTTTCCTTGTAAATTATTAGAAATTTATTAGCATTTATATAATTCACACAAATTCTAAGCACAGAAACATGAACTCTGTATATGGAATTTCAGGTCATTAATTTTATAGTTATTTAAATAAGCTGGCTAGAACTGACTTTTCCCCTTCTCCCTCAGAGTGAAAAAGAAAGTAGTATTGCATTACTCGTAGTGGTACACAGACATTATAATTAATACAATACAAAGAGTTCTTTCTGCTTTGCAGGTGCCAATAAGCAACCTCAAGGGAATATTCAAGAATCCTTGGCGTGTTTAGAGTTTTATTGCAGGAAAACTGCATGATGTAAGTGCCTTTCATTTCACTCTCTTTCAGCTATGGTGCCTTTAGTTGGCCTGCTTATACATATAAAACACACATGCCTCTTTCTCCTCTTTCCTCAGCCTTTCTAAAATACTTAAACAGAGATTCAAAACAGCTTGTATACTACTACACATGCACAGAAAACATTAAAAGAACATTATGAAAGTTGCAAAGTCAAAAACTCTAAGTTGCCTTAATGGAACTCTATTTTTATAGGCATTACGATACTGCCTTTAGTTATACAATTACATACTTGTTTTTCCACAAGGCAACTTTAATTCCGTATCTCAGAATGCTTATTTTACAAGTTTCATAATCTGTTAACACAGACTTTTTCTTTTTAATTTTTCTAGAGAATTAAAGAAGCCAACAAACTCCAAGATCTCCTTGTGTGGCATGATATAGATTTCAGTAATATCATTCGTTAGCAGGGTTAAAATTTTTAGTTACAGAAAGCAGGTTCCTACCATTTCAGTTAGATAGTAACAGTATTAATAAGCTATCCACCACCTCATGGTCCGCCAATACTGGGGAAAGAGGGTGTTATTTCAGGATTGGTGTAAGTGGATGTAGGACCAGGCGGTCAAAAAAAAATTGGGAGTGGAGGTGTTACCTTGCATCTGTCTCTGCTGCTGCTTCTGCCATTTTAACTTTGTTGTTTTGAGTAATCATGCAGCAGCACAGTGAATCAGACCAGCTTGCTGATCTTACTGGAAGCCATCTCTGCAAAATAGTGTCTAGTGTTTGATTAGATCTGTGAGCTGCGTCAGCTTTTACTGTGGGTCCATACTCCTTAGGGCTGAAGAAAGAAAAGGGCAGCCAGAGAGAATGCATGTTCATCCTTTTCAATGGCAGTGTGGTCTTAAATCCACTTAAGACCACATACTGAGACACCCAAATGTTAGTGAGTTTCCCAAATACTTGCTGACAGCAGAAGAATGTTTACAGTCAAGAAACTTGGGTTCAGAGCTAAGTGCTGCCAGGGTACAATCTAGTAGATGGAGGACTTTGTTCACATCTGAATGTTTACTGTCCTCATCAACTCAAATCTGTCTTGCTGGTCCTCTTCTTTTTCCTTCATAATGTTGGTAGAGTGTCTCTGTTGTTGACTTCTTGACAAACTAATTTATGTCTTCAGTCGCAGGATTCTTTTTGCAGCTCCAGCTCTCCACTCCCCATTCTAAGTTTTTGGCTGTGGCTCACAACCCATTTCGTGGTCTGGTCAATGTGCTTAGCCATTCCCAGGCTGCTCTTGCCCCCTGCTCCCTGTTCTGTTTAATTCTCTCCAAACACACACACACACACGATCGCAGTCTCTTCTCCCAGTCCCACTATCAATTTCTACCGGCTTTTTGCCTCTTTCATTGTCCTCCTTGCCAGTTCCTATCTCCCAGTCTTTCATTCGTCCAATTTAGGCTTTTTGCTCCAGTTTCTTCATTTAGTTAGGATCTCCTTCAACTTCCCATTCTGTTTCAGCCTTCCCATCCCCTAGCTGAGTCCCAAATCTCCCTTTCCCGAAACTGATTTCTTTTTCCCAATTTGCCAATAGCAACCACCAGTTGCCTGGTCCCCAGAGTCCACCCAAACTGTTCCCATCCGAGCTTTTGGTACATTTCAGCATTTCAGACAGATTGCTTTTCCTTTTTATCTCTATTTCGTTCAAGTTCTTACTCTAGTACTGACTTTGCAGGATGAGAACACCAAGATCATAGAGGAGGGTCTTCCTTCTTTGCAGCTCCGATGCCTGCTCCCTCACTGCTCTACAGCAACCTGGAGCAGGGGTGGCAGGGATTGTCCAGCTCAGCACCTCAGCACGGAAAGGCTCTTAAGAGACTGTGGCTGTCAAATTGTGACTGTGTGCTGCTGAGCATGTGCGAAGAGTGGTTCTCATAAAAGGCTTACCATTCTGGCAGTTCATCGGGGAGATTACAAAAGGCTTATCCCTGACACAAAAGCTATTTTGCTGCCAAATTTTAAGTCCCTCACCCACATCAGAAATACATATGAGCATATCAATAAAATAATTTTAGCATTTTAAGCAGGATCACAACAATTTAAAATAAATGCATTGAAAAGAAGGCGTCACTTAACAACTGGCAATTTGTTTATTAGGTCCCTCAGAGCAAAGTTAAGAAAAGAATGCATAATATATTGAGCAAAGTTAAGAAAAGAATGGATAATATATTTTTGCCAGTGAGGTTTAAAAAAAAGCTGCTTTGTAGTCATCTAACATTTGTCACTATAATGGTGAGAGGGAGACATTCCATTAGTCACTAACAAATAATTATTTTATTTTGGAAATATTGTATAATTGTTTGTCACACCAGTTTTATTTCTATTTTAAGAGAGTTACACGCTAACTTATTTTATTTACATTTGTGTAGCTGAGAATACACAGACTGTCAGGTACTGCATTTTATCTGAGAGATAGTTTCTTAAGATGCATCCTGGCTTCTTAAGATCTTGTCAACTTGGGTCTTGTTACCTGACTGTATCCTAAGTGTTTGTCTACATGGGAGAAAATTGCCCTTTATATTAATTACATCAGTTGCATAGCTATGTGTCATAAGGCACTGCCTTATAAGGAAACAATTTTATTTTGGAAATGAAAGAGTGCTTATATTTGGTAGCCCAATAAATTATAGCTTATATGATAGCTTTTATTAGAGTCTCCCTAATGACCTATGAATTTGTTTTCACTTGTCTGTTATTCTGAAAAACTTAAAAGCCATCTGGATTCAAATTTGGACTTACCCTTTTCCAGAAGGTCTGTTTCAGTTTGAACTTCTGAGGGAAGTTTCTTCTGAAAAAAAAACCATAAAACCCTTGTGATTTCTTTCCATCCAGTGTTAGAATAAAGCTGACTAGTTCTTACAGTCCAGTAATTTTGGGCAAAGAATTAAATTTGGCAACGTTATTACTCTTCCTTGGAAAATTCATCCAGTAATTATTAAGCCAAATGGCATTCTTTGGAGAAGTCTAGAGAGAGTTGCTAGCTAAATATGATAACACTCTTCTGTTTCACTGCTCCTTTGTGTGACTTCCCCTCCAAAGCATCTTGGCACATGCCTGCCCAAAGTTTTAGGAAAATCTAAATAGTAAATGAAACTTCTGCTTCTTGTTGTGGTATATATTATATATGCCTACACATAGAAATACTGATAGCAGGAAAACAATCACTCCTTTGCTGTCAGTGTTTCCTTGGCATTAACTTCAATTCTGTATTTTTTGGTTCCTCCAAATTTCGGGCCCTTATTAGTATTGTTGATTTTCAGGAATTTTAAGTATGGGTGCATCTTCCATTCAGGAAAAATGTAAAGAACTACTTTTGAGGCTGAACTTTAGTAGCTAGATGTTGTGGCAGCTTCCCTTCTTTTCAATAAAGTGGGGTTGATGAGGATGCGCAACTGGGACTTACATGTGGGATGTCACATGGAAGCTTCCTGATAGATAGTGGATGGTTTAGACTGAGGCCATCTGAGACATCAGCATATGAATCAGACAGCTGAGTAAACTAACTGAGTAAACCTTTTGTATGTGATAACTTTTCCATCTGAGCAGCTCCTGGAAAGCTGGCCCAATGAAAAGACAGTAGGTCCAATGAAAATTGAATATCACATTAGTTTTACTTCTACATCTGCTATACTGCTGTTATTTACATGATGTCAGTCAGCTTTCATGCAGTTTAAAATATATACCTATTTTGTTGGAATTTTTAAACAAAACTGTAGTAACTATGGAGCTGAGGGGTGAAGAAGAAGAGAAGCCTACAGACATGCAGCTAACTGAGCAAAGGTGAAATGTATAACTCTGAAGGTTCAGAAGATGCACGCACCAGCACAACATCACTTCAGAACATAAATTCAGATTCTGCTGCTCAGATCTCCAGTCATCTTTCAGCTCTGCTTGTTGCCAGAGTCTTGAATCCAGGTAAAGAAACAGAGTTTCTTTTTTAACCTCAGCTGATGTTGCTGGTCGAAACAGACTTACAGAGTCATATTAGCACAACCCAACTAGCAGTGCTAATGCAGTGCTCCTATGCAAAAGCAGGGACAAATGGCCTGGAGCAGGGGAGGATAAAAACACTTTAAGGTGGTTTTGCCACCATGAGAAAGGTTTGTGTTCTAAAGCTTAAGAGCGACCACAGGAAGGATCATAGCAACTGATGGGCCATGAGGCAAACATCTCTTGATCATTGCAGTAGGAGAACCATATGGGGGAGACCTAGATTCTTTGCCTCATTTTAAATGGATATTATTTAAGAAAGGGACCTTAGCCCCTTTGGAGTAAATATGAAATAATTCATGCATACTGATAGGTCACGCACTGAGGAGTCAATAGAAACTAATATGGAGTTTCACATTAGTTTTTGGGGGTTGAGACAACCTATCCATCTTGGTGTGTGTTCACCTACCCTCCTTCAAGATCCATCAGTTTTCCAAACAACTTCACTATCAATATGGAATTAACAGTGCTCTCAGTAATAAACTCAGCCATTTCCTGAAGAGAGCTACATCTGAGGAATGCCTGGACTAAATGTCTCAACATATTCCCACAGAAAAAAATGTCTGGCCACACCAGTATTAAGTTATGTCTATAGACTTCAGAACGCATTTAAAGTTGAAAGGTGGTGTTCTATGGGCATTGCATATTGGAAATGCCTTAGTCAAATGATCTGAAGTTTTTACCAGTTCCTACTGTTGCAGTTTTCAAGACAATGCACTTATGTATGTAAATAAAGCATCTTGATTATGAAAATAAGTTCCTTTGAGCAGAAAGGCAACTGAAGCAAATTATCTTAAACTTGCACTTTTAATTCCTCCCTTCCCTAGGCACAACAATTTTCAGAATAATCTGGGTATGCACATTGATTAGAAAGCATTTTAAAATATTGGCTCTTAAATGGAAATCATTGTTTTCAGGGCAAATGTTCTTGAAACAGCCCCTACAGAATGCAAACAGCACATATAAAAATTCTTTAAAACAGCAAGGCTCTAATTCACACTATCCAAATGCTGCCTGGGTTTGATGACTTCAGCGTGTTACCATAACCCACCTACTTATTCTGGTATTAGCCTGTCTGCAAACACTTTGGCTTTTAACTGGACTCCACTCCTGTTGTACAAATTATTTTATTTGGGTCATTACCTGGACTTGACTTCCGTCTTATCTCTTCTCAGAATCTTTTAACATATTGCTTTCCCTGTGGAATTTGGAGTGTTGTAGCCAGATTTGAAACATATAATTGTTCTAAGAAGGATCAGCATTAAAATTGGGGCCAAAATGTACAAAAAGTATTAAAATAGCTATGGCAGTTTGATGTCACATGAGTTTTTTAGAGGAACAGTGTTTTTAGAGTGTCCTGTTCAGTTTCGGTTTTTACCATCAACTTTAGCTGGATCCTTAGTAGGTTAGAACTGTAGTACTGCAACACAGAATGCAAAAGATACATATAATCACCACAATTCAGCTTTGTTATACATGCTTATCGGTGACAATTACATTAGGTTCTTATATATTTTGTATATTTACATTACATATGTATCTTGTATAACATGATGTGACATGAGAACTGGGGTAGAGAGAAACTTACTAACTGTTGCCTGACCTATCTTCAGATGGATGCTTGGTTTTAGCAGGTTTTAGCAGCCATTTGAATGACCTTCCTTCAGTTTCACAGCCTATTTCCATGGTGCTGTCTCATGTCTAGAGAATATCCCTGAATATCAGCAGTGCCTTTGCAGTGTATCACACCTCCCCGCAATGGACTTCCATTGCAGAAGTAGTGAAATGCCTCTACCTCTAAATATACAGGTCAGAGACTCTGTGAGTTTTGTCCTTTGGATACAAAACAATTGTGGATAAGATTGATCAAGAACCAATGAGGAGAAGGTTCTTCAGAGGTTTGGGCTGCCCAGCAGACTATGAAGAAACATGCGTTTGAAAAGGGAATATGCATAAGAGCACACAAACTGGCTAGAGCATGCAGATGACCCTTTAAGTGCGAGTTATATCAAATGGAGTGGGAGGAATGGCTGTTTTTGCCTGTTTATGTCTCTGATCAGATGAGCACAAACACTAGTGCTAACGATTAGCCTTTTGCCCTTGGCTAGCAATTTTCTCAGAGTAGCATCATAACACATGCAGTCTCCAGATCAGCCACATGATTTGTTTGGAACAATTATATTTACATTCTCTCCTGAATAATATGTGGCCATAGCCAAGCACAAAGATAGCTACATTCTTTATAGCACTCACAATTTTGACATAGCAGTTATCTGTTCCTGAACAGTATTATGTTTCTTTCCTAGTATTTCTTAAGGGCCACAACTTCTAACCCAAAGAATCTTAGAATCATAGAATGGTTGGAGTAGGAAGGGACCTTAATGATCATCGAGTTCCAACCCTCCTGCCATGGGCAGGGACACCTCCCATTAGACCAGCTTGCTCAAAGCCCCTCATCTCCATCACTCAAAACTTAAAGGTACTTGAAAGAAGCCTGACATGAAATGATCTGCATTTACAGTAAAATAGGATTATTTTGAAATAATAGATAATCCATTTTAGTGAGCAGCCCTCTGCAAATTCCCCGATGATGACACATCTGGGAGGACATAGAAGAAGTTAAGGCATAATCCTGGGATTGTTGCCAACATACACATGAGTATCAGGTACGTATCATAGATAGTTGCCATATTCACTGAGTCAGCTTCTATAGCATTTGATGTAGGTGCATGCATCTCTTAGGTCGTTAAGTAAATCAGCCACAGGTTCCAGGACTATGGGTGGCATGCAATTTAATAGAAAATTTCCTTCTTCTTATGTTAAAAATATTTACCATTAGAATTTTGATATTAGTCATTATATATCACAGGGAGGCCTTTGGGAACAGATAGATAACATAAGAAGTTGGAGTGTACTGACTGCCCTCTGTAGCCTATTTATACCCTTCTGGCACAATTGAGAGGCCATGATTCTAAGTGCAGTCATAACCCTAGAAAGGACTCTTTAGGAAGCAGGAGTCCTTTATGTCACTGGCATGATGTCATTATGGGGAAAAAAAAAGAAAAAAAAAAAAAAAAGAAAGAAAAAAGGGTTGAAGTCAAGCCAGGACTGACAATCTTGTGTCAATGTGTTCAAATCTGCTCTGACATACTGAAGAATCTACTGCAGAATTACAGGTGTAACCTTTGGGATATATTCTCTGACTTCCTTTTCTTCCTGTCTCCTCCTATTTTCTAGTCTCCTCTGTCTTTCTCACCTTTTGAATCACAATCTGCCTGTCTTCTTCCTCCACAGCCTCTTCACTGCCTTTGCTACCAATAAATACCCTCCTCCCCAACCTATCCTAACTACTTTTCTTCCTTTGCCCCACTTATTTGCTACCTCCACATTTCTAATACTCCAGTCTTAGAAGAATATGTGCTTTACACCACAGTCAATTTTCCTTGGCAAGTTAACCTAATGGCTCATTTGTATAGCTGTTTGTCCCTACCTGTGAGTGACTTTAAAGGTTTGGAGGAATTTCTGGTCAAATGAAATACTTTTTCTCTAAGTGAATGAGGAAATTACAGTTACCTTCATTTGACTGTAACAGCAATTTCCTGGTTTCATTTAACAATGACACATGAAATTTAAAATGGGGGAAGAAGTCTTCTGACTTGTCAATTTTAAGTGACCCAGTTATGTAGTTCCTTTGGCACCTGGTTCAGCTAAGCAAAAAATGCTGTTTATTTCTCCTTCTTTCACATCTTCAGAGAAAAAATCAGAAGTGGGGAGGCAGGGTAAAGTGCTAACTCCAGGCGAGATCCTAGCTACTTCATTAGGCCGTGTGGCTCTTGGACACCTACCAGTTCAGGTGGTTCCTAAGCTGTCCAGTAGGGATTGAGTCTTGAAATTAATTAGGAGGATATTCTTGGTAGTGGTCAGTATTCTATTCACTGCAGGGGAGCAAAGGAGAGAAGCCGGGTGAGAACTTGGCAGTAAGCAGACTTCATTGATCAAACAGAACTTGTTTCTTACAATGTACTTGTTCAGCAGCCTCCTCGAGGTCACAAAGCTTTAAAAATTACTGCTTTAAAGCTCTAATTTTGCAAGCTTATCCGGTGGGTCGATTCTTGATAACATATGAAGCCCCATTAACATCAATGGGATTTTGTGCAGGTGTAAGAATCCTCCCTAGAGAATCAGCCCTGTAGTCAGCAGGAAAGCTCATTGTTGAAACAAATTATTTTTTAGTAACCGAGTATGTAATTATCCTTCACATAATAAAATTTTCTGTACATCCTTTGGAGAATTACAATCCATCCACCGGAACATGTTGATTCCTAATACCAGTTATAAAAGCTAAAACACTGACATCACAAACAATTATAGAGATGAACTGAAATATAGTTGTAAAAAAAGCTAATGGGTCATGGGTGTACCATTTCAGTAGTGCTGGTAGATAAAATGTGTTTGTACTATTTCAATCTTTAATTAGGGGGAATACAATTTTCCTGAGAGCTAGATTCATTGTAGGGGTTGAATTCTATTCTCAGTCTTTTAACTTTCCAGAGGGAGTGGAGACAGTGCTTTTGAAAATGGATGGGAGCCTCCTCCCCTCCCCCTCGGCTTAGTCATTTTCTCTGACTATGCAGAATTGTGACTTATGCAAAGTCATAGAGAGCCAACGTCAGAGCTGCAAATAGTTCTTCCATCCCCCTGTTCTGACTATTAGATCACTGTTCTAACAGTACACTGGATCAAAGGTAGGTGTGTTTTGAGGAACCTTCCTTATCAGGTGTTTAATGTCTTCTAATACTATGTTGCAACTAAATTGGCATGCTCATAGGGTAGGACTCCTTTATGAAGGCTCTAGCTAACAAGCCAAGGGAAAGTTGCTTATTAAAAATGCACTAAATTGATGACAAACATTTCTCTTACAATTCCATAATATTTTAGATAAAGGTTCTCTAGCTAAAGATAGCAGGGAGGGTTTAAAAAATTACAGTTGTTTCTTCTGAAAATAGGATTTAAGATTCGTGCATGATGATTATTCTCTATTTTCTGCCTCATACAAATTAACTCATGATATGTTATAGGTTGCTCGGTTAAATTTTGTTTACATTTTCTACAATAAGTCTGGTGAATTGATAAGTCTATGAAGATTTCCCTAATATCCAGATAGCTGTTGTAATTTGATCTCTGAAATACTACCAAAATGTTTTAATCATACTTATCTTTGGCCAAGGGCTGGTAGCCATTACAAGTAACAGTTACTACATGACTAACATAAAAATTGATCTGGCTTAATTTCTTCTGACTGTAGGCTTCTAAAAGTTATTTATTTACTCTGAGCTAGTTGTATAGATCTCCTTTACAATCAAGGGATAGAGTTAGGAACTTCAGAAAGGACTCAAGTGATGTCTTTCAGACATTTATTCTACATTTTGATTAATCATTGTTAGGAAGTGCCAGTCTCTCCCTGTTGACTATAGAGGGAGCCTTGACAACTCACTTAGACAGGTAGAGCCTAGCTTTTATATCATTAATATTAGTGAGCTGAATCCCACCCTTACAGAGAAAGACAGCAGTCTGTTGCTTCTCAACACTTTTCCTTCTAATCCTTTTGTGGATGTCACATGAGCATCCAGCTCATGTGATATTCCAGCTGTGTTCATGTTTGTAACTTTAAAAAATTAAAATAGCATTAAAGTATCCACAACCAGAAACCTTGCTGCTTTCACAGGTGTGTTTTGTAAGACAGATAACCAAGACCCTTATACCCTTATCTTGTTTGTTTTAGTCCTCAGTATTCTCAATCCTCTCCAGTTAATTTTAAATTCTTTAAAAAGAGCTTTTGTAAGGATATCAAATGATGGAGATGATTCCAGGTTTGCCTTCAGGAGCTGTGTTTGAAGAATATTAACTGTGCATGTGCACAATATGTAAAACAGACCATTTCAAATCTCTGAATGTTAACCAAAATATACATTTTCTTAACAATTCTGTACATCTGTACAACTAGCAAACAGAGTTCATCCACTCATCTCAAAAACTGGTGACACAGAGATGCCTAAAATTTGGTTTAGGCACCCTACCAAGGGATGCATTATTATTTTGTATATTGATATATATAAACCAACATAGAATAGAAGTATATAAAGGGTCCACTTCATCAATAAATTGTGCTTGGACATAATATGTTAGAGTGAGATATTTGAGTTTTATCACTGATGTCTCTGTAAAAGTTCAAGTGGAACCAGAGGTAGGATTTGCCTGACCAAAAGTAGATGTCAGCTATGTATACCTTTGAGCTTTTTGTCTAGAGTTCTTTTATAATCAATGAGAGAGAACAAGACACTCCTACACATGATTTACTTAAGCATAAGGTAGATTATCTAAAATAGGTCAGATGAATTCTTTTTCTTTTTTGACTAGAGTTAGCCCAATATGACTAGCTCAGATATAAAAGTTTGTATTGTAGAATTAGGTGAGATTGATTATAAGCCTTGCTGAAGCATTAGAGTTTCATTATTAAAGGTGAGATTTTGAGAGAAGCTGATCCACGTTAAGGCAATGGGAGAAACATTAAGTCTTGTTAGCCCCTGACAAGCTAAATCAATCATGCAACACTTATGCGGGGGGGACTTTCTGGAGCACAGAAACAGTGTCAGAGGATTTTGAATGCTGACATGTAGAAAGGTAAGATTTCTGAATAGCAAAACATCTACCAAATTTTTTGCTCCATTCAGCTTCTGATTGGATGTTTGTATTTTATACATCTTTCATATTCTCTGTATACCTCTCCATACACCTCAAAAGTACTGTTGGTTACTGACAAAGAAGGAGCCTGTCGCAGACCGGATGATAATAGTGAGTCATGAAACAAAGAATAGTATGTGAGTGAACAGATTTTGTTGTGTTTACACAGGCAGACGTGGAAGCATTGGTCAGAAACAATAGATTTAACATTACTTTACTCTGCAACATTTTATCTTAAACTTAACATGCCAAAGAAGTTGCAAAGAGGATGATTTGGTCCATTTTGGTGGCACTGAGATATTTGTGAAGTGGGTGTATGAGACTGCATATCAAGAAAGAAAGGCAATAAGGAAATTGGTTGTAATTATTTTTAAATATATTCAAAGTAATCCTCATTGAAAGCAAATCCATTAAGAGAACTTCCTTGAAGTATCAGTAAAATTAAAAGTACTTCACAATAACAAAGGAGTAACTTGAAGTATATTTAGTCCATCTTTTGCCAGCAACTAGAATTTTTCCTACATTATGTTACAATCTGGATAGTGTGTATGAGAACATCAGGTCTAATTCCTGTGTTATTAATAGAACTTCGATCTAAACAACACTGATCAGAATGGAAGTGTATTAGGTTTGCATGGTAAGGTTTTGGTAGCAGGAGGGCTGCAGGCATGGCTTCTGTTAGAAGATGCTAGAAGCTTCTCACGTGTCCGATACAGCCAATGCCAGCTGGCTCCAAGATGGACCTGCCGCTGGCCAAGGCTGAGCCCATCAGCAATGGTGGCAGTGCCTCTGTGATAGCATAGTTAAGAAGGGGAAAAACTGCTGTGCAACAGCAACCAGGAGAGAGGGGTGAGAATATGTGAGAGAAACAAATTTGCAGACACCAAGGTCATGAAGGAGGAGGAGGGGGAGGTGGTCCAGATGCCAGAGCAGAGATTCCCCTGTAGTTCGTGGTGAAGACAGTGTGTGACGAACTGACCACAACCCCCATTCCCTGTCCCTCTGCACCATTTGGGGGAGAAGTTAGAGAATTCGGGAAAATTCTGGAGAATTCAGGACTTGAGCCAGAAAAAAGGGAGGGGTAGAGGGAAGGTGGTTTGAATTTGTTTTTATTTCTTATTATCCTACTCTTACTTTTAATTGGGAATAAATTAAATTAATTTCCCTGAGTTGAGTCTGTTTTGCCTGTGATGGGAATTGCTGAGTGATCTCCCTGTCCTTATTTCGACCCACGAACCTTTTGTTATATTTTCTCTCCCCTGTCCAGTTAAGGGGTGGCAGTTACAGCATGGCTTGGTGGGAACCTGGTATTTAGCCAAGGTTAACCCACCACAAGAAGTTAATGAAGAATATGTCTTTGTCTTATTTTTCTGATTTGCCTTCTAAATTAAACAACCCTTCTAGTCTAGAATTTTTCTTTAAAAATTGTGTGATAGTACCAATATGTTTTAGAGCTGATAAACACTCTATATGAGTGTGGCTGAAGTTACATCTTCTGTATGATGTTGACTGAATAGTTCAACTGTTGTAAAACGAGATGGCTGGAACAGGAATAGTTGGAAGTCTTCTGTAGCATTGTACGCTTACAGAAGTCCATTGGCTTCAAGGTCACCTTCTCCTTTCTTCCGAATATTATCTGGAAAATCTTATAAGGAAAGAAACCAGCATTTCAATGAACTAGTGTTTGATCCTGCCTAACACAAATCAAAGAATCTCATCCTGTAATTTCTTCACCAATACCTTAACATCTCTTTGAGACTTACAATATAGAAAGGTATTTAACTTTAACTTAGGCCACAAATGACAAAGAATCAAACATACCCTGCTAACTTGTTCTTAACTTCCAATCCATTAAAAATAAAAAAAGATGTCTCCTTTCCTACCTGAATGTATGTATCATCAACTTCAAACACTAGATTTCTTTTTACTTATTCAGCCTGCAGTTTTGTTTCTAAGAAGGGAAGGTTGAACATCTTATTGCTGTTTACAGATAACTGACTGGAGGTTGTACAAAAGGTGAAGCTACACTCTTCTGGGAGGTGCACAGTGGAAGGATAAAAGGTGATAGACACAGCATGAAGGTTGGGAAAGCCTCACTCTGTACAGGAAAAGAATTTTTACTATGAAGGTGGTCAGACACTACAGCGGGTGCGCGGGGCAGTTGCAGAATCTCAATCTTGGAGGCATGCGAGACCCATCTGGATACAGTCCTGTGAAACCTGCTCCACCTCAGTCTGCTTTGAGCATGGGGCTGGTCTGGAGATCACTGGTGGTCTATTCCAGCCTATGTGATCTGAGATTTAGTGACACTTAGATATCTGATCTTGATTTTGCAGGTTAAAAATTCATTTTGTACGTATTAATCATTGCTATTTCCACTGTGGTAGCACCAAGGACTCCTATACCTAGCACATCCACTAGGGCAGGTGTGGTGGCCATTTGCAGGGATATCCTTTCAAACCTATGAAGCAGTAAAAGAAAACTCAAGAAGGTAATTTTATTTAACAGATATGGGAGAAAAGGTTGGAATAATTGGTCAGTGGCAGGCAGGAACTGACATACTGAGAATTAATGGAATGGCTTGAAAAGCAGAAATATGCCTGAAAGGCATTCTTTAAAAATAAATTAACTTATTCTTGATGTGATAGCAAAGAAGGAGCCAGTGGAGAAAGTCAAGAAGAAAGGGAGCCTAGAAAAGTGGTCTTTGCAGTAGTAATATGAATATTGCTTCTGTTAAGAGCAGCAGAAAAAGGTTGTAGTGTTTGAAGGTAAAGAATATGAGAATTTGGAAAAGAGTCATAACTTTGTAGCTATCTACAGGCTCCAGAAATAATATACAAGATGGAAACTTAATCTGATTTTTGGACCTAAAAAGCTGTCTGCATCACCTGTCTGTCTGACAAGCCTGGCGATCACATTATTCACAGCAGTTCTAAATGAGGGAAGCTGTAAGGACTGACTAGGGAAGAGAGGAGTGTGTGACATGCTTTTGTCATACTACATTTGAGCTGATAGCTATCAGAAGATGCTGAAGCTGAGACTCAAGCCAAGACATTATGGATGAAGTAGAGGTATAAATTTGTATCTCTGCATGGAGATGGTAGTTAAACTTGGGCTTGTGGGTGAGACTACCAAGACACAGGCAGACAAAAAGAAGAGAAAGCAGCCAAGGTCAGGACTGCATGCAAATGTCTATGAAGGCAGAGGATCCTTGAAAGTACAGATTATCAGGGTGATTGGTAAGAGAAGCCAGAAAAGACAAAGCTGCTGAAGTCACTGAAGCTGAGGAAGTAAAAGAATTCAAAAGCAGAGTATTGCTATTGTGTTAAGGGCAAGAAACAAGTGAGAGTACTGGTTTTGAGCCTTAAGCAGATGTAGGTCAATACAGTAATACTGACTGAAGCTTCAACAGAATGAAAAGGTGGACAGGTTCTGAAAGCTCAGCTGAGCTAAAGGAGGATGGAATCAGGGCATGAAACTTGTGACAGCAATTGCAGTGTGAACTTAGAGAGTGGAAAGAGGGGAAAAATGCTGAATTTTTTTTTTTTTAATGGAAAAAATAAAATACAATCTTTATTGTGAAACAAAGATCAAGATGGAGAAGTGATGAGAAAAGCAGGATGGTAATATGAATGGATAAGAATGCATCCTGATCTGCAAGGAGTCACTAATAGGGTCAGATAAGGTCAGCAGATTAGAAATCACAGTATGAAGAAGATGTAGTTGAAG
This sequence comes from Tringa tobata, assembly GCA_033628505.1. Classification (NCBI taxonomy): domain Eukaryota; kingdom Metazoa; phylum Chordata; class Aves; order Charadriiformes; family Scolopacidae; genus Tringa; species Tringa tobata. The sequence continues at coordinate 3,609,558 of JAHREE010000131.1, read as the reverse complement.
TAGAGGAAGAACAGACTAGCCAAAATAAAGGAAAGAGTGCCTCATAGTTTGTCAATTTTCTTTTGGATTAAACCAGTGGCTCTCCCAAAAGGGGAGAGGAAAACTAGAGAAGGTTTGGAGAAAGGACTAAAAGAACATGGGAACAGCATCTATATGAGGAGCAAATAGGTAGGTTAGCACTCTTCATCCTTGAAAAGTTGTTTGAGGATGAAACATCAGAGACTGATAAAATCCTGAGTGGCATGGAGAAGGTTAGGGACATTATAAATTATTCACTGTCTCTTCTGATACAAGAATTAGAAGGCAGCAAAAGAAGAGAGCAGACTCAAACCAAGGAAGAAGTAGTGATTCTTCATAAATCATGTAGTTAAGCTGCAGAGCTGTGAAAACAGAGAATTACTGTTTATAGTAAAACTATCGTGGGCTCAGGGTGTCCCTAAACTGCAAATTAGAAATACAGAATCATACAGTTTGAAAAGACCACCTTCTATTCCAACTCCATACTCAAAGCAGGCCGAGGTAGAGAAGGTTGTCCAGGACTGTGTCCAGATGGGTTATGCATGCCCCCAGTTGCAGAGATTCCACAGATGCTCTGGACACCTCCTCCAGTGCCTGACCACCTTCATAGTAAAAATTCCTTTCCCTGTATTGAGTGAGAAATTCCCAGGTTTCATGCTGTGTCTGTTGCCTCTTGTCCTTCCACTGTGCACGTCCGAGAGGAGAGTCCCTGCCTGAACTATCTTCTAGGTGAGATGGTCTCTGGCTCTTAATGAGGTGGCCCCCCAGCCTCTGCTGTTGCATGGGGTTATTCCATTCTTGGTGCAGCACTTTGCCTTTGCCTGTATTGAACTTCATGAGGTTCCTCTCAGCCCATTTTTCTAGCTTATTTGGCTATAAAAATACATGAGGCAGGCATGTTATTCACTATCCCTAGTTTGCTATCATCTGCAAAATTGCTGATAGTGCACTCTAGCCCATCATCTGCTTGTTAATAAAGATGTTGAATGGTCTTGACACCACTCTTGACCTTTGAGGGATAATCACTAGTAACTGGTTGTCTGTTGAGACTTCTTACTGCTGATCACTGAGCTTCAAGCCCCATGGTCCAGCCAAATTTTTACTGACCTTATGCACTTATCTAGTCCACATCTTACTCATTTGCCTATAAGGCTACCACAGGAGACCACATCAAAGACCTGCTAAAGTCAGGGTGTACAACATTTACAGTTGTCCCATTATCCATACAGCTAGCCATTTCATCATAGAAAATGAGTTGGTTAGACATGATTTGCCTTTGGTAAATACATTCTGGCTGTTCCAGTCACCACCTTCTCCTTCTTGTGACTGGAAATAGCTCTCATTAGGATTTGCTACGTGACCTTCCCAGGGACTAAGGTGAGGCTGACCAGTCTGTCCTTCCCCATACTTCGTGCCCTTCTTGAAGATGGGTATGATGTTTGCCTTTTCTTAATACCTGTAGATGCACCTGATCTGGTCCCATGAACTTGTAAGTACCCAATTGTCTAAAAAGCTCCCTAATTGTACCTCCTTCTACATTCCCACTGACTGACTTAGTAGGCAGTGGGAGCTGGGCAGTGAAAAGAGAGACCTAACCAGTGAAAACAAGAACAAAAATCCTTTGAGTATCTCAGCCTTTTCCATATCCTTTTTCACTAGATGTCCTCCCCTATTAAGCACCAAGCCCACAATTTCTTCAGCCTTGCTTTGGCTGCCAGTGTAGTTGTGGAAGTCCTTCCTCTTGCCTTTCAGATCTCTCACTAGTTTCAGTTCCAGTTGAGCTTTGGTTTTCCTAATTCATTCCTCTGTACTGAAGAAATGTCTCTATAATCTTCCTTCTTTGTACTTACTTCTTGCAGTTTAGCTCAGTCAGGAGTTCACTGATCACCCAAACTACCTTCTGCCATACTTGGTCCACTTTCTGCTCATTGGAATGGAACTTTCTTGAGTTTTGAGAAAGTTCTACTAGAAGGACAACCAGTAATCTTGGTCTCCTTTGCCCCTCTAGGGTAGTCTCTGATGGGATTCTACTGAGCAGATGCCCGAAAAATCCAAAGCTTGCTCTTCTGAAGTCCAGGGTTGAGATCCTACTATTTGTGTGTCTCCTCTCAGGATTTTTAACTCCATGACCTGATGGTCATGGCAGTTAAGGCAGCTCATCTTTACATCAGTGACTTGCTAGTGAGTATGATCTCCAGGAGACCACCTTCTCTAAGCAGCTCCATTGTAACCTGTGTCAAGAACTTGTCATTGATGTGTTCCACGAACCTTCTGGGCAGCCCTACTGTCCTTCCAGCAGATATTAGGATAGTCAAGTACCCAGATGTGCAATCACGAGGCTTCTGGATGTCTAAAGAAAGCTTCCTTTATTTCCTTTTCTAGATCAGGCAGTCCGTAGCACACGTTTACCACCATATCGCCTGTGTTGGTCTGTCCTCTGGTTCTTAGCCATAAGGTCTCAGCTGGCTCTTCACCTATTCCAAGGCAAAGCTCAACGCACTCTTGCCACTCCTTTGCATATACTGCAACCCCTCCTCCTTGCCTTCATAGCCTGTCTTTCCTGAAAAGCCTGTATCCATTTACTGCAGTTCTCCTGTCCTGTGAGCAATCCCACCTTGTGTCTGTAATCCCAATGAGGTCACAAGTCTAAAATTGCGTGGACTGCTAACTCTTCTTGTTTGTTCCCAGGCTGTGTGTATTTGTGTACAGGCACTTGAGATGCATCCCTACCCATCCTGCTTTCACACAGGGAGTGTCATAGCCTCGCCACTCATGTTGTCTCCCAGAAGCTTCCTCAAATTGCTGGCTGCTGGGAGAGTATTTGGAAAAATATTATCATATGCTTGTTCCATTTTTGTACTCTTCCCCAGACATCTGCTTTTGATCGCTGCCCTTAGTAGGTGCCTGAAGAACTGCCACCAGTAGGAGAAATTACGTCTATTAAGTTCTTGTGTCAAGAGTAGGACGTGAACCCAAGTCCCCATAACAAAGTCAGAAAATATGCCTCAGAATAACATAGCTTTCAGCCTAGTACCTCCACCCCTGCTTGGCAACCATCTGAAAAAGGATACTGGGCTACACGGGCCCAGAACAACTATGCTCATACTATTGGGTTGCTGCCCAGAGCAGATATGCAAACTGAATTACTTCTTTTGTTCCTTTGCCTTTTAAGATAATACTTGATTTGGAATTACTGAAATTCTTGCTAGGTGTTTTTCACAATGGTTTTTTAACTCAATCTTTTTGATGCTGAGTAGTCCTTCAGTCTTTGCTTGCATGCTAATTGAGCTATCCCCTAGAAAAAAACTATGTTGTCAGCAAAATCTAAGTCTCCTAAGGTACTGTTGTTGAACTAGGCAATGTATGTGTTACAGCAGAACATATAACATGACAGAGTCTACGTTAAACCTTTTAACATGTGCTCACCTTGATTCTACCTTAGGCTGAACCATATATGAAAATTCACTGATATTAATTCTTTTGGCATACACGGGATTTAAATGTGTTCCTGAATGATTCACAGAGATGCTGTCAAATAGTTTCTGGAAATTTCGGATCAATTTCATGACTGTTTTTAGGCTGAAAAAATCTGGTTAACACGTGACTTTCTGAATCAAGCCTTGATTGATCATCCTTTTGCTTCCTTTCTTCCATTCAAGGTGATATTGTAGGAGATTTGGTATTGCTTACAAAAGCTTAATACAGCTCAGATGCTGCAAGGGCATAGGTTATTTTTGTATTATGATGCTATATTCTTATTGTTCTTATTGTTCTGCAAACAGAGGTTTTGCTGAGGTAAACCAAAAGCAGTGTCAGAACCTCTCCAAACAGGTGTTGATTAAGAAATCATGTGATGAAACTGCTAACAGTATGTCATAAAGCACAAAGTTGTAAATGCTTACTAGGGCTAGTAAAAAATAACAGAAAAGATAGGATGTGTTTTTTAAATTTCTTTACAATTTAAGCTGTATGGAGTCTAGTTGTCAAAGTAATGGTTTTTGGAGACAATCCAAATGTCTGCATTATTAACAGAAAATGTTCTCAGGTCCATCTCATTAGTTCTTACTCTTCCTTATATTATTTTGGGCATAGAAACTGGACTGCAAACCCACCCATTTCATCAGGTTTTGGTCCTCCCAAAACTTCTGCTGAGAGCAACAAAACAAAGGTTCTTCTTATTCAGAATCACAGAATGATATCGGGTTGGAAGGGACCTCTGGAGATCATCTAGTCCACCCCCCCTGCCAAAGCAGGTACACCTAGAGCAGGTTGCACAGGAACATGTCCGGGCGGGTTTTGAATGTCTCCAGAGAGACTCCACCACCTCTCTGGGCAGCCTGTTCTAGTGCTCTGCCACCCTCAAAGTAAAGAAATTTCTCCTCATGTTTAGATGGAACTTCCTATGTTCAAGTTTCTGCCTGTTACCTCTTGTCCTGTCACTGGGCACCACTGAAAAAAGACTGGCCCCGTCCTCTTGGCACCTACCCTTTAAGTATTTATAGGCATTGATCAGATCCCCCCTCAGTCTTCTCTTCTCCAAACTAAAAAGACCCAAGTCCCTCAACCTTTCCTCATAAGAGAGATGCTCCAGGCCCCTAATCATCTTTGTAGCCCTTTGTTGTACCCTCTCCAGCAGTTCCCTGTCCTTCTTGAACTGGTGAGTCCAGAACTGGACACAATACTCCAGATGGGGCCTCACCAGGGCAGAGTAGAGGGGGAGGATGACCTCCCTCAACCTGCTGGCCACACTCTTCTTGATGCATCCCAGAATGCCATTGGCCTTCTTGGCCACAAGGGCACATTGCTGGTTCATGGTCATCCTGTTGTCCACCAGGACTCCCAGGTCTTTTTCCTCAGAGCTGCTCTCCAGCAGGTCAGTGCCCAACCTGTACTGGTGCATGGAGTTATTCCTCCTCAGGTGGAGCACTCTACACTTGCCCTTGTTGAATTTCATCAGGTTCCTCTCTGCCCAACTCTCCAGCCTGTCCAGGTCTCGCTGTATGGCAGCACAGCCTTCTGGTGTGTCAGCCACCCCTCCCAGTTTTGTGTCATCAAATTTATTCCTAAATTTCCCACTGATTGACTTATTCTAAGCATGGGCCTCTGCAGAAAGGATGGTGGAAACACCCTATCTGATAATGAAGAAGCTGCTCTCAGCATCTTTTGCACAGCATGCCTAGGCAAGCCTTTCTAGCAGTTACACCTCATAAACAATGAGTGGAATGAAGAGGACTTCAGAAAGGAGTACAGAAACAGTAGAGCAGCGTTTCCCTGCTTACATCATGAGCTATAAATGCTGAAATATGTACAATGCAGATACTGAATTCTCAGCTCTAACTCTTCCACTCTACGTGTCCCCACTAATTGCTAATCTAGACATAACGTCAGTAGTCCCCTTTCACACGTGCCACCTCATCTCCCATCTTTTTAAATTGGCATTTCCATGTACTGTTTCTTGCTCTACATGACAGAGAGAGAAAACATCCACTGCACTTGAAAAGATATTCTCTCATCTCCCACAGGTCTGGGAGTGTCTTGAAACTCAAGCTCTGTATTTAGAATAATTTTAAAACAGTTAAAAACATCTGAGTCTATGTGAATATGATAAATTTTTGGAAGGGGCAAAAATGCCAGAGCATTAAAAGATACAAAAATATTAAAGCAAAATAGTTTTGATTAATAGAGATAATTCAAGGTAATATTGTGAAAATTTAGATGTCTCTTGTTTTTGGAAGAGATAAAAATCAACACCAAAAAGCAACCTAAATAAAAATCACAGAGCCAGCGGGTAAGTCGTGCACTAAGTACATGAGGAATAGAAAACTTTGACTTAATTTTGCAGCTCAATAGCAGACTGAGCCTCCTCCAGTATGTCTTCCTCTGTTGTAGACTTTTTGTATAACAAGGTCTGAGAGGAGGTATTTCAGTTTCAGTTCTTTTCCCACCGTTTCTAGCCTCTTGACAAATATAAATTACATATTTTTCTGTGACAGGAAGAATATTGTATCAGGAATGGCGACCTGATTATTTATCTACTTTTTTTTTTAACTTTCAATATTTTCATCTCTGAGGATCAAACAGGTTGGTATTCCTCAGAGTCTAGGAAATGGATTTTTAATTAGATACCCAGAGAATGATTCCAGATGATGGATGTGAAGGTGATTTTAGTATTCTGTGTGACTCCTGGCCAGTGATTTTTGCACTGGTTTTAAGCTCAGGTGCAGCCAGCCCACTGAACGCTCACTGCTGTGTCTAGTCCAGCATTGGTCTCAGGGAAGAAGACAAGAGAGGGTGAGGTGAGTGGGGGCAGTAGTTTCCATGACTGCACTAAATTGATATAGGAGTTTGCTTGAGGATATTTTTTTTTTTTTTTTTTAATAGGAGGCCAGCAAGAGTGAAACAACTATTAGGTACCACTATCCAACTAGCGTTGGGGTATTTCTTTCACAGTGAAGACAGAGAACTCTAGAGCTAAATGAAGTTTTCCTTTATTCAGCCCCTACTCTTCCTGGCAGCTGAGCAGCATTAAGTACAAATATTACTAGGATGATACTGAGAAGCACAGGGAGAGGGCCAACTGTATTTGGATCTCAAGAGCTGTTTCTCTGCACCTTGCTCAGGGAGGCAGGACCCTGGAATCCATAGACAATGTTGCTACTCTATTGGTACAGGAAGCTGCTATAGAGGAAAAAGAAGTTCCTCTGGTTCCAATGACCTGTTACTTCCATCCATTCCCAAAACATACACACTTATTGCACATAAGTCTGAACCCTAACTTATGTCACTGAATGGCCCTTTATGGATTGGCAGTTTTGGGGGGTAAGGGGCTCAAGGCCAGGGAACGGTAAAGCTTGGATTGATATTCAGTAATGTGAATGTAAATTGGGTTACATTTGGGCTACAGAACTGATTCAAAAGTAAAAGGTAATGAATATAATGCTCAGTGAATTGATACCTAAAGTAAAGGAAAACCCTCCTCTTGATCCTGTTGGGATAAGTCTGCACAAGTCTTGCTTACAGGCTGAGCTAGCCAGTAATGGGCTGGATGTTGGGTAGCTCTCGTTATTGAATTCTCTGCTTGATCTAAAATGCTCTACTGAACAGTAGGTTACAGCAAACCGGGCTTAGCACTAGGCTTACAGCGCTATACAGTATCTCCAGCCTAAAGGATATGTATATAAGGCATCTGAATGCCTACGTGGGGATACCATTAGTCCAACAACCTTAAGGAGCTCACAAGCAGTAACATGGAGGAGTTCAAACGGATTAAAACTTGGATAACACAAGGCCCAGAAACCAACACAGCTGAAATTTGTATTTCCAAAAACAAAGCTGAGGACTATTGCATCTCTTAGGTCATGAAACATCTACACTGATGTTTTGAACAGGAAATCTATAGTATTAACATTTGCAAATGATGATGTGGAAGATTATGTAAATATAGGAAAGAACAAATAAATATTACAAATCAACCTTGAGGGGAGAAGAAGGAAGAGGAAAGGAATCAGAAACATTTATTCCTTCATGTACTTATAAGAAAGGACACTTTGCTGAAGAATGGACAGTAAATTACTGAAGAGGTTGCAGTGCAAAGTACAGTCCCATGAGAAAGTTACTGTAGAAGAAATAGTGGTGTGAAATTAAAGTGTTTCTATTACTGCATGTTATTGCCAGGGTGCACACTTGCATTATTTAGTAAATGTGAGGTAGTCTCTGCCACAGTGAAAGTGGTAAGTTACATTGCTTAATGATATACAGTATATAAATACAATAAGGATACACAAATATGTCATTTTCATTGTCATAAAGTAAGTTATCACCCTTGGTTACCTTGTGGTAACTTGTGTAACAAAACTCTCAAAAACACTGAAGTAAGCTATTGGAATTTGGGTGACATATATTGAGATATTACTGAAATGGGAAATAATTCTTTTTTCTCTAAAATTTTAGCTACTTCAAGTCCAGTGTGCCAGTCACACTCCGAGCACTTCATTCTGGGCTTTTCATTATCAGAAAAAAGAAGACAAACTGAATCCTTAACTCTTGCTTAGCATTTTAATGTTTACACTCTTTTTTCTTACTTTTTAATCTTATCACCTGGAAAGGCAAGGGGCTCGTTACCATTACTGTCTGTCAGACTGTACAAACAGCAATAAGAAAGAAACATTTTTGTGACTGGTGAAAATTTTCTCAATATAAAGGCAGAACAACCCTAATGATTTCAGAGGCTTTATTTCTGTATTATACCAGCAAAAGTTTGTGACAGCCTATCTCTGTACCACTAAAAATGACCTAAAAAACCTTTTTTGGTAAACCTGTATGTAAAAGTCTTAAAGGGATACCTGTCCTTTCAGCTGACATTACAGCATCTTTTGTTTTTCGTCTAAGTGTCTATTCCTCCACAAGCTAGCTGGAAATATTTCTTTTCCAGAGAAGCATATCGTCGGGCTTTGTGAATAATAAACCTCATGGGGTAGCTCCTTACTGGTTAAAAGGCTTTTATAATATTAATCCTGAGCATTTAAATGTAAGAGAGAGATATGGGAACTATAAACTGAATTATTTTTTTCACTTTTTGAAGTTTCTATCTTCTATCTGCTTATGGGGGCTATCTTCAGAAACCAGGAGACATTGGCCATTTGAAAACTGAAATTGTTTTAAGGCATCACTAACATGATAATGAATTTAAAAAATCCAAACAAACTGTAGACAGGTATAATTAAAAATATTTCTGAACTTCAGATACATTTAAACTAACCTGTCATCCTTATCTTTAAAAGCTAAATTTAATGCTGCATGTTTTACTTTGGTACCATTAAATTGCAAACAAATAGTTTTCAAATGATAACACATTATGAAATAATCAGTTTATCTGTTTTTAGAGGTAGGAAGGGCAGAAGAGATGCTAAATAATTCTGTGGAGCTTGAGCTACTTAGTATATCTTTCTATATAAGCACTGTGAATATTTGTTCTAAGATAGTCTAGTTCTCTCTACCAACTCAAAGTTAACTTTTTCCTCCGAATTGTGTGTCACATCCTGCATTCAAAATGCCTTACAGAAAACTCACTGTCATACAACTGTGGTAAAATACCTGTTCCCTGTACTCTGGCAAAAGAAAATAGTTGGGGGCAGAACACTATGGGTTTGGATTTTTTGGCTTGTAATTTTTCAGTACACATCGCCCACTTTGATCTGAAATGTCTTTCATGTCTAACAGTGCTACAATGAACACAGGTAGCATTTAGGGTTTACTCCTGTTCAGATTAGATCAATGTTAAAACTCATTAAATTTTCTAATCATAGGATAAAACTCTTAGACAAGCATGGTTTGAATCTGAGACTTATCTGAATCAGAATAGTACACAATAACTCGTGTTGGTTTGAGTAACCTGAGTGTTAAAAAGTATACTGAAAATCATCTGTGGATCACGTTTTTAAAAGACAACATCCTGTTGACTAGAACGCGTACGCAGTCACATCCGTATCTTTGAATTTACTAAATGAATTCAGGCACAGTCCTAGTATCTAATGACTGTGAAATGAAAAACTGCTTTCAGCACAGGTCCCATTTCAACAGGGACCCCGGGTACGACTGGCTATTGTGCTGCTTACTTTGATTTCTGTCTGAAGCATTTATCCACTTGTTTTGTTAGCCTTCATCTATCTCTTGAGGCCCTTGCTTAGTTTTTACCCCATAGCCCTGAATGCAAAAAATGTGCACCTTCTCTTGCAGGGCTGCATCTTTTGCTCTGTGTCCCCCCAGGGGGTACAAGGACATAATCTGCCCCTTTCTAAAAAGCAACTATATTAGCAGAGTTTCATCTGCCAGTGTCTGCCATGAGAAAGCGGTCTTGGGATTTTCAATAATAATGCTACTACGTAATTAGGAATCCTTTCTGATTTTGCATCATCTGCAGCTCAGTGCCCTTGCTATAAGAGTAATCCATAGGGTCAGTGCTGCTGTCAGAGAAAGGCTGCCCCAGAAGAAAAGCAGAAGCATTGTTCCTTGTTATTCTTAGAGTAGTTCTCTGCTTACTTCGTAAGCGCTGATGAGATCTTAGACCTAAGTGGTGTGGCCACAGGCAAACAAAAGAAAGCACAAATATAAATCTGGGAGATTTCTGTTTGCAACTGTAGTGCTTTAAGCAGAAGCACCAAGCTGCACTTATCCCATTTGAATTCCGCTTTTCCAGTCTCTCCTAATAAGAATCACTCCTATGAGCTAAGTATTTCCCTCAGTAGCCATCCTTGCATTATTAATAACCAACTCAATTTTGCCTGCTAGAATAAGAGCCCTCCTTTAATATGTAAGGTTAGGTTCAAGTAACAGTCTTTCACGAATGCATGTATTATCAGTCTTTTCCACTAATTGGTCTCAAAGTATGTCATCAATCTTATCACCAAATCCACATCATTTGGAAGGTGTTCTCCTACTCAGATGCTACCATTCAGCTAAAGACCTGGATGGACAAGCAGGACAAAAAGATGAGTGAATGAATTTTATGTTAGCCATGGTCTACAGCCAAAGGAGCCAGAATGAAGAGACATAAAGCTATCTAATGCTCTTAGAAGAACAGACATTCTAATGTAAAAGAACATCAGAAGCAAGAATTCCTAATGGAGACCCATGACTCTGGACCTCATCCTTTGGCTCCTAATCCATTTTGATGCAAACAGGTCTATCACTGGAGGTAATCTCTGAAGGACGTGTGTTTACCTTAAACAGTTCTGCTAATTGTTAGATTATCCAAAAATAGACACATGAGGCACAGAATTAGGTATTTCTGATTATAAGAGGAACAATTTGGTAGATGGGACTATAGTAAATTTCCTTTTCTTGCATTTAATATACCCAGACAAATAGGCATTATCTCTAAAGAGAAACTGTATATATTCAATGACAGAAAGAACAGGATGCAGAAAGTCTCTGCTTGCCTTGTACTGATTTATTTATGTTGGCTCTTAACCATTCTCAACGTTGTTATCCATGTGGAAGATGTGGCTCTAAATGAAAATATTGGGTCTGAGAAACTGTTTTTATGCACAACAATTGTTTTTTTTAGGACATCAAAGTTGATCTCAATTCTGATGGACAGCATAACGGGAACCATGAGGCCATCAAGCTATGGTTACCCAGTTGTGTCAAAGAAATTTTCTTCTAGTGAAATTCTTTTCCCTCACTGCACAAAGGTAACATGCCAGGGAGAGATGATGTATTGGCACACTGTTGGGACAGTGTTTTCTTTCAAAAGCACAAGTGTTGTATTAAAGGCTTTAGTACCTGGGTATATGTGTATAACCTGTGTATATTTTCTACAGGTGACATACTTATTTGTTACCAATTCCTCATTGACAAGACAACATCATCTGGGGCTTTATGCAAGACTAAGCAACATATAACACCTACTTCGAGTTCCTCTTCCCACTCCATGGACATAATTTGCTCTCTGGGCATCCTCTGGCTCTATCAAAGTGAGAAGCATGAGTTAGCTCTCCTCCTGCTGAACTGAGTTGGGCTACTGACTTGTGGGCTTTTAACCTCCAGATCCTGCAGGAACCAGATCCTAATGTCTTTGGCAGGCAGCTGGAGCCTACAGGACAGTTCCAGTGGCCCTGTTCCTTAAGCATGTTGACCCTTTTGGATGGTTGGACTTATCAGCTCTGAAAAGCCACACTAACGGCTGAAGCATAAGAGGCTGAAAACCTTGGGCCAGACTGGTGTCTTCCCCTCTCAGGTATGAGGAGGACTAGCTGTCTGCTTAACCACGTATGAGCCCAGCCTGCCGTGGCGGGGAAGGCGGGAAGGGTGCCTTCAGGGCAGGTGGGAGGGGGTCCATGGAGCACAGCCCTGGAGGGGGTGGCCAAGGGCCACTTCTCTCTGGAAGCCTCTGGTGGCTGGGAGCACAGGTTCTTCTGCTGCACAAGCAGTAACATGTGAGGTTGAAGCCTGGAAAGCTTCATTTTCAGCTGACTAACCTCTTTCCTTGGCAAGAAGTGACATTTCCTTGTATTTTTTCAAAAAGAGAGAGAGTGAGAGAGTGCACAAGAGAGCTATCTTCCTCCTCAGCATCTACTCTGGAGCCTGGGAGAAGGGTCTGAAACCTCTATGCATGTGCAATGATCTGTTAGGATGAGAGTGGTGGAAACAAGGAGCTTCAGGTTTTTGATGAGGCATTTAAGCAGTGGGATTTCACCACATTTTGGTTACTTTTCTGGAGGAGATGCATAGCAAGAGTGCCCACCCTACTCCTTCCTCCCTGCTCCTCCTAGCTCATCTTCAGTAGTCGCAGCAACCATCCTGCTGTCTTTGCCTATCTAGGATGATCAATGAAAGCTTTTGTTTAAAACTTCAGGATTTAAGATCTTTTTTCAGCAAACGAGAGGCATTTTGTAATTTGTGTCCTCTCAAATCCTCAATCCTCCAAGTCTTTTCACCTAGTGTGAGAAGGATTTTACTGGTTTTCAGCTCTTTTTTAACCAAATGTATAGAACAAATTTAACGCTGCTTCTCAGAGAGTTAAATTGGATTTGTCCAGATGGACACTATTACAGGCCTCCTTTATAGGTGGGATTAATTTTATTAAAATATAATCCTCCCATGCTCACATTATCCCTTTCAGACATTCTCTTTTAATCTTTTGCAAAGTAGCATTAAAACAAGTTTCTGGCATTCATTAAGAATTATATTAAAATGCAGACACACCTTTTTAGGCTACAACTGCTGAGAAAAAGCAAACCTGGGATTTCTCCTTGTCTTGGAGTCCCTCTCAGAGCCAATAGGATAGGAACAAGCAAGATAAGGTTGCACCAGTCCCATCAATGTGACAACCACAGGGGCACAAAGTAATCCTGAGACCACTCAACTGCTTTCCTTCTGGGACACAGGCGCAGTTCACTTTCTGCCTCGTGGTCCCAGAAATTAACATGTGTTGCTCTGTAGCCTTGCTTTGAAGGAAGGTCTACAGAGGCTTCTGTGATTTTCCATTTCACCCTCACGCAGCGCAAGGCCTATACACCACTTAAACCCCCATCAAAATAAGGCTTAGGTAATACCCTTGGCAGAATGGCAAGTTCCACCCACATTCCTCTGTGCTCATCTGGGCTGGAGAACCAGAACTGGAAAGCTCTGCGTGTGTGTGTGTGTTTGGTGTTTTTTTAACTGCTTGGAACTAAATACTTATCATGCACCTATTTCAGCTTTGTTTCTGGCCATGCTTCTGTAAACCCACAAACTACCCAAGTAAAAGCGGTTCACATTAAAAATTTATGATTCCAAGATCAAGTTGAAAGAATAAAAATGAGGAATCTTTGCCATTCTTTAATCTTGTACTGGGAATACGGAGAGAGACACTTCTCAGTTACATTATTCTCCTCAAAAGAGATTCTTAAGCTTCCAGAACACTCTCAGTCAGTTATGAAACATATGCTTGTTGCAAAAAAGTAAATAAATCTCTTTTGACTGGTGTCCTGATTTTTGGCAAAGCCCTATAGTATACACACTTTACTATTAATGGTAACATGTTAAAGTCCACCTATAAGTGAAGAAATAAAGGGGAATTAAATATATATAGTACAATAAAAGGTAAAGGCCTGCTGAAAAGCCAGATAGAGAAGAACACAAGAGCAAAGAGAAAAGTAGTGTTTGGAATTATTTCATTTTTAACTAAAACACAAAACCTTGGCAATAATATCCATTTCAACATATAGTAAGCCCAATAAAAAAAACCAAAAAAAGGTCCTTGATCTGTTTTTGTAAAGATCATATTGCCTGGTGTTCTAGTACCTCTGATACAGATACACCTCAAATGATTTGTGGAAAACAAAAGCACATTTTTGGTACATGTTGTTACATAGCCATAAAATGACCCTACTCACCCCTACCTAAAGGTAGCCACTGGTAACTAGCAGATCTGAGGAAGAGCTGGAAAAACAGACATTGTGAAGAGAAAATGTAAAAAAAAGAGAGGGTGCAGCCACAGTGTCTGAACACAGCGATGGAAGGGTTCATGGCATGGATGCTCTTTTTTTCTCCTGTCACTGATAAAGGCAGGTTTTTCAAAACTCTTGCAATGTGACATTATCAACGCAATTAAACCATAGTAAGTTCTCGCTTAGTTAATAAAATTACTTTATACTTGTAGTTGTTGCTTAAGAGATCAATTCTGAAACTGGAAAACTCTTCATTTAGTTCCCAATCTTAAATCTGTCTTTTTGGAAGGAAGAGATTCATAAGGGTATCCTAAATTATCCTGTCTACCAGTATTTTCTTACCTAAGTTTTCAGCTATCCTGTGTGAACTCAGACTCAGGCCTTGACATGCTATAAGCAACCCATTCAGCTTTGGTCTTGGATGGGTCCACGCTAATGTTGGAAACGAATCTCTGCTCCATCTTCTTCCCACAATAACTATCACGTTTGTAAAACAAGAGTGGGAATCTCTATGACAATTTTAACCACTCTTCTTGACTGAAGCATAAACCTACTCATTGTCTCTAGTGTCAGCTGTGGATCTGAAGAAATCTGTCCAGCCACCTGCTCATCATTCTTCACCAAAGAAGTCATCCAAACAGAAACTACTACTGCATTGGATCAGCCCATCCAGCTTTCACTTACATCATATAACACAGTTGCAGACATCTAGCTATTCAGCCCCATTTGGATGAGGACACATTAATCTGGTAGGTGCGTTACATGATATTATCTTGTCAGGATGGAACTGAAATTCCTTAGTCTGCCCAACTCCTGGCATCTTTAGCCATCAGTATCTTGGATTGCCATAGATACAATCTTACCAAAATCTCAGCTAATTAATTTAAAATCAGCCCAAGAACTTTCCAACTATTTTGCTTTATCACTTCACATTCTAGAAATAATAGAGAATTTATAATACAGTGGAAATTATATTCTAGCTGCCTTTACAATGTCCTCTCTGCCAGTTGGGTTATAATTACATTGCTACACTGAATTCCCTGTGCACTGTTCTCATTGACCCACATTGCTATCATATGAGTGCACCTGGATATAGTGCCAAAGTATGGCACTATATTGTGCCCCACAGACATAGTCACAACTCCAAGCCATTGGTTTAGCAACTGAAGGGCAAGGACAGGATGACAAACGTCTAGCAGGTAGGCTCTGTCAAATCCTGCAGTAGAGTTTGAAAAGTTATGGTTTTTATTTGTCTAGTCCCACCTCTTATTTAGATGTTGCTGCATCTGTGCAAGCAGAAGCAGAATGGGACAGGGCAGAGCCACTGCATTTCAGAATTCTGGCACAAATTTAAGTTGGTGTTCCTTTATATACTCATGTGCTGCCTTGTTTTTGATGAATCAAGGATGTTAAACAATTTTCTTATAATGCATGCTAGTCCATATCATCAAAGGGTCCAAAGAGGCTGCCTTTTGTTTCAGCAAATGCTACTGCTAAGAGTCTATTTCATCCTGAGAGGAAAAATCTACTTTACCTAATTGTCTACTGCAAAGATTTACCAGTTTGCTTTATATCACCTGCTTTTATTAGAAAATTATTGTCATTATATGGAAAATACATTCCCATTGTGATAGATATGTATTATATATACACATATTTTTCCAATTGTGAAATGTATGTGTATATGTATATCTATACCAGTATCTTTCCTACAAAATATATATCTAAATAATCCGATAACTTGAGAGAAAATTCTCTCTTATGTTGCTTTACATTCGCACTGCAAAACCGCTACCTCCCATAAATCCCCAGCAATACTTTCCATTTGTCCTACACAGTTCCCTACACATAGCACTTCGATGAGTACTAACCCACCAGCTTGGCAAGGAAATGAACATGCTGTGGCGAGCTCTAAGCTGTGCGCATGGAGACTGTCAAAAATGATTGACTTTGGACAAGAAGTTCTAAAGTTAGTGGAGGGAGAAGGAGAGGAAAAAACCAAGGATTGATAGATGGTGTAATTGCATATGGTTAGAAAGCCTTACAAAACAATGCTAAAAACGAGGCTAGGGGAATGAAATATAAACTATTTGACAAAAGATGTAGGACAGAGGTAAGTGACACCACTTAAAATAAGAACAGCCAATAGCCAGAGACATCAAGGCAAATGATAAGATGTTAAACATTACCATAAATGGAGAACTTTTACTGCAGGTTAATCTGCCAGTGTTTAACTCTTAGCTATTAAGAGGATAGGGGATGAGCAGATAAGGCTTTAGAAATAAAAATTGTATTTTTACCTCTCTGCTGGTGAGGACATGGGTGATATTTCTGGATTGCTGTTATGTTTCTAAAGGTAATCAAGTCATGGTATTAAAAGTGATTCCTAGCAATCCTGTTGATCAGAATAACTAAAAGAAGTTGGCAAAAAGCAAATCCCCAGAAGCAATGCTATTCACACTGCAATTTGACTGAAATTAGAGAAAAAAGCAAATGAAATAATTAGATCTAATAACTAAATCTTATTAAAAATATTAAACAAAATGAACTTTAAAAATAAATTAGCATTTCAAAGTATATATTTTTCCTATTTTTAATTATTTCCTCAACCAGCTTTAGATATTGTTATTACTGGTACTAAGCAAGAGATACATTGGATCTGCAGGAACAGAATGGTCCCAGACTACCTGTAGATGTCTGTTTGCATCTAAGGCTGTGCTTCCCATGAAGGATGATGATGCCAGGCCAACCCTATGGGCTTGAAAGCTACTCTGGAGATATATCCCCAGAAAAGGTCATTGACCTTTGTCTCCTCTCCTCTTGTCTTTTCCTAAATTGCCATGTGAAGCCTGTAATGTTTACTCCAAGTCAATGGGAGGGAGTCAAAGGCTGTGGCTTTAGCTCCAGTTTGTTGGTGAATGGCTGGCTCTTTTCATCCTTCCCTGATATGATAGTGAGTTGTACTCATTTTGGGGGATGCACCACAGTGATAGACCTGGCATCCACGAAGAGAGATGTGCTTCCCGTGGAAGCAAGGACTGCCTGGCTAGAGGCAGCTAAAGGGCTTGGCTGTTAATAGTTGTGAAACAGAAATATGACTTCCTTAGAGCTTCTGTATTGAGTTGGAGTATGAGGAAGGAATACTGATGTGACGCTTAAGGAAACACATGGGTTTTCAGTGGGCTCAATTAAGAGTAGAGGAAGCTGTTTATGAGTAGGTGAATGAAAGAGTATTTTGCTGGAAGCTGAAGTGCAGGATTTGAAGAAAAGGTGTGCACTGGGGAGTCTGTTTTACTGGTGGCAGAGGTGCAAGCACTTTTTAAGAATGGAGAGCAGGCAGCGTAGTTTTATTAGGCTGCCACAGACCTTCAAGACTGGACTACAAAGAAAGAAAATCCTGATCTAAAAAGATTGAGAGCTACTGGTTTGAATAGCCATCTCCTCGGTGATGTTACATATTTTGGTTTTACTTACTAACGGGAAGTGACAACTGAAGTTGTCGTTCATTCTTGACATCAAGGTTGGACTGCAGACGGTAAAAGAGTTTCTGAGTTAAGGGACTAGCCAACAATGAGAAAGATTTGGATTCAATTCTTCAACCTTCATTCACCACTTTTGGCCTTTTGCCCTGTTCTGCCACAGCCTGTGGGTGACCTAAAATATTTAATTTCTCTAGGTCTTCTAGCAACATAACAATGAGATTCAACACACTTTCTCTAGATCTTCATTCCTGATGCAACATAACAAGGCTATTGTGAGAATAACTGCTTCATTCATGTTGTGAGGTGATGAGAAAAACTGATGAAAGATGCAATGTGAACTTCAAGGGAAAAGTTGACTGATTTACATGAAAACACCTAAACTTCTAAACAGCTTCGTTTATGACTGGAATGGTACTGAATATTATTAGCTCACAAAAATAAATTAAAAAAACATATAAATGCAGTAGCATTACCAGAATTGCTAAATTCAATTACTATTGCATTGTGACACAACTTGAAAGATGTCTCTCAGATAATGTAATTGAGAGATTATTTCACTGCCATCAGATTAAGATGTAGTTGGAAGTGTCTTTCTTGTTTAAATTTTTTGCTTGGATTCCTGCTGAATTATAAAGAGATGGGCTCCTGTCTTGAAGTTGTTAGATTCTTTCCTATCCTGTAGTGTATTTTCAGAGCATTTTAAAATAATCTCCAACAGCCAAAGACTTCCTGTAAAATCTTTAAACTATTATTGTGAAATATAAAAGGCTGTAAAAATTGGAATAGACACGGAATTTTAAAAATAAAAACAGGATTGGAAAAAAGGCAATAAAGAAAATCAGAGGTATTGCTAATAAAATAATGCCTCTCTGTTGGAATTAACAAACAAATTGAGCTATAACAATTTGTTTCTTTAGCATTGTTTCTCTTCTATATCACATCTCTCGTTTAAAGATTAAGAAATACCTCTTTTGCAGTTTGTTAGCTTTTCTTTTTTAAGGGGGACAAATTTAGGCAAGGTACTTTGTCTATTTAGTTTACATGCTAGAAAATCCTCAGTCTCTGTGTACATTTGAAAGCTTCACTGCTTAGACCAGGTCAGTTTACAACCAATTTAATTGAACGTACACTACTACACAGACACTTTATTTCAGTCCAGTATATGCCAGTTCCAAGTGGTTTAAAATAAACTGAAACAACAAGAGATTAAACCAGTATTTACACAATTGTTGCATTACCTTAATTTAAATTGGAGTTACTTTCTTGGCAAGTTCTCCCTAAAACAGCCTCACTATATTAAGTAACAGAACTATGTAATTTAATGAATTGCCACCCTTCAACTGGAGGTTACTGCCTCTTTAGTTGAAATGTGATAACTGGACTGAATGTCCTACCACAAACATGAAAGGAAAAAGATTAAATGAAAACACGTCTTTGATGGGGACATGACTTCTGCCTGAAGGCTTTTATCTAGTCCTACTATATAAGAGCAAGGGAACATAAAGAAATTGATTTTCAATTTAAAGCTATTGATAGATCATGGCCGATTACTAATAATAAGCTATTCCATAAACAGAGGAATCAGCAAAGTCTGCTTTCTTATACAGTTGTGTCCTGTGTCCTTTAAGAAATGACAAAAATCCCAGCTCTCTTATATGATGTGTCCCCCTGCCTTCCACAGTATCTATCACTTTCTCCTATATCCCTCTACAGGATGAGAAGAAATAGCATATTTCTGCCTGAGTTGTAGCTCCATGTGTGTAGATAGGTTAGATCTCACGTGCACAACTGTTGCAGAGTCAGAAAGACGAGCAGAACAGGTAACTTGGGATCACGCTGTAGCATTTCCCTAAAGGGGCAGTGAGGAGAGAATGGGAGTGCCAATTTGGCGCTCTCTCTGCTTATCTGACAGTTTTCAGGAAATTTCTGTAGCTTAATAACTACAAATGCTCTTAGTCTCCGTTTAATTTAGTTTGAAATTGCTGACTGAGTAAAAAAAGAAGTGTGAAATGAAACACATCTCAGCTATATAAGCTTTACTTCCTCAGGCGAGGAACGCTTTGGGCACCAGTTTCATATATATGTTTAGGTATTTCAAACACTTCAGTATATATGGATATCCTGAAGTTTTTGCAGGTAGGCACATTGAGGAATGGATGCGTTATGCTTCTTGTCAAATACTGCTAACCTAGTTAATGGCAGACCTGTGAGGAGAAAACATGTAGTTTCATTTCCAGTCTCGTACCCTAACCACTGGATAATGTTCTTCTTTGGTATTTGCTTCCAAAGAGAAATCAATGAGCTCACTTTCTCCAGGGAGTTGGAAAGACTGGCCATAGGAGCTTCCTTGTATTTTTATTCTAGCAAGGAACTTAACATGACAAATGGGTTTACAATTTCCAGTTGTCTTTTCTGCAGCAACAATGGAAGCACTCACCCAAGGATGAAATGTCAACAAAATGTCCAGTCACAGGACAAGGCCCTTCTGGGAGACCAAACTTTACATCAATATTTGAATTTATCAGAAGGTGAAAACTTGCTTTTATCAGAAATTTCAAAACATTTCTGTTCTTGGTTTGGAATTATTTGAAATTGACTTATTTTGCATTTTGCAGTTTTCTAAGCATTTAAAATTTAAAATAATGGAAAGACTTATCAAAAGTTTTCAAGTCTTATAACCTTTAATGAACTATTATGTTTCCAGAATGGTTTGAGAATTAAATTAAAAATGCCTTTGTGAGAAACCGATTTATTTTGCCACTATTGATAAGAGGAGCTTGAAAAGGCAATTTTTGACAAATCTTTTCATTATTCCATTAGAGGCTCTAATGAGCATTTTGATGTAATGGGAGCCACACAAGGACTTTCCTACTGTTGTCATTAATTCAGTCAGAATCATCACGCTTAAAATACTCAACATCTTTGCTGCTTTCCACACCATTGATTAGGGAGGAGGTTTTGCAGACCTGGCTGTGAGACCTCACCAGGATGAACAGTTATACTTTAAGATGGCTTTGATCATTCCCGGCAGACCTGCAGCTACTCCTTTTACTCACGACCTTTCACCATTCCTATTTAGCAGCAGTTCAGCAAGACTTCTGGGAGAGAATGTGCAGTGCCCTGAGCTACAATGCCAGCAATGGGCTGACAGCACCCAGCTCTGCGCCTCAAGGCTGGCTTGTTCCCAGCTGTTCTGCTGCCTGTAGGAAATTGGAAGCCTGCTGAATGAAAGGCAGATGGTGTGATGGACAACCTCTGATCCCTATCGGCAAGTTACACAATGTAGACCGGTAGATCTTTTCAGTACATGATAAAATGAATTGTGCTTGCACTGTCACCAAATTAACTCCTGGTTTTAGTGCTTACAGACCATCGGAACTGAAGATGGTTTGCTAGTCCTATCTAAAATGTTGGAAAACAGGCATGCTGTCAGTCTGATTTTACACCCTCTTCATTTTTGCATGAGAACATTATCAGCTCAAGGGAAAAAGGCTCTAATAAGTACGGTGAAGAATATACAGTGATTTATTTTCATAGTCTAACATTAGGTTAGAGATACGTACAAAAAATAGCAAAGGAGAATTGAAGTTAACTTTAAAAATGAAGCCAAAATAAATCTTCTGAAAGTAACAACACAGAAGTTTATTAATCAGTAAACTAAATAAAAATAAATCACTTCTGCAGTAAAACAAACCCAGAACTATGGTCATGAAATGAGTGGAATCGTAGGCTAAAACACTAGCTATTCTGAATAATGTGATTGAAATGTATTCCTATACACATAAAGTAGTTTATCTTCTACTCCAAATACTAGTCTTGATGAAGCGAGGAACCCTTAGCATCAAATCTGATGACTTATATTCATTGCCTGGAAAAGTAGAGTTGCATCTTTAATCTGTACTTTAGTAGTACAGTCTCTAGCTGAGCCCAAGACTTTGCCTTTATTACCTGAAAAAAAGCTCTTTACGCTTCCTCTATGAGAATTTCTATAAGCTCCATCCTCCCAGTTTGCACATTTTGAGAGTACATAAAGTGCTGGGTGATTAGACCTCATACTTGAACGATACACTTGAGTAGACTGAGGTGTTTTGAATAGGGACCTTGGAGGGAATACATTTCTCCTCTCCCACCAAAACTGCCTAATGAAGTGCCTGTTGCCTCATCTTCAACTACCAGTATCAAAGTTGCACGCAACCTAGATTTTCAGCACACTGCAAGTGGGGTGTATTTGTAGAGACACATGCTTGCAAGGAGACAAGGTTGTAGCCAAGAGGCTCCATTCATGCCGTAAGGGGAAGTACAAGCCTCTCCGTGGACACGGAGGCAGATGGTTTCTCATCAGCATGGAGAGCTGACATCATTTTTAAGAGTTGCAGGGGCTGTGATGGCATTTGTTTACCCAACTGATTCCTGTGCCAGGTACAGTGTGGCAGGCGGGAATCAGGAGACGGATGGCACGGCTCTCTTTCAGATTTTTACTCGGGGTTTGGTGTCTCTGGTTTCCGGATGGGGTGTGCCTTCAGCGGCTGTTTCTCTGGTTGCCAGGAGGGACAGAGAAGATAAATGAAATGGCTGAGCATTCCAAGCCCTCATTCAGGCTACGGTTGCTAGGTGGTTTTAGTTCCCAGATTGGGTGGCTCCCCTGTTTCTTTGGCTCCCAGCAGGGACAATGAAGATGGATGACATCGCAAAGTGCTTTATAGCTGTCGTTCAGGCTCCAATGTCTTCCCCATTCTGGTACAAGATTCCTCAATATCTAAGGAAAAGTAGGAAAGCGCCTTATATGTCCAACCTCTGTATAATAAACGAGGGTTAATACTGGCTTGTTTCATCACAGTTTTATTCTTCTTTTTTATACTCATAAAAAAAATGTCACATCTAATGGCCAGTTTTAACTAAAGACACAGTGGGCTGAAGTCTGAGGACTAGATAGTCTGCTCTAATTCACAGACAGATAGATTTAGGGGATAGTATTAGGGGACTTGACTTTTCTCAGCCACAGCAATAGCCTAGCAACTCCTGCTTCTCCTTGCTACCTTGCACTGGACACCTACTTGTGTTGGTACCACTTTTGGTGGGGCTACATGTTGCCACCTCACAAAAAAAAAACACATTGGAGAAGAAAAAAAATGCTGCTTCTAACTGGAGTAAATTTCAAATCTAGATCACCTTGCAGGTCCAGAAACAGTTTAATAGTGACACAACTGAGAAGGCAACAGTGGCTGCTCAAGATGGTTCAGGTGTCCCGAAGAAACACAATGTGCAATCAATCATAGCCTTTTCTGTGCCAAAGTAGGTAAGGATATTCACAGTGTTTGACTTCGGCATCCTAGTTTACAAGCATTTGTATGTCAACGATGGTCCCAAAAAAGGAAGAATGAATGGCCAGGAAGGGGATTTCCCCATTTTGGCAGTGGTAGTCACCGCATTGTTTCAAGATACACTGTGAAACTCGCCCTTCAATGTTAGAGAGTGGGTAAAGGGAATTTTTCTGTTGGGGTAGGGATTATCTTTTTAATGTGTTTGTAAAATACCTGACACAGGAAGGGTGGGGTCTTCCTCTGATAGAAATGGCAAGAAGAATAGAGCACTTCAGGAAATCTTGCACTCAGCAAGAGGAGCCTAATCTCATTAAAGGGACATGAGGATGATACACTGTATAAGCTGATTAACATTTACGCAGAGAACACTACTGCTTTTGAGATATTTTGAAAAAGGATGCCTATTTATAGTATGAAGAAGCTGAAAAAATACCAGATAGCTTCTATTTGAAAAAAACCCAAACCCCTACAATAATAGGTATAATAAAAACCTTGTTTACACTACTGCAAAAGGGTTCTCCAGTAATTCAAAATAGAGCTCCCTGTTTGCGTTCGCACACTGAATTTTTCTTTCTATGCATTTCTCATAGATGGAGTGGTTTAATAAAGTAGAAAAACAAAAAGATAAACAGTCAAATGACTTCAGACATGCTTAATTGAAACTTAATTTAATGCTTCTGAAAGGCACTGGATTAGCAACATCAGAAATTGAATTATTCATTCGCAGAACAAGAACTTTCTGTGCAGTACTGATGACATCTTTTCATCTGATCCCATGAACGGGACTCCACAAGGAACATTAGAAAATGTTCAGATGAGAAATATAGTTTTCTGCTTCTCTGATACAATAGCAGCTGGCACTTTTTTTGTTTATTTGGGGCTGAAGGGAAGGAGCTGATGATGGTAATATCTACTCACTAGGATCTGAATTGGAATTACTAGCTTATTTCATATTGGGTTATAGAACACCATTAGATGAGCTGAAGTTCCTAAGGGCTCCCGTTACTGACTTATGGTAGGTTTCAGTTGGTGATCTATAATGCAAAGGACCTAGTTCCCACTATGAGTTCTCTTAGCAGTTTGCAGACTGTTTTTTTTTTGCCAAATTAGCATTTGTTTCTGATATATAAAACTACCCACAGCTGGGATACCCCTGTAATTTTAGAGATGAAATCAGCTATTTTCGCACACAAATGCATAATCATATAATCAACTTGGCTTAGTTTTTAAAGGTATCTTCAAAGACTTTTTAATGGGCAGCGCTGGCTTTTCTTAGGCTAGTTGTGCACTTCAAAAAGGGGGAGTTAGGGCATGGTCAGACAAGCTCTGGCAAATCTAGCTTTTGCTTTTGCAGTTTAAGAAATTACTGCCCCCAGCTCTCTGTTCAGCCTCTCTCCTCAAAGTTACCAACCCTACACCAGGTTTTGCAGGGAATTGGCTGAGACATGCAAATCCATTCCCTTTTGCTGACTTTGTTATGTGTGCACTAACCTCCAGGAGAGGCCTGGTGCAGCTTCAACCAAAGCTGCCACTTCTGTTGTGAACATGGAGAAATGTGAGGCTTGGCCACCGTAAACAGCAGGGCATTTGGAGAAAGCCAAATCAATTAGGACACAACAGAAGCCAGGGAAACCTTTGTCAGCATGAACAAAGGTCATGTCTTCATTGTTCTCTGTATGTCCACCCCTTTTGCCATAAAGACCTATGCCTATAGACTGTATTTATTTTTTCTAATAGATTCTCTGGTAGAAAACGGCCCACAGTTCCCATCCTTTGGCTGTTTCTGCCGAGTATGGGTGCTCCTTGCTCTCACTCACATCTCTTACAACCCTGGGTGGTACATGCAATTCGCCTCTGATGCTGTCCTACTTTGACAAAAGCCAAAGACCAGAGCTGATACCACCTTTGTTTGTGCTTCAAGGTCCTCAGGGAAACATCCAAGCAGGAGGGATCTCTGAAGAAAACCCCAAACTGTGGGCATACAAATGTAGAATCTAGGGACAAACTCATAGCTTATTTCCTAATTTATGGACAGGGATAATTTGCATATAAATGACATTTGTTCATGATGAATTTGAAGCATAGCCCATGATCTAGGCCAGGTGGACAGGTAAAATAGACTGTTAGGAGTGAGAACAGTCACTCAGCCTACTGAAGCACACTAACAATTTAGATAAATAATTAGATTGTTTACCCTAATCAGGAAAAGGCTTGTGAGCTTTTGAGAATCTCCTTCTATTTTGTAGTCAAGATATAGAATGTTCTCTAATGGGAATGAAGTTTATGAGGGGAAAAATATTTCATCTGTGTAAGGATATTTGTGACGGGAATTTCAATTGAGGGCACTTCATTAACAACAGGATCTCTAACCATCCCTTTCTGTTGTGCTTTACAATGTGTGAAGGTACTTTTAAATAAGAATAACTGAAATTATTAATAGGTATATATGTCCAACTTGCTGAAATATGTAAGTGAAATCTCAAACATGCTTAATGCTTGCCTGCTTTCAAATGTTCCGTAGAGTCGAATTAACTGTGGTTTGCTGTCAATGGTTGGCAGCAGGCATATTGCTCAGTAGATCCAAATATGACATTTCAAATTGTTATTTAATCCATAAGAAAAGGAGTGATTGTCACATCTTGATATATTTAGTATTGGGAGATTGATAAAGGTTCACTCTGCAGCTCTTAGAAATAATAGAATGTTATTGAATCAAGTGAGGCTCATGCAGCGTGTGCTATTGCCACTGTAAATTAGAATTACAACCCATATGGTGACAGGTTCATGGTGGAATTGTCTCTCTAAACGCGGGTTGTCTTTACTAAGCTGCTTGCCTGGAAGGGTATGCATATTATGAAATATTTCTGTTCCTTGCACTTAATATATGGATAAATTATGAGGCTCTAAGATCCATAAAGGTGTAAATTATATGTTGGATTGTAGTTTTATTAGATTGGTCGACACATTTTGAATAATGATTTATAAAATGGTAATATTTTTTTCTTTTCCAATGTTGATATTTTAATGATTATTTTTTTAATTCCAATTTTAAAAAATGAAAAATTAATGATGTGACACTTTTTTCCCCCTTCTTTTTCTAAGAAAATACATTCTATGCTATTGCACTTTCTCTCTTGGTCTGTAGAAGTGCTTCTTGTCCTATAATGATTTAGATTCTGTTGGACAATTTCAATCAAATTTTGCAAGGCATGGACATTTGACAGATATTAAGTTCCTGCAAAGTTTATAAAAAGATATTAACAAGTGGAAAACAGAGATCCTTGTGACAGAGACTCTTGTAAATCCCTCTGTTGAAGGAAAAGTGCAATGTGAACCCAAACCATGGTAGACTAGACAGAATACACATGCAAGACCAATCTTGACATAAAAATCCAAAGAAAACCTCAGTTGTAACTGCTCTTCACAGAGCTACCTGTTGGTTGATCAGCCTTTGCTCTCTCTCTTCCTGTTAAATGTCTCCCTTTTATGTAGTACCTCAAAACAAATAGTCCAGTAATACCACTAACATTTCACTGCTCCGGAAAGGGGCAGTCCTACTCCTTGCTCCTCCCTTCCAGCGCCTCTACTTCTGGCCATCCTGTCACGTCCCCTCCCTCAGCTCACTAGCGTTAGAAAAAAATAATTTGCTTCTCTGGCCTTTTTTTCTGGGTTAGTGAATATAATTAGTTCAGTGCATATCTTACACGTGCCAGGGCTTGCACAAAGGAGTGGGGAGAATGTGTTAACAGTGGTGGGGTAGCAGCAGTGAGCTGCTAGATTGACTCCGTTTGATGAGAATTTTATTTTAGGCCACTCTACCTCTACCAGAGATTATCCACATGCAAGTTTTGTAAGGTTTAGTTTCTTTTCACTGATATTGTATCTCTAGTTAATTTGACTTAGCTGTCCTAGGAATTCCTGTTTCAACATGAGACCTTTGCGGACGATAAAAGAGCAGGCCACAGATAAGGCATAGAAAACAGTTTGGCTATATAAAAGAGAGAATATTGGAAATTCAGAAGGTGAAAAAACATACCACCACCAGTTACTACGGGCTTCGACAGAGAAGGGGCGTCTGGTGCATTTAGCTACACCAGAGAGGCAGCCAATGTTGCCTCTCCTACCTATCTACACCACTCACCTGCTAGAAATCATTACATCCAAAAATGCATTCACCGCCCCCCCGACAGTCAGTGTTTTAACACAGGCCAAACTTCAGCCCCAATTAAGGCAAGCGAACTGGCCCAAACCCATGTCCTGCCTTGCTGGTCCTGTGAGCTGGGATGGCAGTGGGAGTGTTGCTGTGTCCCCAGGGTCAGAGCAGGAAGGCAGCACAGCTGCCATTTGTTACTCAGGATCACGACTCCAGAAGGCAATTAAATCTGGACCTCTTCCGAGAGAGTTATTACCCTGGAGATGTGTCCGTTTTGATTCTGGAAATGATCCTACCGTGAACAAAAAGCTGGGAATACTAATAATGGAAAGAGATTTCTTAGAAATTGAAAGAAAAGAATAAATGAGGATGAAAGACCTCCCACGGTTAAATGTAATCACAATTTTAAAGGCATAATTAAAAAGCCACAGAGTTTTAGCTAATATTTAAACAGATGACAACAGCTGAAAATGATGAAGATTCTTCTACAGAAAAGCTAAATATTTCCAGTATTGATAGAAATATTTCCACGCGGAACACTTCAGGCATTGACATATTAGACACTCATAGATTATGCTGAATATTTGGCTAATGCTTGGCTTTGAATTGTATAAAATAGTGATGGCAATCATTTGCTGTCTTGAAAAATCTGGACTATAAGTAGTACTGAGGGTTCATTACTACGTTTAGCCTGGTTTCTTAAGGAAAGAGGTTCACAGATCCCACAGATCCCCCCGCACGTGTGTGTATTTCAACCAAAGTCATCAGAAGGGTGATCTCACAGAAATTAAGACTTTTTTTTTAATGAAAACAGCCAAAAAGAAAAAGCACTTGGTAAGTGAAAGCATAGGAGATGAGTTCAGCCATCACAGCATCCCTATCCAGCATCCATATATTGGGGAGAAATGGGATCACTTCACCCTTAGGCAATTAGAGGTCACACCTTCTTAGACACCAGAAAACTCATGATGCACAAATCCGTAGGAAACAACGCTTCTACCACTCATATAATCACTTGCTTTACTACCATAAAGACACTAACTGAGATATTTTGCTTTTCATGCAGTGGCTTCTGCAATATTTGCACATAACTGTGTGTTGTGGGTTAACCCTACTAGGCAGCTAAGTCAGACCCAGTACACTGTACCAATTTTGTTTTCAATCTAGAAATGAAAATGACCTTTCCTGTCATACCTATTTTTGTAGCTGAAGACTATGACCGTCTAAGCAAAGCAGTATCCAAGACTGCCACGCCATCCTGCAGAGGAACATACAAATGTAAGTGCCCTATAAAAACTTAATTTACGCAGAACAAAGGAACCTTTTCAGGCTACAAAGCATGATATGAAAATGGAAGCTGCATCAGCTGCCTTTGGATTCCAGCACTGCAAATTGTCTAAACTGCACTTTGTAATTAAGCAGAGTTATTAAGGTAGTAGTGTTAAAGAAGATACATTGAAGGCTAGAAGCAAACAAACTGCGGCAGCACGGAGATCCTGAAGGTTAAATTTCCCTGCTGAGAAGCACTGTGAATTGACCTGTGTTGTTATGACCAATATTATTGCTATATTCAAGTAAGCTAAGTTAACTCTACTTTGGGTATCTCTGTGTGACACCGTTGTTTGCCACATAGACACTCTTCTGCGCCTTGGTAAACAAAGCTAATAGGGTAGTACAACCTATTTCAGGTATCAACTTAGTATCTTAACCTTCCTGGATATGCTGTGCATTAGAGAAGCTGGCACAGAAATCTAGTAGAGATTTCTGATCTCCAGGAAATCAGGAACTGCCAACATGTTGTGGTATTCTGGGCAAAAGAGATTATTATGCTCATTTTAAAAGGTAAGCCTCGTCTTTTCACTGAGATGAAATTTTCCTGCAGGAAGCTTATCAAAATTCCCCATTGTGTGTACCTATAAAAAATATAGATCCACTGATTTCTTTTTTGGTTTTAGACAAAGTAGAGGTATCTTTAAAAAGTCTGCTTTTTATTTGTTGTTTGAGTTTAATACATTTAAAACTTACAAACTGCAGACTTACCCATGTACATATATTGATGATGCCCACTATAAAGAGCATGTATTGAATTTAATATTGCCTCAATTAAGTATTTGCATTTCCTTCATAAGTTTTCATTTACAGTAATGTATTTGTCGATGAAAGTATTTTACTGTGGATATGCAAAACAATTTGAAGCATTTTGCTGTGGTGAAAAAAACACAAAATGCATTTAGCAGCAGTCAGGATTTACAGGACAGGACACTACCACAGAGCCAGGTTTAGAGACATACCAAGTTCCCTGTTGTGGAAGCATTCTCTAGTACCTAAATCCTGCCCGAAGCCCCAGTCCCTCCTGACAGCTGACAGAGGGTTCACATCTCATTTCTGCCCCATCAGGAAAAGCGCCTGGTCCTGCTGGGAATTTGCATCAATTTAGCTCATTCTAACAAATCTTTATTGGCACAGAAGAAAGAATATCCCGGTGGTTAGCATGGTAGCCACAGGCTACTTCTGTGATCTTGAGCAGTCATTTAGAGGCAGAATCGTTAAAGAATGCGGTAAGTAGTCAGTAGGATTTCCAGAGCCACTTAAGGGCCTGTTTGCCACAGAGAACAATAGAAATTAGGCACCTGGTGCTTTCAAAAATCCTGTCTAGGTGCCTATGGCCATGTCTAGACTGCAGAGCAGTTGCACTCCAGGGCTCTACACCTTGTGTGCATAGATTTTCTTCCCATGGAAACCAAAGCTCAGGGTGGGGAGAGTGGGATGCTCAGCTCAGAGATTGCACCTTGACACAGCTGACGCACTGGGAAGCACTCCTGCAGCCCTTCCTACATCTTTAAATATCTAAACAGTTTTTAAGCTTCTAAACAAAGCATCCAAGTACGTTAAAAAATCACGCTATATTTATTGCTCTGGGACTTGTTTCTCCGTCAGTAAGATAAAGCTAATAATTCTTTTCTCACGTGGCCATTACAAAGAAAAATACATCAACAACTTTGCAGAACTCAGAAGCCATACAAACACTAACCAAGAAGTGCGTGACTCTTAGTCTATGTGGGGGTAACACAGATTGCCAGCAGGAGAAGAGAGGTTAAGGTAGTACTAGTCCTCCTATTAATGCAGCTTTATGTAGCATGTAACTCTCCCGTTCACCGCGCAATAATATTCCTCCCTGTGATGTGAGCAATAGATACAACCTTCCCAGACTGAAATGGTGTCACTAACAGGCTGCTTCTGCACAGCTTTTCCATCCCCAATGGCTATATAAATTCTCACCATGCAAGTATTTGATCTACCTTGGATTTTCATTTGTCCAAAATAACGTCCAACGGCCAGTAAGTTCTATGGCTAAGCTCCATTTTTGCACTGAACTGTGGAAGTTATTTATAGCTATAAATGAGGATGATTTTTGAGAATACTGTCTCTATAGAAACTAGTGGTGGACTAGACCAAGGAGGTTTCTTAGAGGAAATTCCCTGCTCTTTTCCTTTTGTAGGTGATGCCAGGAAGAGTTTGAACTTCTTGTTGGCTGGTAGGGAAGGATGTATTTGGCATATCTGGTATTATTAATTTCTCTTCTCTGAATAAAAATGTAAACATTTACAATTGACAATATATACTTACATAAAAATATTTTTCAATTGTATTTCAGTTGGGTCCATGTGTTCACTTCACTTACATTCCATAAAACCAAGGGAAATTCCAACACACACACACAAAATTGCATTAAGATGGTGTTAAGGTTGCTGACTCTCATTCCTAAATAACACAAAAACTAAAAGTACAGGAAATCCTGAGTTAAGACTCTTTCACAAACTTTAGACATAATTTCCTTTTTCATACATAATACTTCCTTCAGTGCTAGTGGAATCAATTTGTGGCTGGCTGTTCTGGCACTGGGACAATAATGTGGTGGCGGAATAGAGCAAATCTGCGTGGACCCATTTCTTTTCCACTTATATGTGTGGTATTACCATAAGGCCAAATCTTTTAAAAGCAGGGAGTGATTTTGAGTACTTAAAGCTAAGACATCTGAAGTGCTCCAATTCTTGGAGATTACTGCCAGAAGGAAAACTGAAAATAATTTAAAAATTTGGAAAATCCTACATGGAGTAGGAATCCCAATAAGCGCTGCACTTTCATTTAATTGTCAAGTTGCTTGCTATATAGAGATTTTAACATCTTTCCGATCCCTAATAATTCACTTTTCTGAAGGCATCCCATGAAATCAAAATATTACAATAAATATCAGTCTTTCCGTGAAGGGAACTCCTGCTGTGAAAGATAATAGTAAATTGCATTAGCACGTTTCCTGTAACCAAAAGGATCTGCATTACGGGTGGAACCATTAAAAGCCCTTCACCTACTGAGGTTTTATCAGTTTCAGGGGCAGGTTCCATACTTTGAGGCCAGCCAGTGAATTGTGCTTGCTGCTGGGGAAGGAAGCAATAAATGTTTAGATGCTGATAGCAACATTCCTCGCTATTTTAGAACAGGAAGTTAAGGAGCAACATGCAGCTGGAACTGCAAGGAATGTCCCAGTAGTCTCTCTGAATTTGGTTACTGCTTGGAACTTGCCCAGCACAACAAGGGCAGTGCCACAATTCATGTGAAAGCACCATCTTGTGATTTTTCACTCTCTCTTGACAACATTAAAGAAAAAAGCAGCCTACTTGGGCACTGCTACGGCACAAAATTACCCGATAGCAGAGCTATAAATGAGACCCATCACTTCAGCATCTTGAGATGTTCTAAAACATACTTAACTGAATCTTCTATCCCCAAGTAGCACAAGGTTTTCCAGGCTTTCCTTAGCAATATAAAATAATCTATAGAATGGCAAATCCGAACGTGATGAACTCGATACCAACAATTACATACACTGAAAGCCTTCTGTTCACACAGAATAATAACTGCCTTGATGAAGAGTCCATAGTGAAGTTATTTCCATTTTATACTGCAGCTAAGACTATGCAGCAACACAGCTGAAGTGATGGAAGAAGTCCTGTACCTCAGTCAGTTTGTGGCCACGTACTCCCTCTGCTTCCTGCATCATACCTAATAAAAGTGACTCAGTTCAACTGGCTGATCCAGTGGAAAGCTAACTCTGAAAAAAATAAGAAGCTGTTCCTCACTGATTCAGTCGGCCACATCAGGTCACACTGAGGCTGCGTGACTTGGATCTGGTAACAACAGCTGGGGGAGAGATGGGCAGAGCAAGACCATGCTTTCCAGCAACTGCCATCAGTACAGTCCCTTAGCTTATACCACGAAAACTCACCCTCAGAGAGAACAGTGCAATTTGGTGTAAGGACAGTGGGCATCCTCCTCTCTACACACAAAGGAAAGCGGTGGGACAGAAGGCAAAGAGAACGCAGGACCAGTACACCTTTACCCAGCACGCCGAAAGCAAGCTGTGGCAGACTGCTGAGAAGAGCTAGTCCCAGGCTGGGGGGCCTTAATTAAGTCAGCAGCAGGACACAGCTACAAAAAGGTCTAAAAACCTGAGGGATTTAAAAATAGGCACTGTCACTTTCCATTGTCACAAGAAGCATGCTTGAAATTTGGATGGAATTTAGGAAAGCAGTGTCAGGAGCCTGCCTGTCCCATCCTGTTCAGGAGTTCTGAAATGCCTGTCTAGTGCAGTTCCATTCATCATAGACCTTTTCAGCGGTTTGGCTTATATGTGACAAAGAAACCTGTAGTGATGTCCGCCCTGAACAAAAATGAGGAAGCCATTTTTCCTAACTCCGTCATCCCAGGTTAGCTACTCATTTTAGACAGCCATTACAGTTCATACCAAGAAATATTCACCTTAGGTGTCATTCTTTTGCCTTACTTCTGCCTTACACCTACATTGGGTGAAATGGATTGCGCTCCACAAGATGCTTACTTCTTTCCCTCGACAGTAAGGGGGAGTTAGGGTGATTAGCTCAGGTGCAGCTGTCTGTTTCAGACAGTTGAAGATAAGTGAGAGGCATCTCATATGAGGAGCTGTCACCCTCTGTCCAGCTGTAGATGATGAAATACATGCTACTGTGATCCAAAAATTAGGAGCAAATGTAGTGAGACTCAGAATTATTTGGTTACACTACTTCTGTCGCCCCATTCCCTCAGAGGCTTTCCCTACCTAGTTAACCTCATATCAATCTCAATGTGTCAGGGCAAAGCTACAGACAGTTCATATCTATCTTTACTAAGCACTGTAAAAGAAGAGAAGGAGAACATTTTCTGGATTCCAATAACAAAATTTTGATAATTAAGGATCAGAGCAATTCATTTCAGTGACCTCTCTTCAACTGCCTTGCATATTGCTTTGTTTAATTTAGTTCTAGATGTTCAAAGAAGCTGAATGTCTACAGGTTTCCTAGGCGTCTTCGTGAATCTCATCATCAGGGAAATGTTGCCCTAATAAAATGTTGCCCTAACAATTACATGTAGTAGTCTCTCATTTAATTTAAATCTGTTCATTCTTGTTACAGTTTCCTTTACAGCAGTAAACAGTCTCTCCTCTCACCTGGTACTTAGATGCCCCAAAGATCATACGCCATTACTATACAACGTTTGGTACTTGGTGATTCAGATGTATCTTGATGTGGATATCTTAACTTTTCCTTGTGAGCCAAGCCAAACCAACCTTCCACAAAATTACTACCTTGAAAAAGCGCTCCTATAAAAATTAGCTTAAATGAATCCAGTTCAACCTCCCCCCCCGCCTTTTTTTTTTTTTCAAATTTGCACTCAGATTATTTGCTCTATGTGAAATTTATCAGTAACTCTTGGAGCTTTTACAGTTTGTGTTTAGAACCCTTCCATGGTACAAGCCTCCAATATACTGTTACTGCCAAAGGAGAAGAGCTCAGGTGCTGCTTCAGGTTTGCTCTGTACTGAGCCTTCAATACACTTCCTTTATTTTCAAGTGTATACAATATGCATTGTAACTGTCTTAAAATTTTTCAAAGCAATATGAAAAATACAGAATTCAAACCCAATTGATAAGCCAAGGGGAAAAAAGGGCTCAAATACACAAGCAGAGTGTGTGCATTAGCTGAGCACTTCATATGCAGACTCATAGTCCATAATAAATCCTATGGAAAAAGCACTAGCAATGGCATGGGGCTCTGAGTCCAAAGTCTTGAAAACTAGCAGTATATTTGGTATTTGTTTTAAAGTCTCTGCTTTTGATTTAACTTCATAACATAGTATAGACAATATATAAGTAAGTGAAGTGAGTTGCCTTTACAATTACAGGAAAGGACTTGATTATATTAAAAAAACACCTCCAAAGCTCAGACATCGGAAAAGAAATCACCACTTTCCCCAAACCCTCTTTCAATGTCACAGATTTTGAATCACTTTCTTGATTTTGTGGGACCTTATTCAGGATCTCTGAATGGCTGGAGTTATCCATATGGCAATAATTGCAGCTATTTTATCATAAATAAACTAGTGTCCTTTTTAATGAAAAGTAGCTTCATTGCATGCTCCTACAACAGCTTTGGTGTGAAACTTGACACTGTGATGACAGCAAAACCATTAAGATGAGTTTTTCTCTGACGACCATGAAAAGAATTTTTGCTCCCCATTTTATTGGACATTGTATTATAGACAGGCCTGGTTGCACACATGCCTAGCAAGGTTGTCCAACATTTCCCATTATGAGACTCTGTTTCCAGTTATTTGTAACTTTGCCAAAGTTTAATTATTTGCACTGAAATTTTCCACACTGAGCATCTGCCTCAGACTGAATTTATTTTTTTTGGAAACAAATAACTCAGCCATTTCTGAGATCAAGGCTAAGGGAAAATACGTCATTTTCTTCATAAAACAACCAACTGAGTTCTGCTGAAATTTTTTAGGGCTACCATGACTTGTAGAATGGGCTTAAAATTTGGCAGAGGCTTGCCTTTGTTTCAAGGACGTAGCGCTCTCCATCTCTCAAAAGAATTTGGCTAAGTTCTAGTCCTTTGGGAAAAAAAAAAGCAGTTCACACATGCTCAGTACAGAAGTCTCAGGTGTCAGCAGTTGCATTTCTCAAAGATTCTGTAATTATAGAACATGTTCCAGACCGAGGCTGAGCAGGAATTTCCTTGCAACTACAGCGCTACGTCATACTGGGCTACAGTCCAAGACGGAGCGCAGAAGCTCTATTTCTCCCACCTACTCCAAACAGGAAGCGAGAAGGAGGAAGCTGCACTATTTAAAAGCAGAGCTTGCAAAAAGCTGATCTGCCTGGAGATGAGGAGCAGACAGGAACCAGGATACCAGAATGCAGAGACAGTCTGAAAAAAGAGGGAACTGGGATGGTTATGGTGATAGAGACAGTAAACTGCATGTGGAAAAGGAGGTGAAGAGATTCAGAGCCATCAGGAAAGAAAAAGAAAGAAGAAGAGTTGCTGAAGTGTTGGCAACTGTGAGAAAGATTGAAAGATCCACTCAGTCTGGGTGAGGGATTGGTGCTGAACATCAGTCTGCAGAGAAACTTATGGTGAAAAAGGAAAAGGGGCCAGGAGAGACAGAGCAGATTAAAAGCTAAAAAGGAAAGGAACTAGTAGAAGGAACCAAACCATCCAAACCTAAGAAGTGGAAATGGAGTTGGAAAGAGAACCAAGGTTAAGGAGAAGGTAAGACTGAGGCAGTGACCGGTAGTGTCAGAAATGTTTATGCTTTACAGGAATAAATTGGGCAATCCTGCTTTGGCAGGGGAGTTGGACTAGATGATCTCTATGGTCCCTTCCAACTCCAAAAAATTCAGCGAAATTCGGTGAAATTCAGTGAAATTCAGTGAAATTCAGTGAAATTCAGTGAAATTCAGGCATCTGTGTCCTATGGATGTGCATTCAATCTGGATGTTGCAGTGGACCCCAAGAACCTTGACTCCAACAAGCCAGCCAGTGTCAGAAAAACAGATGGAAAGCGAAATGTGCTATCATTTTTTTTATGGTTCACAGAGTCAACATAAAATATTTTTCCTAGTTGTTCTGTTAGCTTAAATGTCAGGAGACTATGTGGGGCACCTACATTTTCCTACTCCATGGATAAAACATGCACATTTAGGCATGACAGCTGGAACATATGGGACATTATTTTTTTTTTCATTTTTGGATCAAAAAAGAGAAACTTATCTTTACATACAAAAGTATGATGGAACATTTTTAAGACTCCAAAGCAAGTGTTCAGAAGTTAGGAAATGGAAAAACTAAAGCTATACAATCATGGAGACTTGTCTCCTTTGCGTTTATGTGACACATTTCTTAATTGCATGATTACTTATCCGTTTAATTTCTTTTACAATGGCATTATATACCTTCTTCTCTCTCAAAATCCCTGTGTAATTCTTAGCAAGTCATCTACACTAAAAAATTTTCATATATAGTGCCTCTTTTTCTGGGTGCCTTGCCTGAATTCCTATGATCTGGCTTACAGAAGTCTTGCACACTTGAGAAGTCACCAGGAATTACAACCTGAATAAATAAATTGCTATATTAAAGCTCAAGATCATACAAATTGAACCGAGTACCCCAAATTACAGGACAGCTTTACCCTTATCTCTGCAAAAAGCAGGATTAGCAATATCACTTTAACTGCTGGAGGTGTATCATAAAAGTAAACATATTCATATTTGTGAGGCACTCAGAGAGTACGGTGACAAGAACCACTGAAAAGATCAAGGGGAGATTAATCATTCCGTTAGATAAGATTTTAATACTGAGAAATAAGCAAGGCAGAGGGACTCATACTGAACAAGGACAAGTAATAAAGTATCAGATATAATTTTAAAAATACCTGTCACTCCTGAGTGCTGATTAAGGCTTGGATCTTGAAGAAAAAACCCTATGTGGATATGTAACTGAAGGCGTTTGTACAGGGGAGATGAGTAAAGTTTGCATACAACCTAACTTCTGGCATTTCCTACCTTTTGATTACTTGACTTTGCAGCTTTAATTCTTAAAGTCTATCATTTAATATGCTTTATACAAACATATAGAGCCTTAGGAATTCTGCATATTATAATCACCAGTATCACCAAAACTCCAAGATGGCATTACAGTTTTGTTTTACAAAGCTGTTTGAAAACAAACATACTTCTGTTTTGAATGCTATATATAGTTAAAATGTTTCAAAATCTCTTCTTTCTCTCTTCCCTCCTTTCTGTTTCCACCTCTCTCCTTTATTCTTTACCAATGCCCTCTTTCTTCAAAAACTGCAGGACTAGCTCTGGCTCAAACAGCTGCAGAAACAGCTTGGCTTCAGACATTTACCACAGCAGATTTGCTTAATCAAACAACCATCAGAGCAGCTTTGTTCCAAGCAGTTGCCAAAAGCCTGTCATGCTACAACTTCAAAAAGCTGCTCCAGCAGCTTTGCTGCACACCAGAGATGCTCATCATGCGTGGAGGTGACATCATACATTTCTAAGTAGGAAATCCAATGATATTAACGTTCTGTATATTTCTATGGTATAGTTTTATCCATCTAATTAAGGTATTTGTAGTAGCGAATGTCATACTTTAGTGTCCATGGCCACTTTGTCTAGTTTATGCCTTTTACAAAAAAGGTGTTACTTTGTCCTACATACTTTCCACAGTTGGCCTCTGTCCAAACATGAATTATTTCAGAGAGTTTGAAGAAAATTCTTTCAGCAACTTTGAATAGGCAATTGAAACCAAAAAAACAACAGAGAGCCAGCAGAATAAAAGACTAGGAAGCATGCCGTACGGTCATCAAGTTCCAGCCATCATCAACTACTACCGCATTTTTGTGGTTTCCATAGATTGTTTGTTCGACCTGTATTAAAGCCTTCAGTGAGAGCGACTCTGCCAGCTCCTGAGGCAAACCTACTCCAGAGTGTGAGTATCCCTACCTTCAGCAAGTTTTTTCCAACAGCTAACCTGATTCTTTCTTCCTGCAATTTAAGTCCATTACTTCTTGTCACACACAAAGTGTTGTCTCCATGGACCGGGACAACAATGTATACCCTTCTCTCTAAAAGTCTTCTGTCCTTTAAGGTACACAACAGTTCTTTCAATCTTGGCCCACTGAACATGGCTCTGTGGCTTGTAATTATTTTCACTGCTGTTCTCTGCAGTGTCCTTAGTAGTCTATTCCTTTCTTGAAGAGCAATGCCCGGAGGCTGGACAATGTAGTCCAGCTGTGAGAAGAGTGGAAGGATTACTCTCTGATTTGTCTGCTGTGCTCTTCTTAACAGAAATTAAGAGCACATAGTTAATACCAGAGAGGATAAGTACTATATCCTAAATGTCACAGGCGCTTAGATCTCACTTGGGAATACTCAACAAGTATGCAGGAAATACATTAGGTCAGCTAATAAGACCAGATTTTGAACCTACAAAAAGTTCTGGTAAGTATAAATATTTGTAACTTTAAAAAATGTACACACCGATTTCTCACATTGGCATAACTAGCTTAGAAGTGAAACACTGATCTGTTCCCCTGAATCTACTTTTTTGGAAGTTTTAGAAATAATGGCTAGACCAATAGCAGATAAATGTTCATGTTTAATTCAAACAGATCTGCCTTAACTTTGTTAAATCTCTTGTGTTTCTCAGCAATTTTTCTGCTGTGCTTTTTGCAAATTACATACATTATATGCCTTATCTTTCATGGTAGACTTCATGTGTGGGCATATCCGTCATTCTGGGCTTTTTCTGTCATGCTTCTCTCTTATAGACAGTCTTTACTGCATACGCCTAGCTGTTTCAACTCATGTTTTGAGACATAGGATACAATATCACTATCTAGTTACTATATCCAGTGGGAGATGCCATTTTATATTTATAGCATTGGTAATCTTTCCTTTAAAAGTTATGGAGCTTTTTCTAATGGTCATTCAACTAGAGCAACTCACCAAAGCTCTTTTGGTAGTAGCACTTCAGGAGTACAAAACACCTCCAGAAATGCATAGCACTGCCATTCTGCTTATTTAAAACTTTCCTTCTGCTTACGCCTTCCTTTCAGTATTCAGATTATGCTCTTGGCAGAAAATTCTCTTCTAGACTCTATTTTTCACTTAATGTATGGATGACCACATTTCTGTGTGTTTTGTGTTTCACTTAGGAACCTTAATCACTTCAGGATGAGAGATGCTATGTAAATGTAAGGTATTAGTACAGTATTATTATCATTAATAACTGTAATGTAAATCTATTCCTCACTTGTTGCCGAGTACTTGTAGCCTTATAAATTAAGTGGCATGAAAATCTTGCTGCTCTCTAATTACAGTGGTCTTTATCCAAGTAGTACAGAATAAGCAGTAAGATTTTAAGTATTACAGTGAATCATGCTGACGGTGGAAAATATTAAATCTACATCTTATCATTATTACTTATGTACTACAGTAGCGATCAGGGTCCCATTGTGCAAAGAGTTGTGCAAGCACACAGTAAAAGGCAAACCTTATTCTGAACAATAACAGCATAGCTGGATAGCCTTTCTTTCCTTCTTTCTATCATTATTTCCATTTTAACAGAGGAGGAAGTCACAGCATGAAAGTGAGTTACTTGTGGATCAGAGAAATGTGAAAGAAGCAGAGATTGAATCCTGAAACACTGAGTCAAGTCCAGTTCTTTAACTGCAATTCACCTACACTATGTACAGCAACAGCAATCCAAAATTTAAAAATCTCTGACCCTTCATTTTGACAATTTTATAACTGCCCCTTTAAAGACCATCCCTAAACTAAGGTAAGAGTACAATGGAATACATTCCAATTATGCTAAGGTCCTACCAGTCCATCCATATCTGGGAAATACCTTTTCTCAGAACAATGAGTTATAAACTAAGCTTTGAACCAATGAACAAATGAATCTTTCTATGAAATCAAATCTGCAGGAATCACCTTAAGTGTCTGTGTCTAGTAACCTTCATATCAGCTGTACTGAGTAATTTGTTGAGTGTTGTTGAGAAGAAGTTGTCCTGGTTTGAGTGACATGGGATTAATGTCTCTGTCATTAATTTTACTTTTTGGGAAGGTGTCTTTTAACGCTTAGGAGAACTTCACTTTTAGAAGACTCTAGTGCCTGAATTTGTGAAAATATTTACTTTATAGCCAACCATGGTATTCAGGTTTCAAAAAAAGTACCTCAGTGTTTTCAAGTTAGCCAAGCGCAAGGATTGAGGAGGAGTGAGACCTGAGCACTTGACCCAAGCTGGCCAACAGGATTATTTCATACCATGAACATGACATTCAATGTAAATTAGAAAGTTTACTGAGGAGTTCTCTCTCTTCATTGATGGCAGTGGTCCAGAGAACTTCTTGCTCTGGTGATGGACCCCTGAGCCCTTCTCTTCCTCCCAAAGCTGTAGCACTCTCAGTGTCTGACATTTGCTGTCCACTGCTGGGAGTGCACAGCTTCCTACTGAGAGAGTTGGCTGAGTATAATCCTTGTATATTGTATATCGATATCAGGATCAATATTGGTTCTTTAGCATTATTAACATTAACTACTTAGTCTTATTTTATTAAATCTGTTTATATTTCAACCCTCGAGTTTCCTTGTTTTTCCCAATTCACCTTCCTGAGTGAGGAGAGGTCATTGGGTGATAGAATAATTGTCTAATTGACAATAAATTGTTGTGGGTACTTCAAAGCATAACATAAAGTGAACACTTTCTCAAACAG
This sequence comes from Tringa tobata, assembly GCA_033628505.1. Taxonomy (NCBI): domain Eukaryota; kingdom Metazoa; phylum Chordata; class Aves; order Charadriiformes; family Scolopacidae; genus Tringa; species Tringa tobata. Next base: position 3,569,008 of record JAHREE010000131.1, on the reverse strand, counting down.
AGATTAACAGAGAAATAATTATGGAAATTTGATTGTTTGGCAACAGACTAGTTCTGAAGCTTGATAAAGTATATTTAAATACAGCTACTATAGAACAGTTAAGTGGTTAGGAGTCTGCCCTGTCTGCAGTTTATGGTTCATGGGGCCTAGCCCATGCTGTGAGCCAAAGACAGTGTTTTAATCTTCTGCAGTTTTTCCACCAGAAGATATATTCCCAGAAGATATATTCCTTGACTAAATATCGTACCTGGACATCAGCCAGTCATGAAAGATCTGTGTGAAGTTGACATCTGAGAATAGTGAAAAATGATGGGTATCCTCCAAATAAAGTGCCTTCTTTTGGGAAGTTGCTTCTTAGCTGCCTTTTGGTCCCTGAAAATTTGAAGAATAGTGTTTAGGCTCAGGTATAAACATTTTTACCTTTCCTGAGAAAAAACTCTAGTCTCACACCCTTTTCCGCATCACGGTTCTTCCCTTTAAGGAGATAGTGTCTGATTTTAAAAACCCAGAGATACATTTCTCACAAAGGAACAGGTAACCTCAAGATCTGTGTCTTTCTGTGAGTCCACTTACGTTGGCTCCAGCCGTCTGAGCCAGCCACTGTCTGTTGTGGTTGCAAAGGACCAGCAGCAGGGTCTCAGATTTGCATGCTAGTTGTATGAGGGACCCACACTAGCTTAGAGCAAAGCAGGATGTCTGTAAACTGGATGCAGGTCTCAAAGGACCATCCACCGGGGACTACAGGAGATTAATAAGCAGTGGACAGACTGGAAGGCAATAGGAGTGTGTCTGCATGAGACCCTTACATATTCTCCATTTTTATTTTTTTTTAAGAAATGTGGATATTATGAACTTGATCCCTGAGGGACAGAGGCAGCCCACATTTCACGTCCTAGTATGTGACATATACCAGCCCTGAGTTAGATGCCTACACTGCAGAGCTCAAAGACCTAGAGCATTCTGAGCAGGAAAGCAACAAAGTCAACAAAAATTAGCAAGAGTATGGAGACTAAGCTCTCTGAAGGATTTAGCTGCTTAATCTCAGGCTATAGCAAGAAACTTCTTTTCTCGTGGTATTTACTACCTTGAATGCACAGTTGGGCTCACAGATTCCGAAGAGGGGCATAGCCAGAAGCTCAGTTTTATCCAATAGCTCAGCAGTTAATTTGAGGACAGAAAAAGAGCTGTAATTCCTCTTGTTGAAGCTGCTTTACTTCAACGAGAATAATTAAATATTCATTAGGTAAAAGAGAGAGCCATACTTTATTGCCTGGCATTCGAGGCACTCAGCTACAAGAGAAGAGGCCTCAGTGCCTGTGTCAATGAAATTTTAAGTATCCCATATTAAGTAATCATGAGAGCAGGGACTGGGATCCAGTCCTGTCTTTACTTAGGTGAGAGAGCTAACCACTGAGCTATATTATCACACTAGTTTCTATATTCCTTCACTTGCTTCCCTGTACTCTCTCTGTTCTAACAAATATTTTGCTACTCTATGCACACTGGAAAAGCATAGAAAGAATGGATATTCAATACCTTTGCTCTGGAAAGCAGATCTACATCTAAAGTTAAAATGATCTTGGAAGGTGGGAAATACCTATTCAAAAGACAGAGGCATGAACAAAAGAACAGTACCTTTGATGTCTCAGTTGAGCTCTTTAGCTGATTAATAAAAGGGCAGGAAGAGTGATGAGACATCTCCAGCCATGTTTGCTGTATGGCCCAACCCAACATGTTTCTACTCAGGTTGTTTTCTGGACTAGATTTTGGATGGAAGCTAAGGGATGGAATATCTTCCTTGAGAAATACAAAGCTCAGGCATCAACCCTCCCATTTCATTCAGTTAGCCACTTGGTAAATATCATCTACAAGAACTTGGGGACTTAGAGATTTTATACGCCTCCAGGCAAAGAAGCATCTAAGTGAGGACTTTGACCACCTGACTTTGGGATTCAAACACCTAAATATTCCTGGAGGTCCACTATATACATAGTATTTGACCATAAACCTCTAGCAGGTACACATGAGAATTTGCTTTGTTTGACTTGAGTGAAATTTATCTTTTAAAGCTATTGTTGTTGGTTTTTTTTTTTGTTGTTAGATTATTTCTGGGAGTCAAAAACTGAGTAGCTATGTTTAATTCAGTGACTAGGTAAGAAAATAGCTTCAGGAAAATTATATGCCGTCCTGCTTAGCACTTGGAATGTTGACTTAGTAACAGTCATGGGATTTAACTTATTGTTATTATTATTTTGATGTTCCTTCCTAAGCTTTAGTAACGTGTATATCACCTTCTGTAATGGTCTCCTATCCTATGAATTTTGAGTTGGTGTGGTACTCACTTTTTTATTAAAAAAAAGAGGTATTTTCAACTTGAATAGTGTGATTGAACAAGGCTGGAAGCGCTGTAGAAAATCAGTGTACTTCTAGTTTCATCAGTGCTATTTTCATTGGGCTTTGAAAAACGGATACTTCATTTTAAGGATGAGCTAGCACACATCTAGTGAGTCTGTAGCCTAACTCTGTTTTGATTAGAAATAGATTTGGACAGTGCATAGGACTATCATTCAACTGTCCTTGGTTTTGCACCAATCAGCTCAGTTCTTGTACAAAGAACCCATCATATGAGTGAGAAAATAGGGCAGCAGGGAAATTCACAGCTACAAAATGAGCTGAAATAACCGGTTTTACATGAATATAAGGATCTGCCTACATGGTTAAGTGGAACCAAAATAACCAAATGGCTCATATATTATGCTTACAGTTATGATGGTTCAGGTCTTCATGAGTGCTATAATTTTAGAACAACAGTGCTCAATTGTGACAGAACATAGATCTTAAAGGTACATCATTTAGAAACAGGGCAACCTTTTTCTAAATAAAAGCATTTGCAGACAGTCAAAATCCTGCATCTAGACAAGGCCAAATTCCTTTCTTGGATATTTGGCATTAGCTGTTTATAGGATGTATAACAGCCGTATTGAGTACAGTAATCAAAAAAGGCTGCTCCTGAAAGCCTACCAGCAGTCTTCTGCCTTTGGGCTGTCAGCATCTACACTCTGAGGTCCGAAATGTTCCTCTAACTGGAATGTCTGGAAAGTTAAATGGACCTAAGAAGAAAGTTTAGATAACACTGAAAATACCACTTATGGGAAAGTGAGGAGGTCCAAGCAGGTCTTTAACAACATAATATGATTTGTTGATGGGTAAGCAGAAAAAGCGGAAACATTTATTTGAGGTATTTTTCATTTTGTTATGAAATAAAAGCTTTACAAGTATCTGTATTTTAAAAACACTTTATTTTTGCTTGCTGTGTACTTAGAGATCTCAAATAAATCTTTTTTGTTTTTGAAAGATTTCTTGGATGGCTTAGATGAATGGGTGTGGATAGGAGGATTTTGTCCATTAATCATAGGGTTCAGTTTTTCACTAGAGCATCTTTTCATACAAATCTTTGAGCTGAATAAGCATTTGAAGCAAAAAGAATTTGAAGCTGACTAAAATTATTTCCTCTTTCAATTAAGTACATTTCACTTGCCTGGTTGCTTGTATTATAAATGAATCACACTTTTTTGGGGTCAATGGAGATCAGACTTTCTCCTTTAAATATAAAAAAAAACAAATGTCCTAAATATTCTTCTTTAGAATGTCTCTTTTTGCGGGGGGCAAGGAAACCCTCATCCTGTGTATGTCACAGAGCAGCAACAGAGAGACACAACCTATCTTCACCAGCCTCAGCAAACAGCTTGCACCTGCAGCCATATCAAGTTACACGTTCTGATTCTCAGGAAAGTACATGCTTAACTTTAAGAATGTGCATATTTTTCACTGCCTTCAGCAGAGCTTAGGCATATGTTAATGAGTTTCATTGCACAGGGACAATTTCCTGAAATGGGACCAAAATCTTTTATCAGATAGTACAAGTTCCACAAGTTCCAACTTCCCACAACCTGCAATATGAAAATGTTGCAAGAGGCACCTGTGGCAATCCTCAGGCAGCACCTTCTCTTCTGAATCGGTTATACCCAATAGCCCAGCAAAGTGAGGAAACTCTACTGCTGAAGGAACTACCTTCTGGAGGCAGGGAAGGGACTGAATGCTTCAGATAATTCAAGGTATAGCAGCATTTGTTGTAAAAATGGTGTGCGTGGTTAACCCAGTATCAGTGGCTAAATTCCAATTCGTCAATTACAAGTACTACCACATAAGTCAAGACTCAACCAGTAATTTGTAACCCGTGCTTGGGTTTAGATGTCCCCACTATATTAAGTGGGGACAGTCTTACTTAGAGCGATGAGTGTTTTTAATCATTCAGGACCAAGAGCCTTTGTACAAACTGCGTAAGGAATATCTCAGAGGAAACAATGGGTTTGTTTCCTTTTCGCACAGTATAACTTAGAGCTGAGTCTGTCTGGTGGCTGATAAAGGTTATCTCAGCTATCAGCTGTAGAGAGGGATTGGGACATCCTTTCTGCTCAATTTAACAGCTCAAGAGAATTGTGATGTTCCTGGGCAGCACTAGCAGCTGTGGGGACAACCATGGACACCATGTTCGTTACTTTATAAGCAACTGAAATTACATACGTTCTGGAAGTCCTGCTTGCTGAAAAGTCAGAGTGACCCTTTCACTTTTATTGTAATGAATAAATAAAGACTGCAGTAATTTGCAGGCTTTGCCTGTAGATGCAGAGAGGATGAAGCCCTTGGTAGTACTCTCACTTTCCTATCAGATGGTGCAAGAACACTATAGAGGCATCTGCATGGGCTGTACAAGCGAAGGTACAACTTACTGATGTATGAGAGTGCTTTGTTCCTAAGTTAGAACTTCAATTGCCAAAATATTTTATCACAGAAAAAGTCCCTACACAGACCCTGGTATAAAAGCAGCATGCAGAAATATCACTGAACTTAATGGGTTGCTTCCATACCAAGGCTTTTCATAGAATCATAGAATCATCTAGGTTGGAAGGGACCTTCAAGATCATCTATTCCAACCATCAACCTAACTCTGACAAAAAAAAAAAAAAGAAAAAAAAAGAAAAGAAAAGAAAGAAATAAGCAATAAAATTCACTAAACCATATTCCTAAGGACCATGTCAACCTGTCTTTTGAACACCTCCAGGGATGGTGCCTCAATCACTTCCCTGGGCAGCTCACTCCAATGCTCGATAACCCTTTCCATGAAGAAATTTTTCCTAATATCCAATCTAAACCTCCCCTGGCGCAACTTGAGGCCATTTCCCCTTGTCCTATCTCCTGTGACTTGGGAGACGAGACTGACCCCTGCCGCTCTACACCCCCCTTCAGGTAGTTATAGAGCGTGATAAGGTCTCCCCTCAGCCTCCTCTTCTTCAGACTGAACAACCCCAGCTCCCTCAGCCTCTCCTCATAAGACTTACTCTCCAGACCCCTCACCAGCTTCATTGCCCTTCTCTGGACCCACTCCAGCACCTCAATGTCTTTTTGAATTGTGTTTCTTTTCATCTATGAAATATCTTCCTTGGTACATTTTAAAACTATACATAAACAAGCTTTAAACACACCGTCAACATACACTAATAAGCTAAGTCATATTTTCAGGTAACTTTTTGTAAGCTATCGGTATTTGCTAGCTCCAAATGCTCTCTTATTTTAGTAAATGTTGAGGTAGTTCTTCATACTGTCATGTTAATTTCCATTTTGGAGAGCTGAAAGTTATGGTTCACAGTAATATTTTGGCACTTTCAATTAGATTTTCAGATACAGCTAGGCCTAGGGGTCAACTTGGGATGAGGCATGTTTAAAAGTCCTTCTCACCCCTCGATTAAAATACATTGTGATAATTCAGATTTTAAAAAAAACCAAACAAACCACAAAACAAACCCAACAAAATAGACCTAAATGCATATAATATGCTAGAGAACTAAGTAGAATTAAGTGCTGCCAGCCGAGATACTCAAGTATAAAAGTGATTTGAGACTGCAGGCCCTAAGCCAGTGGAAGCTGAAAGGCTTTGCAGATGTGATGTGGTCATTCTCTGTTGACGTTGGTGGTCATGCTGTTATCACCGCACTGCTCCCACAGCTGTCATTGGAGTGAGTTTGGCAGAGTCTCTGCTGGGAGACATCTGCCTTGCTCTTCTAACTGGAGTTGAAATGCTATGATGACAGCTGCACAGAAAGTGAAGAAAAAGGGAAGACAATAGAAATCTGAAAGAAATATTGAGGCTATAAAGGGAATCAACTATGCTAACCGCTGTCAAGATGCAGACCAGAATTTCACAGAAGTTAGGAAATGCAGCTACAGGCGTATCATTTTTATTTCAGTTACAGTGCTGTAAATCTGGGATGAGGTTAAGTGACTATATTTACACCAATACAATCAGAATCTGCCTTGGATCCCTATAGTAATTTTAATTCACCTCCCTTGTCTGTTTATGCTACAGTGGGTCTTCACAGCAGCATGCTATGATCACCAACATACAGAGGACATTTTATGGCAATGCTGTAAAAGAAGTTGACCATTGAACATAACAGCTTGCAGTCAACTTCTCTGAACACTGAGAGAAGAGAGGTTGCTTTCAGTGTACTCTGATCTATTGTTTTTCATTGGAAGGATAGCAATGATGCATCAATTTTTATCTCTAAGAAACATCCACTGTTCTGGCAGTTAAGAAAAACCATTACAACATACAGAAAATGGTATTTTTGTTGAGAACACCATGTCTATTTTTTTCTATTGTTCTGTAAATTAAGCCTTACCCCCACTTATGTGTGACTTAGTCCCAGTGGAAAAGCTATTGTTACTGGTATGTATTTGCTATAAGGACTTGGAACATAACAAATACTTTTAGAGCACATACATAAACTGAATGAGCTCAGAGAAACACAGCCCATTCTGCTAAGTTGACTAAATCATGAATGGGCTGAAGCATTGTTCAAATATGACAATTGCACACCTCACGTATTAAATCGAACAAACACCGTCCACACACATGCTTTTCAAGTGCAAGAGATTAAACCATAGTCCAAAGCCTGGATCTTTGCTGTGAGACAATTGAGGGTAATGCAAAAGAAAAAGCCCACCTCACTCCATTGCACTTATAGCTCAAGTATTAAAGAATCCATATGCCGGGGCATCCTTGCCTCTGTACTGGTTACAGACTGGATGGTGCTGGAAAAGTGGACTTTTGAGGGACACACAACTTGAATCTGCATGACTTAGAACAGATGGAGGATAAGAACAGCCTGCTGTGCATGTGACATTACCTTACCTAACTGTATGTGGCAACATGCCAAATGTGTGGGTGTCCTGGCCCTCAAATACACAAGGAGAATGAGTGTTACCTTTACAGGCATAATACCTTGCTCTATTTTCATGTAATGAAAGCATTTGGTTTCCTTCCTTTTTGGGGGCTGGGGCTTGGAAATATATACACTGGTACAAGTGCTGTGATATCTAGCAGTAGCACTCCTCCATAAAGTACGATTTTTTTCTAGGATGCCAAAGTACCTGTGGCCGAATACTTGCATGTATCAAAACTAATTAGTTACAAAGCAAATGTATGCAAAAGTACGCAAAAGCACAGGGGAGACAATAAGAGAGGTTGTGCAGACTAAGAAAGTGCTTAGAGAGAGATTTCCTGCAACAAACATGCATAATAAATAAATAAAATAGTGAAAGAAAATAATAAAACTGTCTATAATCATATCCACATTACCAAATTATGAAATAGTCAGTACTTATGGTTATCCCATTTTGTAGGCAAACATCTGTTAATGGTTCTTTTTTCTGTTTCTGAGCATCCATGCCTTCCTACTGAGATCTGGCTTGGATTATTTCCAGGAGCTCCTTTATAGTTTATGTTCCCTAAACACAGTGGTTTTGTTGTGGTGTTGTTCCTCTGTTTTGTGAGGGTGAAGAAGGGCATGTCTGTTTTTTCTGTCCCCATTTCTCTCCTCATATCCAGGAGTTCGCTCCAAAGAGCTGCAATAACCAAACTTGGGGGACAGAAGAACAGGATCCTGTTCTCTATATATGAAAGTTCTTGCTGTTCTCTGGCTGCTCTTGACAGAGAGCCCTAATCTTCTGCGTCAGCAAATGTAACAATGAAGATGATGTTATTTTCTCAGGATAATGTGACTTGCTTTGGTGCCTTAAATGTGGGTTATGCTTTTTTTTCAGTTACAGAACTTGTGCACAGCTTCCCACAATAACTCCTTCACATTCACCCATGCAGTCCCCAGGGACAGAACCCCTAGGCTTCAGATCAGGCCAGAGACCAGCTTGTGTCCACCTTCAGTTTGTTTGTCACCATGGAATAGCAACAACAACAGCAGTATCAGACAAGAAAAAGAGCAAAAGTCCTCAGCAAAGGTGAGAATTCTTGGCAGTATTAACTAAGAAAAGAAAAATTAAATAAAAATTAATAACACTGTGTTATAGCTGTGACTCAACATCACAGACTAATTCAAGACCCTTAATTGCAATGACAAAGGTGTTATGGTACTGCTCAGATGCAGGCCCAGTCTTACGCAGACAAGAAGAAACAAAGGAGTTAACTTGAGAGCAAAATGCTTGTGAGCAATGAGACCTTTTCTGTTTCAAAGGAAAATTCCATGCCTTCCCTTCTGGTTGGCCTGCCGTAGCGGATATGCTTTTGGAGTACAGCATGTACAGTACATAAGAAACTATTGGCATTCATGGTTGGCTTCCAAATCAGCAGTGCTTAAAAATATGAAGTGCAAACTTGGCTCTCTCTTCTATCCTGGGTTTTGTTATTGTTGTTTTTGTTGTTCTTGTTGTTGCTCTGAAACAGTATTTGCTCATTTTTTTAAAAAAATAATATCTAATTTTAACTCCGTGGATGTATTTCTTCTTTATTTGATCAAAATTCTCTTTCTTTCCTTCTGATGTCAGTGGTGGACAGTTGGCAGTTTCCTGTAAAGAAACAGCGCTGTAGCTGACTGTGCGAATCAGCACTTCTCCTGAAGACATTAAATATCATCTCGCCCCTGGAGCAATACCGGATGGAATACCTGCACCAGCACAAATACAGTAACTGTTCTGCCCAGGTACTGGAGGCTCTGTGTGAAACTTTCTCTAAAAAATATAACTAAACTGAGTGACAAGCAAGGATCAGCCTGAGAACTCTAGGTTCACCATAAGCAATCATCTCTCCTAATTAGCAAAATACTGACTGTTATCAATACGCTCTTCCCAAAACAGTGTATCATCTCACTGGAATTAAAAGACGTGGCTCTAGGCATTGTTTGCATTATTCCAGTATCTACATGTGCTGGTGAAAGAATGATACTCTTAAAATGGCTAGCAGTAAACACCTTCTATGGAAACGAAGATGATCACCACTCAGAGCCAAGCAGCAGGTCAGTATGTCTTTGGACATGGATAATATTAACAACATGGAAATGTTCAAGAAAGGATTGGTCACAGCAGCTGTGTAAGTGTGAGGAAATTGCTCTCACCAGAGCTGTGGTGAGAAGAAAACCCAGACTCAAGATGACAGCAGGGAGTAAAGCTCAAGGAAGAAACTTTTTCACATTTAAAACTAGCTTCTCTATGTAGTTATAATCTCCTGTGCCAACAGATTCCATAGCATGGCTGCAATTAGGTAAGTTATACATAACCAAACAAAAGGGGCAGACAAAGATTTTTCAACCTTTATGCCTACGTATACTTATAAATATATCTCCATACAGGAATATTTTGGATTGTTTTAGTTATTCAGTATTCAGAAAAAAGTATAGGAAAATCGAAACAAGTATAAAACTACAAATATATCAGGAGAAACTGTGTATGTCAAACTTACTTCATGAGCACATCAAAAACCATATTGTCTGCTATTAGGGACAATAACAGAAAGCCCCCAGCCTCAGTTATTTCTTCAGATCTACCTCCCTTTCACTTAAGGGCACCAGTCCAATAACGCTATCCCTCAACCAGTCACAGAATCATGGAATCACGGAATTGTCAGAATTGGAAGGGAAGTCTAGAGATCATCTAGTCCAACTCCACTGCTAAAGCAGGATTGCCTAGAGCACATTACTCAGGATGACCCCTGGGTAGTAAAAATGACCACACCATGGAAGTAAACCTCTCCTAGTATGTTACCTTATGCTATTAAGAAGGGCTAAGTGGGCAGCCAACACTTTCATAGAACTCCTCTGCTTTGCCATAAGGCTTTAGAAGAAACAAAATTATAGGATGCGTTGGTACAGATCACCGACAAAAAGATAGTTCCTACCAGCCTGGTCTTCACTTGGGTGAGACCAGTAGAGACTTGCCACTGAAAGCCCTCTCTTTGGTTTGGGAAAATGCATTACAGTGGGAAACATGTCAGCACAATCTTAAATACAGTTTTGCTCATACTGCAGGAAAGAACAGTACAGTTTAAAACTGTACTTGCGGGTCAGAAATAGCCTGTGAACTGGTTGAAGAGAAACATGAATAAAAGTTACCGTTCCCCTTTCTGTTCCTACTTGAAACTTCACTGTAGCATGGTTGAAAACACATATGCTCTTTCTCACAGAGGGGAAGAGATTAAAATGCCTCATGTCTGAAATGTTCAGACAACAGTCTCTTGTCTGTTCTGTACTTATTAGTTGCTTGACTAATAAGATTGTTATTAAAACAACCCAGTTTAATGTCTTTCATGTTGTATTGACTTCATGTCAAATAATGTTTATATAAATAATCTTTGAGCCATGAGAAACTTGCAGGATGTTTTGTCAAAGTCCTTGTAGTTTTTGTCTCAGGTACTGCTAAAACATATGAAGAATATAAGAAATTCTAAATAACATGAAAATTAATGAAAAAATAAAGTGTTTTTTTTTCCTTCAGAAATGTTTTGCACTGTATTTGTAACTGGATGTAAACACACTTCATCCATTCCCACCTTTCATCAGAGATCCTGTGCTCTCGGATTCCACAGCTTCTTCAGTTTTCCAGACTTAACAACTCTACCCACATTTTCCAATTTTCTTCAAAATTTCACCTATTCCTTCCTCTCCAAAGTCCTTGTTGAAAGCTTTCAACAAATCAAATACTTGACAGCAACTTCTTTTATCTTCATTTTAAAAACCTGTCACCTATGTTTCTGTAGAATGATATTTTAAACTAGCCTAGCAGAGTGATTTATAAGCTTAGAGACTGCTTTATTTGACCTCCTTCACCTTGAAAGGACATGTAAAAGGAAACAGAGATTCATCTTCTGCCATTCCCTGGGTTTCCAAGCTCCTTTTCATTGAGAACAGGACATGATCATTTATCCTGATCATTTATCCTGAAATATTGCAGGTTACACACTCTTTACTATCTCTGTAATATATTGTGTTTTAACTTACATTTTTCTCACAATGTATTAATGTTAAATGCAGTTGCTGCTAAAAACCTCCAGTGCCTTCATTTTTCCCTTTGCTGGTGACTTGCCAAAACATTGATACTTGCTTATATCTCCATGACAGTTTACTTTGGCACTCACATGGTCAAATAAGCTAAAAATCAAAGAAACTGGGTTTTTCTTTCTACTCAATAATCTAGACAGAAATTATGCAGTGGTGCAAAGGGGGTTCAGAAGTTTTGAACAAACATAGCTTTAATAAAGCATGGCATCAATAGCAGCAGCAGTCAGATATAACCCATCATACTGGGTTAGTTTCAATAACGTAAGTGAGACTTCAGTCCTAGGTGTTAATGTGATCTTACCGATGTAAAGTGTTAAACCATTAACATGGTTTGTGGTTTTAAGTACAGAGAGCTTAGCCTGCTCAGTCACATTGCAGCTGCACTAGAAATACATGCCAAAGCTGGGAAGTATATTGATTAGTTTGTACAAAAACAAAACACAAAGCATTTGGAAATTGAAATCAAGTGGTTAAACAAGACTAACTTAATCAAAATCTGTCAGACTCCCTTTGCTAGACACAGGTTATTAATTTAGAATCCATTATGCTATCCAGAAGTCCTTCTTAGCACAACAAGAAAGGTTTAATTCTCTTATTCATCTTTCAGTTTATGACTGTAGGAGTAAAGATTGATTTCCTGCTTTTGATAATAAATATAGACAGGGAAAGGAGAAAGAATAAGAGAGCGGAAAGCAGGGAAGGTGTAGCTGTTGCTCAGTTTTTCAGAATAAGAGACATGGAAAATAGTTTGGAGTAGCCAGTCACACCTGGTAACTGGTGGCCTGGAGCCCAATTCCCTTGCCTATATAGGCTATCCTCTGCCTGGCCAAGTCAGGTCTCCTTTCTTTCATTCACCATCCAGCAGCACAGGCCAACTTAGAGTGAGGTTAAAAGCTGAGTGGCAGGAAGAGAGAGACAAAAAGGAGATAATAAGGGGAAAGAAAGAGACTCAGAGAACACAGAAAGACAAGGCAGAACCTCACTTTTTTCAGATTGCTGGTTTGTTGGGAACAGCCAGGTACCTTCTGATGTTTGATGGCCTGGGTCTGGTGGAAGCTGCGCAGTGGAGGAAAGAATCAACCTGTGGCCTTTCCTCAGGAAGTCTTTCAGAAACCTCTTATACCATACGCCGGTTATTTTCCTTTTAAAATGTTCAACAGGCGATGTGAGACCAAACAGAATGTTCTTTCTTTGTTTCATTCACTTATTTTGGTGCATTAATTTCTCACTTTACCCTTTCCTTATCTGTCAGATATCATCTTCATACTAGCCTTGATCAGATCAGGAAGATCTCTCTAAATGAGTGACTGTGGTCTCAATTTCTTAACCCTCCTGCCATCTTTAACTCTTACAGCTAATTGCACGCTTTATGAACTCTTACTGATTTCTCAAAGATGATTTCATAATTGCAATAGACATGCAGTCTCCAATTACCACAAAGTTAGGGAGAAGTCAACAATTAAGTAACAAATTGAGTTTCACTTCAACCAGGGATGCTTACTGGAATCTGAAGTTCCACTAGAACAATTAAATCCCCTATTAAGGCAGGAAGGAAACTAAGAATCCTGATATAGCTGTCATGGCTAAATCCATTTTACATTCCTAGAATAGACTTCAGGATTTCCACCAACCACTATAAAGTTCAAAACAATCCATCCAACCCTTTAGGCTGGTGAATCTTTCTCCATGGTAAATGTGCCCAATGTTTCACAACACATTCTCTCAGAGGTGGCAGTTAGCCACCTGGAAGTCAGTCTTATGAAAGGTTTTCTTCCTTTTAATTATAAAAATATCCACACAAATGCCTCCCTTGCCTATCATGCTGTTTCCACAATACAGTTCAAAGTGATTTATGAAGGAGTAAATTAACACATTCTTAATATGGTCATTATAGCTATAGTTGATTAGGCAGTATCAAGTGCTGCATTTTTACAGTTTAGGTACCAGAATCATTCATTTGATCTGATTTACACTGATGACATTCAGTGCTGTCCCTCTTATGATATAGCAAATTGTCAATGCCAGATCTTCAATTCTGTAAAGCCACTGCCCCAAATTTATTAGTGATGGGTCTATTAGTGATGGCCTGAGGAGTCTTCTGTTTTGGAGGCAGTGAACATCCTTGAAACAGGCTTACATTAATGTCTTTTATCTTGCAATTGGGCACTCACGCAGGGAGTGATAGCTGTTGAGCTGAGCTTTGCAGCTGCTCCCTTCTACTACAACCAGCAAAATGAAATATGCGGATTGCAATAACATAAAAAAATGAAAAGGACTGGATCTAGAAGTAAGGCTGGTTTTCCTCTTGCTGCAATGCATGGTTATACATAGACACAGATCAGTGCCTGCTGTTGCCTGCATTAATTTTACTATTGACTTCAGTAGCTGAATGGCTGGTCCTCTCTACACTAGGGGGTGATTGACTAGTTATTTAATTTACTAGTTTAAGCAGCATTAACAATAATCTCAGCAGTACCCAATGGATTTTCTGCTTTAAATATACTGTGCACTTCCCTATTTATAGTAAACACCAGCAGTGGGATTCATCTGTCCAAATATAGATTCTGCATTGTAGGTGTCTGTATCTGAGTTAACTGTCTAGGCTCCCTTTATAGTCAAGGGAACAGGCCTTCTGAGGGCAGAGCTCCTCTCATCCCATTTCCGATGTCTAAAACAGATTAAACAAATCACCTTCATTTAGAAGGTAGAGTAGGAAGGCCTATTTCTATCCATTCACTCTGGAGGGACTCTGGACAACTGGCAGTGGTATAGATGTCTACACTGTAGAGGCTACAACACAAAGACATACTTCTGCCCTAAAGTCATACCAAGAAGGCTGTGGCCATCAAGCAGCCCCTATCTTTCCTCAGAGAAAATTACCACTTTGCTGCCTTGCGATAACCTTAGCCTCTATCTCCTACTCATTTCATTTGGAAGCAGGGCATGTTTGAGAATGGTATTTCAGACCCACCCTTCTCGCTGGCTTTCACTCTTCACCCCATAGTTTCAACTCCATGGTCTCATTTTACTCACCAAGGAGGTAACGAGCTATTGAAATGAAACAGTGCTGCTGTGTAGCTGGTTGAGGAGATCATTGTTGAGCAATGTAACATGCTCTTATCCTTTGTCCCCAGAGGACTGAGCAAACGTTTTGTTAGGCAATCCCATTTACTGCTGATGCCAATGCCAGGAAATGAACAATCCGTGTTAGCTTTTGACTTTTAAAAACAATGGGCTGGATGCAATGCCCTCTGAAGTTACCAGGAGTCTTGTTCTTCCTTTGTTTTAAAAGGGCATGGGGTCAGGCTCAACACTATGAGTTTATATTGCTTTGTTTATATACTTAATGAGAAATAAAAGTTAAAAGCAGGTGTAGTTGCGATTATGAGCAGTTGATCTATATGGTGAAAGAAGAATGTGATTTTTAAGCAAACAACAATCAACTTTCCTAGTTAAAATGCTTTTGGACTAATTGCACATGGAATTTTTTATGACGTGTCCTAATTTAAGGTTTATATTGGAGATTATTGACCTCTGCGTTATAAAATCTAGACACACAACAAGCCCTTGTTATGCTTTTCAAGAGGAATTTCCCAAAGAACACGTATATTGCTGATGATTCATTTGTGTAGCAGTTCTTCCCCAGTTTGACAATCTTTTATGTAAATATTGATAAGGCTTTTATCATTCATGTTTCCCTTTCCTCCATTTTCCCTCTCCCTGTGTGAAAACTCCCTGTGAGGGCCATGCATGACCCACAATATTTGTATGTGTGGGGTATAACACACAGGCTTCTGACCTCACTTAGAATCTGATGAAACTACCGCAGTCCAAAACTAATTACCAACATTTCTAAACAATAGTTACCCTCAAAAAATGTTTATGTAGTACAACAATGTTAGTATCTGTATTTTAAAGGTAAGAAGAAAATAATTGACTTACTCATGATTGCATTGACCCCAAACCAGAGTCTTTCCTGAGGCCATGCTCCATTCCCTTAGGCAGAGAACTATATACCCTCAGTCCTACACTAATCACATACATATCGATTTATGGTTATGTTCATTGTTCAAGGCCAGGCTGGATGGGGCTTTGAGCAACCTGCTCTAGTGGGAGGTGACCCTGCCCATGGCAGGGGGGTTGGAACTAGATGATCTTTAAGGTCCCTTCCAACCCAAACCATCCTATGATTCTATGATTCTATGTACCTGGACTTGTGCAAGGCATTTGGCACTGCCCCTCATGACATCCCAGTCTCTCCAAGTCACAGGTGATAGGACAAAAGGAAATGGCCTCAAGTTGCGCCAGGGGAGGTTTAGATTGGATATTAGGAAAAATTTTTACACTGAAAGGGTTATTAAGCCTTGGAGTAGGCTGCCCAGGGAAGTGGTTGAGGCACCATCCCTGGAGGTTTTCAAAATACGGGTTGACATGGTGCTTAGAGACATAGTTTAGTAATGTGGGGGGTTCTTTTGTATGGTTGTTTTGCTTGTTTGTTTGTTTTATTCCAGAGTTAGGTTGATGGTTGGAGCAGATGATCTTGAAGGTCCTTTCCAACCTAGACAATTCTATGATTCTGTGATTGACTACATTCTCTACCTGTGATATGGCTGATTTGCAGGAAGGACTGGTTTGCAGGGACTCTAACCCACAAGGATGAGAACTGCTTCAGCCATTTAGATGATCATGGCACTACTGAGGCTGAGCACAAAGTTGCAGCTGTGCACGTTTTCTGCATATGGCACAACTGCCTGCTAGGACTTGGACTGTGCCTGCCACACAACTCACGTGTATCACCAAACATCATCTCCTTAGCTTATAGGCAAGTGGATGGGTATAACTGGCAGTAAACTCTCCTTCAAGAGGCTCTCTTATGTATGGAAACATATATAACATCTTCATAACCTAACATCTTTCTTGGTATCTTTTAACACCTTTATTGTAACCTAAAGGGATGATGGAGTAAACTCTCATCGTTTGCAGATGACACCAAACAGGGGGAGCCAGCTGATGCACTTCAGGGCAGCACTGCCATCCACAGTGACCTAGATGGGCTGCAGGAATGGCTCAACCACAACCTTATGAAAGGGGAAACGGAAAGTTCTGCACCTGAGAAGGAATAATCCTAGCAATGATGCAGGCCAGTGACTGACTAGCTGGGGAGCAGCTCTGTTGAGAAGGACCTGGGAATCATGGTGGGCAGTCAGCTGGGCATGAGCCAGCAATCTACCTGACAGCAAAGAAAGCCCGCAGCATCCTGGGCTGTTTCAGCAGAAGCACAGCTGGGAAGGTGATAATCTCCCTTTACTCGGTGCTTGTTAGACCACATCTAAAATACTCTGCACAGTTTTGGATTCCCTGATACAAGAAAGCCATTAATACATTGAAGCACGTTCAGCAGAGGGCTACCAAGATGCTCAAGGATCTGGAGCACTTGTTCTGGAAGGAGAAGCTGGGGAAATGGTTCAGCCTGGAGAAGGGACAGCTTTTGAGGGACTGCCAGTATGTACGAGGAGGTGGCACTAGGCTCTTCATGGCAGCGCATCGTGAGAAGATGACAAACAGTGGACAAAAACTGAAACAAGAGAGCTTCAGGGTGGATACAAAGAAAACTTTTCCACGTGTCAAGCAGAGAAACAGGTCAGCTGAGAGGCAGTGCAGTCACCATGCTTTGAGCTTTCCAAGACTTGACTGGACAAATTCCAGAGTAACCTTGTTCTGATCTCTTAGGTAACCTAGCTGAGAAGGAAGTAGGACTAGAGACCTCCTGAGGTTCCATCCAATCTGAATTATCCTACAGTCCTCAGAAAGAGAGTTGCCAGCAAAAGATTTTGTCTGGGAAGCACCAAATAATATTTTCAAGCTCAGGAAGGAGTGTAAACGCATACTAAAATCTTACAGCAGACACATTATATATTCTGTGCAGAGCAGTTACTTCCCTTATATAACAGCCTTTGCATTGTTCCTATTTTTAATTCCTTTATTGCCACCAATCACCACTAATGCAAGGAGTGAGACAGAAGGAATGTGGACTGCCATAGCGCTTATGATGGCTTTTGGACACGCTGCAGAGTGCACACAAAATTGCTTATGTTTATGGAGAGACATTCTGGCCTCTGCCTCACTACAAAAACATGTGCTTCACTTATGCAAAATCCTCACAAGTCTAAAGTAATTAAAGTTGTTGTAGTTCTATCTAATATTTCACAGTCAGAAGTGCGTGAGCGTGCACTGCATGACACACCGCAGTGAGTCTGACACACTGGAGAGGTATCTGAGCTGCAGCTGAATTATTGTGCAAGCACATACCATCTGTGCAATAAAAGGGATGGCCTGTAATGGTTATTTATCCATGCTCTACTATCCAGGCCAGAGGCCTGGAAATCTTGGCCAAATGGCCATATTTATTTTTTTCCACGTGGACAATGAAATAGAATAATTGACCAAAAAAAAGGATGGGGCAATGCAGATATGGGGTGTCCCTAGAACAAATGCACCTGGTCATGTCTTTCCCCGATAGACCATAAAATTTTAAGACACCTCTTTGCTTCCTGTGCTGAAAAGTGCCACCCCTTTCTTGTCCTAGGACAAAAGTAAGTCACAGAAGTACAGCTTTCATTTTCCGTTCTTTCACACCATCCTGGGATGGTATGACAGTGGGGAGAAATAAATCCCACATTGGCAGGATGTGCCAATTTAAAACATAGTCTCAGTGCTTTTTCCTGCAGTGGCTTTGCTGCCAGCTGCCTGGCATCTTCCTCTGTGTGAGGGTAGCTGTTCTTCAGGGCTGGTGGGAAGGATCACTGCAGAGCAGATTGAATTCCAGGTCCCAGAGCAGACCCAATGTCTTATGCTTACAAGGCACCCAGACCCCTCTTGGCCTTTCAGCACTTTCAGCTTTCTCCCACAGGGTCAGTACTCTGTTTGTCCAAAAAGTGAAAAGGGCAGTGATAAAGCTGATGAGTGGTTTCCAGCTTGTTTCTTTACTCAGGTCTTGTTTACTCTCTAGTTCCCAGAAGCCTCTGTGACCAGTTGGGAACCAGCAGCCTCATCTCACCAGAAGAACCGATGAAATAAAACAGGAGCAAAATGTGAAAGCAAGAAAGTTTTCACTGAGTTGTCTAAAATGCTCTGGGCTTGTCTGCATTGGCTTTTGTGCTGATCTAACAAAACTGAATTGGGGTTGCATCAATTTAATTAAATCACTCCAAATCTGTGTAATCTAATCCTTTGTTTTGGTTAACACCTATGCAACTCAAACGTGTGAGCAATAGCTACATAAAGAGCTCAAAGGCATAAAAAAGACTCAATCTCCAGCCCAACAGTCTCAGTTTCAATTAAAGGCTGAGAAATCACGCACTTCATGCCCCTACACTTCACTGTAAACCAGGGAGAAACACAGGAAGTAGTATATGTGCCTAAATTAATGAAATTCTCACTTGGTTGTGACAAGCTAAACCAAATCAAGTAACTTCCAGGTCTTCTTCCTCCTTCATAAAACTAGCTCTAAATGCCAAAAGATTTTTTTTGCCTTTTTTTTTTTTTTTCCTATTGCAAGCCACCTTTAAGAACAGAGGGAAAGAGTCTCCTTGACAATATCATATGAGTCCCTCAAGGCTTTTCCAGCACTTCATTTTAGTCATCTGGAACAACTTATTGATACACAGTCATCCCTTTCAGAAATTTCCAGAGAAAGTAACCCACTGTTACTCACCCTGTGAATCCCTAGGGAGCAGCCTGGTCAATGCTTTTGTGTATAGTGACTCCCGCCACACATGGTAGTGCCAGACTCATGGAGCCCATCACAGCTTTCTGAATAATCAGCAAAAATGGATCGCTTTCCAACTTTGCCAGTTGGCAGCTGACAGCATCTCTAATGGTAAGTTGGACACTCCTCCCCCCTCCATTTGCCTGCATGGGTCCTGAAAGAGAAACCTCAGGGAACCAGGAGGCATTAAATTAGCTGAGGTGGAGGTTATCTGCTGATTTCTGATCGCACCAGAAACAGACTGAAAATTAGCACGGTTAACTCACTAAAAGTCAACAAGTAATAGCTCCCGATACTCGTAAATGAGTAGGGGGGTTGGGAGTCTTTGCCTCTTACGCTCTTACATACACATCAACCGGAAACCCTCTTTGTGCTCTCCTGAGACTGGGAATTACAGAATCTGGGACTGGGTCCAGCAGGAATATATTCTGCACTACTTTACAGCTACATAGCTGTTGCCTTTTCTACACAGGCCCCAGCAGGGCTCCCTGGAGGCATGCTGACCACCTCTTTTTGTTGAAAGCTGATTATTGCTGTGGTTGCAGGCATCCTTCCTTAGCTTGTCACTGCCTTCTGCCGCTGCAGCCTAGGTTCAAGAAAGCTAACAGCCTGGCAAGATGGCTTTGTATCACGTTTGCTAAACACAGAGCTGGTCAGCTAGCTAGGCTATGGATAAATATCATACTCCTGGCCCAGCTACGGGAGCTGGAGGGGATGTTTCCCCCAGGCCCCCTTGTCAAATGCCACCATCTTCTCAAGTCTGCCAGAGGGAATCAGGACATCCCTCAGGGACTACCAAGTGCTCCCAATGTTCTGCCAACTAGAAAGAGTGGCACCAGCTACAAGAGTAACGAACAGGCTGAGAGAGTTGGGGTTGTTCGGCCTGGAGAAGGCTCCAGGGAGACCTTAGAGCAGCCTTCCAGTACCTAAAGGGGGCCCTACAGGAGAGATGGGGAGGGACTCTTTATCAGGGAGTGGAGCAATAGGACGAGGGGTAACAGTCTTAAACTGAAAGAGGGTATATTTAGATTAGATATTAGGATGAAATTTTTCACTGTGAGGGTGGTGATACACTGGAACAAGTTGCTCAGAGAAGTTGTGGACGCCCCAACCCTGGAGGTGTCCAAGGCCAGGCTGGATGGGGCTTTGAGCAACCTGGTCTAGTGGGAGGTGTCCCGGCCTATGGAAGAGGGGATGCAACTCAATGATCTTTAAGGTCCCTTCCAGTCCGAACAATTCTATGATTCTATGATTCTTCACAACATGCAGTGCCCTCTCTGATAATTCAGCAGTTTTGGAGGACAACACAGAATTCTTTACTTTTTAAACTAAACTAAACTTTACTTTTTTACTAAGCTTTTTAAAAAAATCTCTATCACCATCAACTTCATTGTTCCCAAGCTCACAAATATTTTTTTTTTTCTTCCATTATGTCCAAATATTTTGCTTGGTCACACCTGTGGTATTATTTTAGGTATGATGGAGTTATTAAGGGATCAGTGTAGTCAGAACTGGCCTCTGTTCTCACTATTTGGTTCTGATATATATCAGTTAAAAAACAAGTTTTGTGTAGTTTCCTGACCCAGATCTCTCTCTTCTTCTGGTCCTGTTTTTATTATTATTGTGAGATATGATGCATGTATCAAAGTATCCGTGTTTCCACTGGAATCTTTACATTTTTTCTTCACTATATAACACCAATAATGCTTCAGCAACTTTAATTACTTGTACATTACAGGCACAAACACTTTTTGTTCTCTTGTGAACACATACGCTCCCCCTTTAAAGCCTTGTGCACATACGTGCAAGCAGGCACACATACAGGCCTACACTGCCCTTCAAGGGGAAAGAAATCATCTCTGTTCAGAGAAATGTTCTGTGTTTACAGAACAGGCATCTTTAGGCTCAGTTATTACAACGCTCCATTATTTCTTTTGTTGCAGAATGGTAGGGCTGGCAAGGACTTAGGTAAGCCTCATTAAGCAACTCTTGCAGTATGCATAATCATTGTGATGGAAGTTATATGAGTGTTTATGATATTCTTGCATGAATCAATTAAATATGGGACTTAAAATGACTCATCATGGTTCTACAGCATTCACTTCCCATCTGTCTGACCTTTGTTCCCTACACAGGCATGCTGGATCTTCTTCCCACAAAAATCTGAACCTGGTACATAACTGAAAAGAATGCTGTATGACTTACATCCATCACAGAACAAGAGTGTGCCTTAGGATGCAAGGTTTGTTACTCTGCTTTCAAAAACATACTCACAAATCATCTCTCCAAACAGTACAGAATATCAGCTCTGGAAGTACTAGCGTTAGTTATTCATCGACATAGTGACCAAAAGGTTATGTGTCTTCACAGCTCACTGGCTTTATCTACTCATAGAGGAATATCTCATATAAAGCTTCACTGCCATCCTGCCCATCAGTGTAAGTAACATTGCACATAATAAAGTGCACAAACACTCCTCACTATATGGAGTTGTCATCTTTGTTTGTCTCTGGATGACACATGTCGTGCTCTTAGTCACAAGTGTAGAGACAGTAGGAGGGGCAGTGCTGCCAGCTCATTGCAAACGCTCAAAATCCCTTCCCACATTGACCATCAAGGACGATATTACTCACAGCCTATGCACTGTTTTCATGGCAGTCAACTGCAGGAGCATTAATTCATTTCCTTTTCCTGTACTATCTAGAATATGAAAAGTGACGATCCACTGGGGAGACAAATAAAGCCAGATTCAGCTGAGCAAGGTCAAATCAAAAGACTTTGGGCTATGACTAAGGGCTTGAAGAACCAGCAGAAATGCGTCGCTGACTGCATTTGCACAACACAGCAGGTTCATGGCAGGAAGCTCTAAAGAGAATCTGTGTGCTGCCAGTGCAACAATTAATTCCCTAAACTACACTGTAATTTGGAGACAGTTGGGTAAGCATCTTAATATCTCCTATTGAAAGGGGAACAAATTTCCCCAGAATTTCTATGAGAAGTTTTCCCATGTCCAGCAGTTTTAAGGTAGAAAAAAATTAGTATCATCAGAGTGTTCTGGAAAAACAAAACATGTGAGAACATTTTATGCCATCATAGTACTTGTAATAATTACTACTTCATTGATAATCCACAGTCCTATATTCAATAACACTATTTGTCTATTAAATGAGGTAAAAATTCATAAAGACTAACATCCCACTAGTATAGAAAAAGCTACTTTTAAATAAAAGGCACTGATAACTTAAGTGATGCCTACAAACCCTCAATAATTCTCTATCATCATTTTGAGAGTGTGTGAGCACAGTGTTTTCAATATCACACCTTCACATTCTGACACTCGCACTCTCTATCTGCACAGTAGTAACAGGGAGGACATTACATACCTACCTCCCACTTCAGGAGAAACAGAGAATACTCAGACTCCATGCTCCTAAGAGCAAAGCACCACATCTGATGACAACATTGGATAAAAATAAAAAATAACTCAGAAAAAGTGCAAAGGGTTTTTCAGTTGCATGAGTTCCCTCATCTGGTTCATAGCACAGACCCCCACATGCAGTTGTTCCAGCATAAATGAGGGATCAGCAAGGGGATGGAAAAGAGGCCAGTGACAGAGATACAGAAGTTGTCTATACAAGCACTGGTGCTGGGAAAGTGTATGTGCAACCACAGATAAATTCAGTTTGCATTATTTATATATGAACTTGAGTTCTGGAAATTAAGTGTCTACAAACCACACACTGGCCATCTCTTCTCTCACCAGTATAACACCAATACTTACTTCACAAACAGCAACTCCACTTTTAAGACAGATAACACCTTGGGCATTGCTCACAAACTGACGTAGGTAACAAATTGACTTGAAGGTCATACGCTTTTGTCTACACCAATTCTTGCATGAGAAAGTTAATTGCAATGCAACATATCTCCTATGGGCTGAATATTTCCTGGCTCCCTAAGAAAGAAGCACTCTGAAAACATGTACAATATTCTCACTGGTGGTACGTGTTGTAGCTATCAACCAAGGAAAAAACTGCCTGCATGCTGGGATAACAGTATGTTGCCTGTATGGCTGTGCAGCAGATCGTTGCTGCTTCCTTATTGCTGCTCCTGCAGATTTCATCATTGCTTTCAAGTATGTGATTAAAAAGGCGTTATATTGGGGAGGCAAATTAATCATTACATTTGCAATGCAGTCAGTCAGACAACCCCTCCCAGTTTACAGCCACCCAAAAAGTTCATTCTACCAGGTATTTATTTCATATGTGGATAAAGCTGTCATTCAAAGTCATCTAAGAATGCTTTTGAAAAAAAAAAAAAAAGATAAGTATGCAGGGCCACTTGGAACTGCAGCGCTATGAAGACATCATGAATGACAGTGTTTTGGCAGACATGAAGCCAAGACCACTTTTCCCAAAGGAAGCAAACATTGAAAACATGCACTTTGCCTGGCCTCCCTATGTATAAGTCAACAGCTTCCTATGATGATTCACTAAGACTTACATCATCATCACTGTTGTTATTTATACCGAGAGCTCTTCAGAGAAAGAATAATCTCTGGCTGTATATGTGCACAGCATCTGCCATGGCTACCACATCAGAACATGAAATTGCATTAATTCTTAGTTAATATGCCTTTCCTACAGAGCATTTCTGTGCTTGTATGCAAAAAATAAGGGATAGGAGAACGGGCACGTGAATTCCGTCAACAGCTCTTGAAAAACCTATGAAAATATTTCAAATGATTCTTCAGCACACAATAATTTCCATGAACACTTGCACATCAGCAGGTCAGGAACAGCCTAATGTTGAAGTAGTGCCCAGTTGAGCACCATTGGTAGCACTGGCCAAAGTCTATTGGGAATCTGCCAGTGATTAGTGCCCTCATCTTGGAGGTCTGGTCTGATAACAAAAATGTCTCCTTCCTCTTCCCAGGGAAAACACTCCCTGTGTGACTCAGGACTTGAAAACATGCCTGTCTGACCAGTCAATGCTTTGAACCAGGCCAAAAAGCCACAGATGTCACCATCCTACAGAACTGTACAGATCAGGCTATTTCTGAGCTGAGCTCACATGGGTCTAAGTGAATGCTTCCAGAATGCCCTACATCAGTTTGATGTTCCAGCTGACAGTACAGAAACTCTAGCAGACACTTTTTGTTCCTCACCAAGCAGAGAGTAAAAGCAGAGCATTTTCCCTGGCCTCTGTTATAAGAAAAGAAGTTGGCAATGGTTGATGAAAATTTTCCTAGCAACTCAGCAGGACATAATCTTTCCTCTCACAGTTCCACAAGGCTCTGAAGGGCCCTTCAAAATTTGCAATAGCTTCAGAGATAAGTGCCCAGGGAGCAAAATGCTGCAGTTCTGTGTAGCAGAAGGGCAGGTTGAAAACAGCAGTGAAGTGAAACAGTTAGAGTGGACATACTGGATCATTAGCACTCACGCACGTGTTTTCCTGATCAGTCAATTCCACAGAGTACAGAGAAGAAGTGGATCATTAATTCTTCGCAGTAGAATTAGAGGTCACCTGCATTTTAAAGTGCCATTTTAGTAAGAGATGTCGAACAACAGGAGAGCAAAATAAATAGCATATTATTAGTGGGTGCACTCTGCATTAGATTCATCAATTTAGTTATCTACTGAAGTATTCTCCCATCCTTCTATACTATATGTAGGCAAAAGCGACAAACATAAATACTGGGACAGGGAGATATTGTAGATGAAATATAACTTCTTGGCACTGTACTTAGAGAATAATATCATACAATAAATACAGCCTAATGTATGTTATCACTGGCAAAAGAAATTTGCAATTGTGGAAAATGTTCTGATTCTACAGATATATGACATCTGTGTACCATAAAGTAGATAGACTACACCACAATATTTTATAAGTTCACATTTTTTTCTATTAAGATAGTCTTATCTTACACAGCTTTCCTTCTACAGCAAGTTGCATAAATCAATTTTCCAACCTCCCAGTGAGTCCACAGCAGAGACACTCCCATGGTACCAAAGGGAATCAGAATTGCCCTATTCATCTTAATTGCGTGCTAACTCGCCCAAGTATGTACATTTTAATGTTTTATTTGCTGAGATGTTTGTCTATTGTAAGACAAAGCAGCATGTATGAATAAAGAAAACAGACGTAAAATTCAATATTTTGCTAGCTGCTAAATAACGTAAAATATGTGTGAAAATCACAATTTAGAAAGACACAATTAAGCAGAGAAAACATGCCATCCTCACAACATACCAGGATCCCTTTTTCGTTTAGGACACACTCTTCCACCCTTTAACATGTTTTGTGCCAGGGAGCCTGAGTCCCTTCAGACAGGAAGATGTTTAATAATTTCTTTCTGTGTATAAAGAAATATAAGTTTGCATCAGCTATTAATAACTATTATAGGCATTTTTACTAGACAGTGGATAAGGTTGTATGAGGTATTCAGTGCTTCGCTCACCTACGATCAGACTCTCACACCGTCTGGATCTAATTCACCTCAGACCAACAGCCACCTGGTGATTCTTGGATGACAATTCCCTCTCTAAACTTTGAGAGAAAGAGAATCCATAACTCAGCAAGAAGGCGTCCAGAGCGAGTGGAAGGTATCAAGGACAATGTGATAACTCAGATGTGAAAAAAAAAAACAAACAATTTAGCAAGCAATGGGGTGCCTAGGGGAAGGTGCTGCCGGTGGGTGCTGCTGGGTGGCCCCTGTGGTGAGGGCCCGGGCCTGCCCCGTGCCGGACACAGCCGGTTCCAGCCGGCTCCAACGGCCCCACCGCAGGGCACAGCTGAGCCCCTCAGCCACGGGCGGGCGCCGCGGGGAAAGCCTGGTTCAGAAAGGGCAGAAAGCTGCCTGGCAGCCAGGGCTGAGGGAAACCGGGTGAGAAACAGCCCTGCCGGCCCCGAGGGGAGAGCAGGAGGAGGGGAGGAGGGGCTCCAGGCACCAGAGTGGAGATTCTCCTGAAGGAGATGATGGTGGAGTAGGTGTTTCCATGCTAGAGCAGATATCTGCACCATAGCCCATGGAGGACCCCACACTGGAGCAGGTGGATACAACCTGAAGGAAGCTGCAGTCCATGGAGAGCCCATGCTGGCACAGGCTGACATGACCTGGAGCCCATGGAGAGGTGGCCTATCAGGAGAAAAGCCCACACTGGAACAGGGGACAAGTGTGAGGAGATGGGAGAGGCAGAGAGGAGCTGTTATGGACTGACCAAAGCCCCCCATTTCCCATCCCCCTGCACTGCTCAGTGGGCAGGAGGCAGAGGAGTCGGGACTGAGGAAGTGAAGTCGAGTCTATGAAGAAGAGGGGTGAGGGTAAAGTGTTTTAGCTTTTGTCTTTATTTCTCACATGCTATTCGATTTGTCATTGGCAGTAAATCAAATCCATTTCCCTCAAGTTGAGTCCGTTTTGTCTGACAGTAATTGGTAAGTGATATCCCTGTCTTTATCTTGACCCATGAACTTTTCCAAGTTGTTTTCTCCCCCTGTCCCATTAAGAAGAGGACTGAGCAAGCAGCTCAGTGCGTCTGGGTGTCTGGCAACTGGCACAGGTCAACACACCAAAGAATAAGAACTTTACAGTCCTAGAAGATACAACATAGATAAAGAAAGACATGTGGGAAACAGTGTAAGTACGTTAAAGTCAGTGCTGAGCTATAGAAAGATGACCTTCTTTCTGCCCATGTCATATGAGGAGCTTGTCTTTTCACACCAGTCATGTCATTATCCTGTACAGTAGAAATCCATTAATAGAGCATCCATTGTGCATTTCCAAGGGTTCATTTCTGCCAGCTTTACTTATGCTGAGTATTTCCACCGACTGATGGTCATAAAGTTGGCGGAATCCAGCTTTGTTCTAAAAACCACTACTTCCAAGGGTTAGTCATTAAGACTAATAAGTAACAATATTTTCCAGCAGAGCTTCTTGTATTGAATGTAAAAACTCAACCTACTACACAGCAAAATAACACTTGCAATTGTTCTACAGAATACTCCCTACGGCACACGCAGCATTAGACTTCTTAGTATCAGGTGATTTGATTGTGGTTGAAGAGCCAACCTGCAGAATGAAGTTGAGGAAATCAAATACAGGTGAAGTTTAGGTGTATGTCAGTGTACTTATTGTGACAGAAGATGGCATGTAATTCATGCCAAAAATCAACTTTCAGTGCAGTTGTCAGACTGCATTTTGATTAGATATAGTCAAAGACTTAAGATTACTATTCATTCTTCCCTGTAATACTTCAAGGTATATCAAAAAATGATAGATCATTGCCACAAAAAGCAAAGCAAAAATTCATCCTTTTAAAAATTTAAACTCAAGGTATTCAAGCTAGTCTCATGATCTTTCATTGGCATAAACATTCGCAAGAAACCAGTTTCAAAATGTTGAACTCAGGCATAGGTATTATTGCTGAAACACTTCCATATTTAGGAAATTGGAGAATGGAAACAATGGCATGGGGTTTTTTTAGTCAGTCTGTACTCTGATATGAAAAAATCCCTGGAGGACTGTTTGCACTCTAGCCACAGCGTCAAAGACATCTGCACTAATATTCATCAAATACTCTAGAATAACGGGAACAAGCAATGAAATCACAGTCTATTCACTGACAGCCATCAAGCAGAAAGAAAGACTAAATTTCTTGTCATTGTTGGTGAGTGCCAGCAAAATACATTTGGATAGCATGGAAAAAATATCCCATGATACAACTGATCATGAACATTAAAGACAAAAAGACATAGTTAAGGGTTTGAGAAGTAAAGGCAGTTGTCACAGCCCCAACTTCAGCACCATAGCTTGCAACACGTTGGTATGACATTTACAGTAATGACTGAGAGCAAGCGTAGCATGACCTTTACTCATCAGCCACGAGTAGAATAATAAACGCTGTTAAGGACAGCAGAGTTATAACTCAATTATGTCCTGGTCAAAAGTAAGATACTCATAATGTAAAAGGTCATTTCTTTCAGAGGAAGAGTTCTGAATTTCTTTATTTCTCTTGTTTTCAATCCTTAACCTGTATTTTGAAATTGAAACATTATTGTTACACGATACACGCATGAAATTTCCATTGGATAAAGCAGAAAGGCGATTCAGCAGAAATAATTTTCTGTTTATGCAATGGCCTTTTGTATTGTCTATGGCTGATTGTACTATCAATGTATGGGTTATAAAACTACTGAGGAAATACAAGGACATGTTAAAAATCCTTATCCAGTCTTACAGGATCTGTTGTTTTCACTGTAATAACCCCTTTCTCTGTGACTTCCTTCTGCTGGCATCTTGAAGAGCCTGTGTATTCCAATGGCTCTTCAAACACAGGAAATTGGTTTAATTGGAGAAATCACTCTACACTCCTGTGATTTCAGCAGAGCCGCAACAATATAAAATTGGAAGCAAAAAAAATGATGAATAAGCATTTGCATTTTATTTATGAGAATTTCAAACAGCTACTCCAATTCCCTGCTGGTATCACTAAGGTAGAATTCAGAGGATGCATGAGACAAGAAGGCAATCAAATTATGCTAGAGGCCACTGTTGTTGTATTAATATTATAGTAATTATGGATGCTTTCTTTCCAAACTCACATACATATACAGCTTGCAGGCCTGAATCTTCATTCCTTATCTCCAGAACTGACTGTAGTTTCCCTCAACAGTATGACTGCAGTGCCAAACACAACCTTTTCACTGCTCATGGTTTCTGATTTATTATTTCACTCCCAGCATTACCTCCAGCGGATGCCTTAGGTTAGTAAGTGAACCACGTGACTGTACTAAAGGATTCTAAAAGAAAAAGCAGGAGGCAACTGTCACCATGGTATCAAACTGCACTTCCTTTTCTTTAAAGAGAAACATTAATAAGATTGTACAGAAGGGGTGGGAGGGGATTTACCAACAGCAGCAATGCATTGTCTAAGATCCTGAACTTAAATGAAGAAAAATTTTTGAGACCCCAAGACTTAAAGAAACATCTAACAACCTATTCCCACTTGCGTTCATATATTGTCCACAGAATCTTAAACACATCTACTGAAAAGAAAACAATTGAACAGCTAGTATAAGCTATTCAGATGTGACCTGCAGTAAAAAGTAAGGAACAAATATACTTGATTCATGCAGACATATATTTTCCTGGTTCTACTATCAATCTTCATGCTCTCTTTTGGAACTTAAATGAGTTTATCCTGCTGTGTGTTAGCCCGAGAAGATACTAATTTGGTCAGGGAATTGAACTCCTGCCTTCAATCTCTTGCTGAACAAGGGGATCTGAAAAAGTGACCTTCTTAGCCTAATATGGAAACCCTTGACAACTTTTCTTGGAACAAATACCGAAACTGTGAGGGAAACATCCAATATTGCATTGTTTATTAACAGGTGCTGACTAAAAGCAAGGCTCTAACGGTAAAGATTCCCTAGATGCAAGATATTTAAAATCTGAAATTACATCCAGATTCATATACTCCAATTTTTTCTGCCTGTAACATGTACAGGATATCATCCTTTGTGAGAGTGGTGAGTATCATACCAATATACAAGTAGTTTTTTTAGTTTTTAATCGTGGTGTCTGTCACTGTGGTATGTCAGGCAGCAATCCTGTGCAGAGTAAGGCAGAAACTCCTGCAGAATCGAGTCTGTAAGTGAAGTGGAAAAATTCCAAAAATAGTCAAAAGTGGATAATTCTGTAAATATTATCTACTCAGCATATTCAGTCTTGCAGAACTTGCAGAACAGCTGCAGATATACTGCAAGTTGCAACTATCCAGCTTTTTTTACTCTATGAACTCATGAACTGAGAGCACTTTGGTATCTGATATTTGGAACTGACTTTTTTCTGTGACTCCTCTAAGCTCCAAGAATATCTGAGCTCTAAAAGGTAACCCTTGTGCTTAAAAAAGAAAAGTAATGTTGCTCTGATGATTTGTTAAAGGTAATTTAAAGATGTGATGTGTGATATGATCATTATCTTTTAGGTCTTTCCCATCTCATTCATGCAGTTTTAAACAAACTAGCTTGGTGAGAGCAAATATAAATATACAGCAGCGAAACGCAAGCTAAATATTCTTAAAAGGCAATGTCTCACCTTGGCCACTCAGTCCTTCTAAAACTATTCATATTTTTAATGTTTACATCAGATCCACATAAGTCAGAAGACTGTTTAATAAAACCGTTTACTTTTGTTGTTTATTTTTCCAGAGTTTTTTCTTCTGTTTCAGTACTCCGGAAGAACTGCTGGTGTTTTGAAGATCTTTGCATATCTGATTTCCACAAATGGTTGATTTTAATCATGATTGTTGTTTTAATAACAAATAAAAACAATTATCTGTAGTGCAAAAAGGACAGTTTTGAAAACACCCTGGGTTCTCACCGATGTCAGTGATGCAATATTTAGCATTTGAAGTGCCTGAGTCTCAGTGCAGCTTAGCAGCTGCCTTCATAGGCCTCTTATTTCAATGATCCTTTACGTCATGGGAAGTTGGTAAAGCTCCCACATTTGCCAAGTGATGCTTCAAGCGAACTGCGTGTCATTTCAAAGCAAAGTACTGGATCTCCTACAGAGGACCCATTTCTTTTTAGTGCAATGAATTTTAGTGTTTTCCTTTGAACTTACAGCAAATGAGGCCTATATTATTGAACTCCTATTGGACTTTTCACTTCAGCAGACAACAGAGCTGTCATACAACTTCAGGATTTGACATTAATCCACAACCAGTGGGAATACAGTCCTGCAAAGGAGCAAAGACCTCCCTCTTTCTATCCTCAGGTTACAAATTAGCTCCCTGAACAGATCACCTAGACCACTGCATAGAAGAATAAAGGACCCAGCTGGTGTACTGAAAGTTTTACCAAACAACCTGTTAAAGGATGTCGGACCACCCAAATGACAGGGACACTGTGAACAAGCATCTGGAACACATTGTATTTAAAACATATGAGGAAAGAATGTCTCTCCAATCCAAACAACTATACAGACAAAACTTATTGTCAGCACCAGGAAAAGGTAGTGATTCAGTAAATTTTGCCTGAATCTAGATCTCAGGGGTTTGATGTCTCCAGTGTTCCTGTATTTATCAGTCTTCCTCCAATTGCTTGGGAAGCAGGTGCACAGTGCTTCTGCAGACTTCCTGACTACACAGCACTGGAACTGGCTTCCTGGGCCTCAGAAAAACTAATCAGTGGATCCTGTGGGGGGATCAGACATGATGGGGGGGATGACAGATGTTCATTGTCTTCCAGTTTCTGATTTCACCTTTAGGTAGTGCAGCTCCTTCCAAACATCCTGTTTTTATCCCATGTGGAATTCTGTCAGTCTCTGTGCAGCTCTTGTGGCTGAAGCATGTGTTCTATTAACCTCATCCTTGACAATCAACACTCACCAAGGTTTCTAGGTTTGTACAGAAGACGTTGTTTTATAAGAGTATCCCTGCTCCATTTCAATACTTAACGTAATCTTCCTTTTTCCAGATACAACCATTTCATTGTCTAGGCATTTATTGTGAATCCAAGGCAACTACACCAATTTTCTAAGATAGCCAAGAACCTCTCATGAATTCAAGTGTGTCTGACAATAATATGACATCATCTACACAAGCTAGAAAGCTTAACTCTCTGTCAGAGAGCCTCAAACAACAAAAAGTTTTGTGGACCAGATCCAGGCTGTCAGAACAATTTTAGTCTAGCAGCTCATTGCCTGCTACCCACTTATAGGCCCTTCAGACACAATTTGGGAGAAAGAGAGAGGCTAGATGTCTTGAGTTTGTTACTCTTGAAACTCCTTTCGGAAATTCTTTCAAGTCTGAAATGACTGGAATATATACGCGCCGTATAGCAAGAGTGTAAACTTTTTTGCATCACATAATTTGCATGACCTGTGACAAAAGCATACATGAATATTGGGGAAAATGATAGGGACTACGTTTATGATCAGACATGCAACTACGGACTCCTAGAGACCAGACCCCCAGGGACATCTCAGTTTTAGTCACATCATAGATACTCTTGCAGATGCAGGACAGAAGAGGCTTGGAGTTATGCAGTCCTTATAAGATAGAATAAAGTCTTTTCCAACAGAATGTTTGAAGAATACCACTCATCCAATGTTACACACTGAACTTCATCATGTCTAGTTAAAAAGAGTGACGGAGAGAAACAGCAGCTCTAGGGCCCTTTCTGTTCTATCGTCCTTTGGCATGAATCCATTGCTCAGTTGTCCACCAGTTCTTATGAGAATACAAGTCGTTATACACACCTTTTAGCATTGTTGTCACTTTATCTATAGCCACGATTAGTCTGATTTGGTCACTTTTCATAATGCTCCCCTTTGAGCTCAACTTAATGTCAATACAAAATCAATGAAAAAAAGAATTGGATTTTTTTTTAATAAGGCTTTAAACTCTATTCTTAATTTTTTTTCCAGTCCCCTGTTAAAACACAAATATTCAATCAATACAGTTTTGGCCAGGCCATGCTGCACTGTTTTTCAACTCCTCTTTCTTTTAAAAGTGTCCTTAATCTTTTCATAAGTACTTTTAAAATTACTTTTCCTAGTATTAATGACAAATTTTATCTGTATAATTATTTGGATTGGCAAGACATTCTTTCCTCATGAACGCTTTCTAAATGCAGTGCACTGCAAATGCTTGTTCAGATGCTTCTGCCACCTTAGTGGTAATGTTACACGTTCCTGTAGCTTTTTTATTTTTATTTGCTTCAGTGTTGGTTCTGTTTCTTCTGTGGATGAAGATTCAGTGCTGAGATCCTTTGTTGTCCCGAGAGCCATACCAACTCACCTTCCAAGCTGTCCTCTCCCTACTACATGCCTAGCCAGAATGCATCTGTCATCAGCTACAGGGAATACTTGTTTTCAAATATCCTCCTTTACCTGCAGCACTTCTTTATGACTTTATGACTAGTTACTGTTAGCCAACCTAGCACAAGTATTATTGGCTCAGTTTCTTTTCCCGTACTATTTAACTACCATGTAAATTGTTTTCCTAGCAAGTCTGAAGTATTCTGTAGTTGCTGAGCTTCTTTCTCCCAAATCTTTGCTTGTGCTGCCTTTGTGATCTCTTCACTGCTTTGATCATGCTCGCTCTTTGCCAGCAGTCTTGGCCTGTTTATGCTTTTCTTGTAACATTCTGTTTTCTTGCTTGTCCAGCCTGTCTTTGTTTGTTTATGACTTCCAATAACTTCCTCTGAAGTATTTGGTGTCACTTTCTCAAATATTTCCCATACAAACTATAGTGAGATTTCTTCATCGTCCCAAAGTAATGGCCTGAAATGCACTCTCAGCTTCACCTTGCATGTCTCCTTTGCCAAGCTATCTTTGCACTTAGTAAGAGTCAGAGGGACAGCAACACCCAGTCACCTTCTCAGGCTATATCTTACTCTTTCCAGAACAGAACAGAACAGAACAGTTCATGTTCGCAACCACACTCTGTACTTCTCTAAACAGCAGCATCCCACCATGGCTGTCCGTATTTTTGACTGAGAATAATATGTTTAATTTGATTTTTGGTCTGACCATTTAGGGAACATCATGTGACTTCATACATACATATGTATGTGAGAGCCAAAGAGATATTATGCTTGACTTTCATGATCTAGCTATTCACTGAATTTTTATGTTTTAATTCAGCCCTCACATTCATACCATCAATTATCAGATTCTGGAAGTTTGTCTAGAGTATGGTTTCATCCATCCTTCTTCTCTGCATCTTCTGCTGCTTTGGTTGGTGTCTGCACCAGCATACCATACCTATGCACGGTTCAGTTTACCAGCTTGTAAACATGCAGTACCAATTTGCCTAAGTTACAGTCTCCAGTGGCTCACTGACGAAATTCTAGGGCTCCCTACTGCTGTAGCAATGCTATTGGCATGCTTTGCTTGCCCACTTGTGTATCTGAAGTTGGAAAAGTGTAATATCTTATTGTCACCTATGTTGTCACTCCTATGTTGTTTTGAGAATTCCTGAATTTTCTAGATTCTGTTCATATTGATATGCTATTGTAATGTAAAGCAATGTGATACAACTGGATGCAAATGTTTCCAGCTTTCTTTAAACCAAAAATTTTGACCATCTCAAATGATTTTTTTTTTGTTCTAAATTTTATTTTGCAAAGACTCTTCTGTTTCCACTCTGACTCACACCAGAGCAAATTAGGAAACGTCAGAATCTCCTGAGAGAAACCAAAGGCAGGGATTTGACCAGCTCTAGTAAAACATTGACATAGACCAAAGTATATCCCTGCAGTTCATAAATTTATATGCAAGATATTCCTTGACAGGATAGTGAAGCTGGAATAGTGCTGCTGAGTCACTGTGATTCTAATCTTTATGGTCAAGAATCTGTTGACGTTTGCAACTTCCTGCAGTGCCCGTCTGGTCACAGCAGGCTCAATACTGCCAGATTTACTATGGAAAAAGTCCTACAGACTTCCACCGGCTCACTCTCAAGTGAGTGTTTGAGGGAGAAGGAAAATATAAAGAATCTTCTCCTTTTGAGGAGCCACAATGAGGTCTCCCTGACAACAATTCTACTTACTCTAATTTTTAATTCCTCCTTTAGAAGAGACAAGGAGGATATCATACTGCTACATCCAATGAAGTGCAAGCTGAACCTCACAAATGAGTTTTTCAGCAGAAGTACTGCCTTTCCGTGCTAGGGAAATAAGCAGACGTTCGCCTTTGTCTAGACTAAGCAGCAGAAGTGTGTGAGAGCATGTGCTGGAGTCCTGATGCCCCTCTTTTCCACAGTGGAGACTTGGCTGGATAGTAATGCTCCATTCTGGCCTATTACAGTCACATACCCTTCCCACTGACATTGGGAAATCAATGGTTGGGAGAGATGGTGTCTAAATAGACAGGTTACACTCTAAAGTGAGGCTGAGATGCTGCCAACGCACGTACCTGGACTTGAGATTTATGATGTGCTCCAGCTCAGACTTTTCCCCCTCAAAAAAGTGGCTGGAGAATTTTTGTCATCCTCAAAATGTGGAAAGACTCCTATTTATATCAGTTCAGTCTGCATCTCTCAGCACTCCCTGGGGGGCAGTAGAAAGACTGAGCTGTTTCTGCAAGATACCATCAACCAAGTGAGGTTCTTTGGGGAATAAGGTATCGAGCAGTCTGAAAACAGAATCAACCTGACAGCAAGGAGTATTTGAACAGTTGTCACTTACTTAAATATCAGAGAGTAAAGAGTTATATATGAACCAGCAGAAGTTTGTATTCAGTCTAAGGATTTGATTCTCCTCTCACCTCAGTGAAATTGTAAAGAAACCACTAAGAAGCCAACAGTGTAAGATGAAAAACAGAGCAGGAGGTATGCTCTAGTTTGTGGGCCCTGATAATCAAATTCACAGTATTACAGCACGGCAACGCCACTCAATTCAACAGATCAGCATGAACAAAACTGCAGAGAACCAGACTTAGTAACAAGTCGACAGTGACCCTAAAAACATTCAGGACCAATACTGTGTCCTCACCGACAGTAGTGAAAATCAAGCAGAACTGCATGGATTTCAGAGCAGAACTTGGCCACAAGTCACAGAGCTGAGAGACAGTGAGTCATTCTCGCATGCCAGATGTCATTCCCCATGTAGAGAAACAGCACATGTGCTGGAGCTGTTCTTGCTGAAAAAGGACACGGTAGCTCCAGGTACCCAGATACAACAGTGTCTCTGCATCGGACATGCTCAGCAGTATTAATATGAAGAGGAACTGTAGGTGCTTTCTTCCAGGAATGGTTAAACCCTTTTTATTTAAATCCAGATGAAACAGATGAAAAGTCTGTTTTTTAAAAAATCAGGGTGAGCTTAGCCACTGGCTCTCTTCAAAAGTGAAGCTGTTTCAAGTCATTTGCACCACAGATTCGCATTCTGCAGGTTTTTTTTATACTGGGCCAAAGATTCTGGAGGTAATTCATTTTAAATAAACTTGCCATAGAATCCAAGACAATGTACCCTGGCCACAGCTGTGAGGACTCTACTGCTGATGGGTTTGCTGCTAGACAATTGATGGGCAGAAATGCTGCCTAGAAAAATGCTCTCACTGGGTCTCACAGGAAGTTCAAGGAGTAAAATAGTCTGTCCCAGAAATGCTACTGCTGCTGGAGAGTTTGACCAGTTTGTCTCAGAGAGCACTCTAATTCTCAAGTCTGTAATAATTTGTCAGTACTATGTGCACCTTATCTTTAAGATAGACCTGAAAGAATTTATTTGGTGAAGGATAGGCCTGGCAATCCAAATAATTCAGCACTGTTTACTTAGATTGGAAAATAATACCACTTAGGAACTTATTCCTGGTTACTGATGACTATCTATTGCCTGGTTTTGTAACTCCATATTAAAACTAGATGACCCTCCAGCAGATAGATGACAAGACTGACATTCCAAAATGCATGTTTCGTCTACTCACCATATGCAGAGGAACCACCTCTTAGAAACAAGCATACACTAAGCACCATTACAGCAGGTCTTTCCAGGGGATAATATCACGCAGTCTTGGGGCAATGGCATCTCTGTGACAGGCAAAAAGCAGGCTAGCTATGACCCACAGCGCTGGAGAGTAACATCCTACGCTTAGCTGGTGCATCTCCCACCATGAGCATTTGCATTTAGGAAGAGCAAGATCAAGCTGTAACTTTTTTTGTTTATAAGGTACACTTGGTATGATCGCAGTGATGAGCAAGAAGAGTAATGCAAGACCACCCCATCAGGGTAACAGAGATTCTTGGGTGCTAAGAATAGGCTGGAAAGCAAGAAGCAGTGCTGAGGGAGAAAGCACAGAGCCATCTGCACGTGCAGAACCACTGCACCATCCTCAAAGAGGAATCCCAGTAATTGGCAATTCTGAAGAGAAAGTCCTGGGTTCATTTTCTTGCTTGCTTTTGAACTTTGTCTGTAACTTGAACCAAGCCACTTCATT
This sequence comes from Tringa tobata, assembly GCA_033628505.1. NCBI lineage: Eukaryota > Metazoa > Chordata > Aves > Charadriiformes > Scolopacidae > Tringa > Tringa tobata. The sequence goes on along the minus strand of JAHREE010000131.1, from coordinate 3,531,894 downwards.
ATTTATTAATTTTACACTTCTATTTCAGGACATGTTGGGAACGGATCTTCCATCACATATTTTACAACTGCCACTTGAAGTCTCCCTTGGTGCACATTTCTACAATGATAAACAACAGTTTGTCTTCAGATCCAGGTTAGAGATATTATATAATATAGCTACATGAGGAAAAAAATAGCTTCCATCCTTTTTTCAGGCATCCCTCCTGTGATATCTGTACAAACCACAGATTGAAAGCAGGCTCTGAATTCAGGCTGTTGTCTCTAAGTACCACATGTAGGTGAAATTATTACAAGTTAATCGATTTATCATGACAGCTAAGGGACTGGAAAAGAATAATACTTTTTTGTGGCCCTGCTGTCTGAAAATATATGTAATAACAGAATATGAAAGCACTGGGAGATGTTTTGTTTTATGCAGATGTTTTGTTTTATGCGTTGCCCAGAGAAGTCTCAGATAGTATGCTCACAATGGAGACTTTCATTATCAGGATGACAGATCTGTGCAAAGTAAATTTTGAAAAAAATCTTGCCTGATAGTTTTCACAAAATCAACTTATTTATTTTCACAACTATGTATAATTTTAATCATTGAAAGACTGATCCTCAAAGATTATGTTTCACCATAAACAATTGCCCAGAACTTTTCCTGCCTTCCATGATCTTGGCAATGAATACAATGACAGGGAAAATTCCTCCAAGACAGTTTTATGCTTTAGGATTCATAACACAGATTTTTGTAGTCAATCACCCAAAAAGCAACGGACTGTGCAAGCTGCAAATACAAACTATTTGGCAAAAGTCAGAACAAGGAGTTTAGTTTATCTCTATATTGGCCAACAACGAAAACAACTTGAAAGCAAGAAAGCATGAGAAGATTTTTATTTTATCTAAATTCATAGATCTCTGCTATCCTTACAACAAAATCAATGATCCTTGCACCTAAAGATAACTGCTGTTTCAAGGCAAAGCAATATTCTTGACAACTGGAAGAAGACTCTCAGCTGGATCAGGAATCTAGCTTTCCCTTTTCTTTTTGAGTGTTAAGATAGGTTTTCCTTACAATAAGAGTTAATGAAGTAATTATTAATCAAAAGCTAATTCTGATTTTGACTGTCTTACCTAACAGGTCTAGTTTCTAGAGCAGGAAAAATAAATATCCTATGGGGATATAACAATAAATGAATAAATTCAGAAAGGATGCACCATTCTTCTAAATGGATCAGTGAGAGCAATTGACTTGTTCTCGCATTCATATTTCCAAATTCCAAAAATCAAATAATGGGGTAATTTTGGCATCAAGTACTTTTTAATTTAGTAGCAGCACCAATCTTTCTTTTCCAGGTATTTGCAAAGTTAATCTTTAACAACACCATGGCACATATATTGATTATCTGTGTTTTTAAGGGAGTTTTGTCACCAGCACTGTTGGAGAAGATGCTGGACTTCATCACAGCTAAGCAAAAAATACACAGTTGGAAGCTGGGAACTTAGACTTGACCCTTGGTTAAAACAGCCATTTTTGTCTCTTGAATTAGGATTATGCAGATCATTTATTAATGTGAATTAGATTTTTAAAGCATATTTGAGGTACATGGAGCACTGAAAATCTATGTATCAATTCTGCATTGATATAAAATCCTGATCCACCTGATTGAAATCAACTTGGATTACACAGCTGTAAATTCTTATAGAATTTTTGTTAGTGAGTGCATTATATCTAATTATTCCGCCTTATCCTAATTATCTTTAATCTGTCCTGTTTAGAGCAGTAGTTAAAAGGCACTATGAGTGGATTCCAAAGACATTAACTAAGAATTTACAGGGATACTTGTGGCTTAAGGCCCAATTATAGGTTGGTTTTTTTCTTGAGCTTTTACACCGCATTATCATTACTGTTAAGTTATAATATGTTTTAATTCTATCCCACACTTTTTGAAAATCCTAGTGAGGAAAACAGTTTTCTTGGACTAAGATTCATTGCATCTGTAGGCCCCCCCTGACCAGGTCACGGGTACACACCAGAAATAAATCCATTGTGAAGTGGGAAGGAAAGGGAGCTTAGCAGACAGACTCACACATGTCAGAGAGGAGGAAGGAGAGCATGTAGGTAGCTACAGCTGTCCACCTTGGCCCTGGCAGGGAGGGCACCTGGACCTCTCTGGAGGGCAGGAGGAATGTTTGGTTTCCTCCTTTTTCTGGCCTCCTGATCCACAGCATTTTCAGTCCATCCTCCCTCTCACGCAGTGCTGTTGGCTGAGGTCATTGCAGCAGAGCAGAGGGTGATTGCCCAACCTCTGCACTTGTTTGACCACTTCCCTTGCTGCTCTGTCTTGTGTTCACTCGTAGCTACTTGCCTGGCACTTGGGAGAGAAATGTTCAGGATGCAGGAGGGAAGGATTTCCAGTAGGTACAAAAACGGAGCCTGCAGACACGGCGAATGGTAATGAAAAGCAAAGTACTAATTTATTCTCTCTCCCTGGGAAAAGGTAATGGGAAAAGTATGAAGCCTGACTGGTTTGACAGCTGACCAATATGATGAAGGTGCTAGAAAAAAAGGTCTTTGCTGAATGTTGTAGAAGGATACATATTTTTTACCCTCAAAAGCATTGAATTTCAGCATTAAGAGGCTTATTTACATTTTCCTTCTAAAGTATTAAAAGATTCTATTACTAAAGAAAAAGTCTATGGGGCACAAGTCCAGTTCATCTGAAAAATTGCTGCAGAGGAGAAATCAACAACAGGTGCCAGCTCAAGCCAAAGGAATGGAGGCAGCAGAAACACACTGGCAAGGAAGAGAGACAAAAATCCAGTAGACTTCTTAAGGAAAGCAGTACAAAAAGAAGGCTGAAACATGCCCAGGGGCAAAGATGTTATGGATGTTGAAAACGAGAATAATCTCATATCCCAGTGCTGTTCCTGACCCAAAAAAAACCCCAACAAAAAACAAAGCAAGCAACCAACCAACCAAATAAAAAAAACCAACAAACCCCCCCCAACAAACAAAACCCAAAAAATTAAAAGAAGCAGTTCACACACCAAGTAGGACTGTACAGACTTGCTGCAAAAAGACACTATCTGTAGCACAATTTTAAGGCACGAACGTTTTTGTACTGCAAATGGCACGCACTCAGCTGCTTCGTTTGTAGCCGTGAGGTGAGATTAGTGACCTGTTCGAATGTAGCTGAATTGCAGAGGCAGCTGTAACATGGCTGTAGTAGCATGGATAAGCTGTCCCCTCAACCTGTAGCAACGTTACCAGCTGTGGGTGAGGTGGTATGGACACAAGGAAAAGGGAGACTTTGCAGAAATACTTGGAACAAAAGATAAAAAATGACTTAACCCAGATGACCAACTGTGTTCCCAAAAGGAAACAATAACCTACCAGGAGGCAATGAAACCTCGTAACATTTATCAAGCAATGCTGAGGAATAGCAAAATGTAGCAAAAAAACGAGCTATTGAAAGTAAAAAGAAAATATAAGAGATACACTGCTGCTGAAGATTGATAGCCCTGCAAAGCTCTCAGGTCTCCAAGGAGACCTCAGGTCACATTATGCAAACATAATGCCCAAATCAATTGCTAGTTTAACAGGGCTCTGCCACGGAAAGGGAAAGAGAGTGCCTGGCAGCAGCCACTGCCAGCTACTTGTGGAAGACTAAAAAAAAGAAGATGCTATGGGTATATCGAGTGATCTTCCCCATATGACAATCCTCCGCCGTCTGACTGTCAGCTGTTTAGGAGCTTTCTGAGCCAAAGGCTGCATTCAGAGCACAGCGTTTAACGTGTTCCTTGCCCCATGAATTTGTCTCATCCTTTCTGAATCCAGTTCCACATTTGCTCTGGTTGTGCTCTTTGGAGTGTGATGATTTAAACAGTTTGCCTCTGCACATGAGGCGGACATATAATGTAATCACAAGCAATTAGAAAGCTTCAGGAACTGACTTCAGCTACAGCTCAAGACACTGAAACTACAGGATGGTGATGTGAGGCTGTTGTAGCCTTTGTCTGCTGTTGGAGATGATGACAGCCAGCAATTAGCTCTTCTCATCCAAGTTGAATGAAAGCTCGTAATCAAAATTAGCATCGAGTTTTTCTCAGGAAGTTTATTTTTTCCCAGAAACAACAACAAATGAGGATAAAGCCCTGCCTAGGAAAATCATTACATGCATTGGATTATTTGAGTAGGACATACTATTCAGTGTAACACAACAACAGTTCTGCATAATCAATGGTAGACTCCATCTGCGCACAGGGTATGTTCATATCTGTAAAGGAAAGCTCCAACCAGTTCAGAGAATCACTGACAAAGACGGGGTACCATACGGCAAAAAATAGCTTCAGAATCTTTTTCAAGGAACAAACGATGGAGAAGGCTGCCTCCTGCTAACAGAGAGTGCAACGTATTTGCAAGTTGAGATTTTGTTTAAAGGAACCCAAGCTCTAGCTCTGGTTAACCAAAGGAGTACATCTGCAGACCAGACTTAAGGACACATTTAGAAGGGCATTTAGCTGTTTAATAATGCAAATAGGCATCTAGCTTATGCTGCAGAAGAGCTTAAGAACCTAAAGCCCATTGGCTTTAGGCAATTCTGGGAGGAGAAAAACTTTTGCAAGTCTGGTCCAAGAGGATAGTTTAGATCCCTCCCCTGGCAAACAGAAAGCCTCTGTAGCAAATACCAGTAAGTTAGTTGCTCAGGCATAATAAATACCCGGTCTCAGTACTAAATGAATCACAAAAAGGAAGCAAAATTTTAGGTCACCACAGGTAGTCCAGGAGGGAGCATATACACGCTGACACTTGCAGTATATACTGAATGTCTAACTTTGAAATTATGGCTGTTCATAAGTAACTTTTTTTTAATGTTTGGCTTCTAGTGCAGTCCCATTTTTAACCTTGGCTGTTACTTTGAGAAGGGCTTTCTGGATGGTACCATCTGCCTGTCACCAGTTACTGCTCAGTCATATGCAGTTGTGAGAATATGTCCTAGAACAGCAGAATATTCTATTCCATCTAGTTTCCAAGCTCATGCTTCATAACACTGTAATATCTGATAATCTCTTCCTGTTTTCTCTGGTAGTTTAAAAGTAATTTTGGCAAAATTGTTTGATTGAAAAGTATGTTTGTAATTCTTTACCTGTAAATTATGTCTTTTTGCCCATTTTTTTATCTCTTCATCTGCTCAAAATGACGATGTGATATATTTTATGTGACTGACTGCATTTTGAGTTTTGGTTGTCATGAGTGTAACAGTCTCAAAATATACTGAGTAATAGTATACATAAAGCCCTTTAATATGTCAACAGTCTATTTCTAGCATTACTCATGGATGAACATCAGTAGTTCATAAATCCTGAGTAGTTCTTTTCTCCTTGCAGAAGCAAATGTGCATCATAATACAATGATAACATTTTTATGAAGACTATATGGTTTTAGCTCTATATTGCTTTTTGTCTAGATGAATCCAGTTAATACAAACTTACTAGAGCTATAATTTGTGAAAATCCTATGGTCAGATTTTTTATCCTAGTCTCCCTGCAACATATAACAACCCATGGTATTCCATGGCATGAATATACTTTACATGTGCACTTTACATGTGTACTTTCAGATTCATTGCACAATTTTATGGTATTTGTTTAAAACTACTGTTGCCCATAGATTTGTTCTGACCTGAATCACCTTTTTCACTAAGAGTTCACAAAAATACATGGGAGCGTTTTGCGGACTGACTGACTTCATGCTTACCTATAGAATTACACAGGCCTGGGCCCGTATTTCAGCATACCTGTATTTTATTGAGGCTTGGACTTGGATCTATAATTGGCAGCTCAGGGTGATCAATAAATGAGAGCTTTTCCCTACATAAATGTTGCACCAACTGAACCACAATTGATGGTTTAATTTAGTGACAGTGGTGCAAATTCCTTTGTGCACATGGCTGAAAACCTCAAACCTTCCAAGGAACTGACTTAATTCTAATGAATTTAAGACAGATTAAAATCTAATGAAGAATATTCACATGGGGTTTTGTAAGAATTTAACTAAATTTTAAAACATATATCTGGATAAACAAACACAACTTTGTGTATAAGTGGGCCTGATGTTACAAAATTACACTGAAGTAATTTTTCAAGTCTTTCAGCTTATATTCAAGAACTGCAATTTTATCCTTTAATTTTAATTCTGATGAAATCCTTTTTGCTATATTCTGAGCAGCTGTTTGCATCAGGCAGAGTAGAGGGAGGAGCATGAAAAAGATTTATAACAATTTAGAATCTATCAGCCATCATGCTTTTGGTTTCTCGTAAGTTTTAATAATTAATGTCCTGAGAATAGCAGATGGCCCCAATTCTTTTTAAATTACTGTAGTTAAAAATATGTATTTTTTTAGTCCTCCAATATGGCACCAAATGTTACTGCTTCTGGCTCCAGCGCTTCCTCCTTTCTGACTTACACTCTCTGATTAATCTCTATTCCTCTGCTTCAGCTGAGAGATGAGTTGAAAGCAATTGTCACTCCAGACAGAAGCACAGATACATGACTACTGTTTTGTTTTGAACATGTAGACAAAGGACTACTGAGTCCAGTTCGAATCCATATATACCCTATCATTTGGAAATTGCACCGATCCACATTCCACCAAGGTGTTGCCTATACAGGAAGACTTAAGGGTATATCACTTCTTGCCAGTATATCAGTTTCTCTAGTTTTACTCTCTGTGTAAACATTCTTGTTCCAAAATCAGAGTATCATCCAGGAACAAGAGTTTAAGGATCATCAGCCATAGTTATCTATAGTTGTAAATAACCATACACTACACGTCTATTTTATGAAGTTCCACAGAAGTAGAACTGTTAACTACAATACACCACAAACACTTCCTAAAACCTTGTGATAAATGTAAAACTTCAGGTAATCCACAGCTACAATGTACTGCAGGACAAAAATCAACACTATCATCACTGTGCTATGATGCTGCAACAGCAGAGCACTTCCTAAACAAAACTCCTAGAGTGTGTTGGGAGGCAGATACAAAAGATAACAGGAAGACACCCAAAGCTAACGTTCCTTGCAATCTGTCCAAGGTGAAATGTTTTGCTTTCACCCTAAATCTGGCCACTGGTTTATTTCTGACCATTCGAGCAGAACAAACAACTTTCTGACCTCTACAGGCAACTGGGAGATGCCATAAGACGTGAGATTTTCAGTGTGTAAGGACAGTTCAGACAAACAGTGAGTCAGCTTCTCTCAGATCAGTGATTTTTGGAGATGCCAATACCTTGGATACTCAAGGGATCTCAACTTTCTATCCCCAGAAATTTTCTTATTCTGTCATACAGTCCTGCACTTAAGCTTATAAAGTTCATTTTCTAAGGCATCATTGACTTCTCACCTTCATTACTGTAGTTTGGAAGATCATTCTAAGCCATGCCCTAGAAATCTGCTAGGACCTTTTTTTCTCTTTTTTTTATCTGAAGTTTTTTGATTTACGTAATGTTGTTATGTTAATGTTTCTCTCTTCCTCTGCAGCTATTCCATTTTAATCTCCTCTTCTTGAACATAGGAATTTGCATGTAGTACTGCAAAAAAGGTTTTATTGGTGCTTTGTACAATGCAGTTCCTGCATCCCTATCTCTCCTACAAGTACCTCAGCCACCACATCCTAATACTGCTTTTCACAGCTACTTCAAAGTGGCTGTCAACTGTGACCTTCCAATAACCAATACACTGAGATGTTTTTCTTCCACTTGGTTCCCTCTGATGGATGGTATTTTTAGCAGTTTGTGCTGGTATGTCATATTCCTTCAAGGAAGAAGGGACTGAGTCACGCTGGCCTTGTGGAGAACGGGAGACTGCTCTTACCCTGGAGCAACTGCCTGGAGGAGAGACACTTCCCTGACATCAGGGTGGGGCTGGCGAAGGAAGGGGCAAAAAAATCCTGCAGAGCAGCAGAGGAACTGTGAGAGTGCTCGCTAAGGAGCGGGGAGCAGAGCCAAGGCTAGAGCTCTCTATCTTCTTGCTGTCCAAGAAAGGACCATACAGAGTTTCTGCCACCCAGAAAGCTACTGAGTGGACTGCAATCACAACTAGAAGGAACGATCCAGCCAACAAAGTTACTGTGGGCGGGAGGGGAGTTGTTTATAAATTCTTTTTTATTTCTGTTGCATCTCACCTAGCCACTGAGATGTATTTGTTTAAAACACAAACGGTTCTAGCGTATATGCAAGTAAAACCCAGCTTTTGAGGTTAAAAGCCTTTTTTTTTCTACTTTGGAGAGTTCACTATAAGAAGGATGCCTAGGCAGATCCACTGCAAAGTTCTGGCTGGCTTAACATCCCATGCGTGCGTGACTTGGTGCTACTGAAGCCTCTACCACTTCTGCCGTGATTAAAAAGGGTAGGATAAGTCTCAAGACTGTTCTGTGAGGAAGTGTCAACAGATCGCCTTCTTCGTCTAGAGAACTTCTCTTTTCATACATGGCAGTCTCACACTAGTCAGTGTCTTATCGACCTAATCAGTTCTTGAGGTAATCCTCAGCATTTCCACTTCAGTAATAATTTGCCTTCACACTACAACAAGTGCTGCTCTAACACATGTGAAAATTCAGGCTATCGCATTGTCCCTATGTAAAAGGTCAATTGTGTTATCCAAAAAGATTTCAGTCTAACACTATCTACGTTTGATAAAACCAGGATTATTCCATTTTGCATTTGCCTTCAGGGATTTAATTATTCTTTCCTTTAAATATTTTCCAACACTTTATACAGTACTACATCCAAACTAAAAGACTCAGAGTTATCTAGGCAATTTCTCTTTTCCCATTTTTTAGAATGCAAAAATGAAGGGAGATAGACAGTATATTGACATGGGTATGTTTTTTCTGTTGATAAGGTCTGAATTCGTATTCAGCTGAGAAGAGTCATCTTTTATAAAATTTTTGGCTTCTTTTATAAGTATAATACACTGTGATCAAGGTTTCCAAGGTTGCCAAATCTTCAGCTTTGCAAGAGCAGCCTGCCTACATGCCAGGTTCATAACAAATATAAAAGATTTTACAAAGAACCTCATTTCAGCAAAGCCTCATTTTTCAACCGAACACTTTGTCAAAAATATTAATCAGACTTAGCCATAGATTTCTTTTACTATATAGTCTTTTCCATCATCTCTGTAGTCTTTATGACAAGCTTAACTGGTTGAATTTATGTTGTTTGGGTGCTCATACTGTGACCATAACCTTGCTGTCTAAGCTACTGCTTAATCATTTAAGTTTTGGGTAAACATAGGTTAATGTCACTGGTGCATTATGTAAGTGCTTTTATGGGGTAGTATTTCACTAGAAGACAAATATGTAAGAATATTTCCTCGTATAAATTATCTTCATTTCAATAATATTCACATTGATTGATGAGTAATTTAAGATGTATTGTCATAATTTTCACAACATGTTTTCAAAGCACTTTTCAATATACTTAAGAACATGCAGAATTAATGGTGAACGCAGAAAAGTGGTTAGAGACCTCTTACTTTTTTATGTCAAAGAATACTTGATTATGTATTTATCAGGCTATTCAAAATGTTTATCACATTGTGAGCAGATCCATCTAGAAACAACATAGCTTCATAGATTTTAAATGCAGAAGGGAGTATTGTAAGACACAATATTGCAGTAATTATTCCCTGTACCACAAAAGGCTACAAATCTCATAATTCCTACTTCAAACTCAAGAGTATTCTTGCTTTGAAAATTTCCAATGATGCATCTCTTACAATTCTTGCTTAGGCATTTTGGTGCTGATTTTTCTTATCCCAAGACATTGTAATTTTATTTCTCGCTGAGGTTTTCAATGTCAGATCATCTTACATTTTGCCTAGTATAAGAGCTGCCTTCTAGTATATATTCTTTACGGACAGCAATCAAATCACCACTGTACCTCTGCATCAGTGAGCTTTTTGCATGTCTTACTGTCAGTCATACTTCACTTTCTTTAATCACCCGTGTCTCTTCCAAAGCCACTATTTAACATCTTTATCAAGAGCATATTTTGGATAGACAACATTTTGGTAGACAGTCTACCAATGGTTACATGAGTGCTGACTCCATTAGCCACCGCATCATACTATGGAGATTTGTTCAGTTTATTATTACTCACAATACTTAATTCTTCCAGTCATTACTTTCCATACTGTTGTCCTAAATCCTGTAAGGATGGCCTATATCCTTTAAGTTATCTGTGTTGAAATATATTTTGTTTGCTTGCAGCTGGCTTACCGAATAATTCTTGTCACTGTCTTGATGTTCTGTCTTTGTTATAATTCAGCACTCCCCCACAGTTTGTGAAATGTGCAGATTTTATCAGTAACTGCTTGATGATGATTTGCCTTTTATAGTAAATATTTTAAAATCAGTTTATAACCTATCATATTGAAACTTACTTGGGTTACTTTTGCAGTTGATGAGCAATGACAGTCCATACAATGAATCAACAAGACTGATCAGGAGAGCAGCCTGTATGAAAATGTGTTTTGAGTGAACTTGTACTTTGTGTAACAAAATTTGGCAGGCTGTGACCAAATCCTTCAGTGCACTGCTTCTGCTCTGTGATTCAAGGCTGAGATTTTAAATTGGAGATGAATATTGTGCTTTAAAAGTGTATCCATATTTTCAGAGAAAACAATCAATGAGTTAAAAAAGAAGAGGTCATTTTGAGAACATGGACGTTCCTGCACATAGCAATAGTTGTGCAAATAATCCTTACTAATAAAGGCCAGTGCCTTGAGAGACCAAAATCCAGTATTTTTGAAAATATTTTACCAGATAAAATCTCACCTGCTCTGTTTGTGTTTCAGAGGTGCAGGGAGCCTGGAATGGGTGTGGTGGAGGCATATGAGCTGAGAGCACCAGCCACAAGAACCAGTAAAACCAGTTCTTCTCTGTACAGCCTGGGAAATCCTGCCTTCAAAGACATGACTTGACTGCTTTTACTAAAATATCCAGCTCACATTCAGGTAAAATTCAGACTGTAAATCATTGTCTACTGGAGCCTACCTGGATGTAATCCATTTTAATAAGAACACACATTTTCCTGCCATATGACAACAGAATTTGACTGGCATGTTTTGGATATTTCTCCAAGTGTGAAGTCAAAGAGAGCCACGACAAACTTTTTTTTCTTAAAACTGTAAGATTGTTCTCCTTGGGAATCAGCTGCTGCCAAAATGTATCTCATCCCAATCACAATCCCAATCACAATTTAAACCACACTGCTTAAAATGCACTGTCCAGGACTTCCACTAACTGCAGATGTTGGAACCTCTGGAATTTATCCTGCTATTTAGGTTATCTCCACCTGTCCTTCAGGGGGACAGTGATTTCACAATGTTTATGCTTTTTATAGACAATGGAAGAAATGTTCTTTTTCAAAGATCAAATCTAGTTAAATGATGTTTCTAAACAATAGCAAGCAGCACCTCATTTTAAATCTGTAGTATCCAAATACATGTTCTTCTTATTTGACTGGACTACACAAGCCATAGTTAGGTTCGTGTATTTGTTGCAGATGAAGGAAATATGAAAAGAAATTGTGTCCAGCTGTGCAATTTGAATTTTAGTGACAAGTCTTTTCCTTGTATAAATCTACATGTATAGATCATTTTGATATTGGTAACATAGTCAACACAATTTATTTAATGTTTCATTTGGATTACTATCTTTTCTCCGTGTAACTCATAATACTATTTGCTTTGTTTAAAGAAGATTGTTGAAAGGCAAAGAAACAGAGCATTGTGATTAAGACTGGTGATGATGTGCAAAAGCAAGGGTAGAGTCAGTAAACCACTGTATCTGATACACAGGTCAGGACAGATTGACCTGAACATCCAACCACTTATTAATAATGTATTCATTTCCAGCAGTCTTTGGATTGTTCATGGATTCTCTCTTCACACCTATGTTTTTATGTTTACATATTGTATTCATCCACAGTGATGACACTCATTCAAGAATCATTTCAATTTGAAAGAGTATGGGTTTCCAGATGAGTGAATCTATCCTACACAAATGTCCTCCAGGGGCTTCTTTAGATTGCTATGATCTTTAAAAAGGGACATTTTGTTTTAAATGGTAGAGACAGTTTGTTAGGGGGATTCCTAAATATTAGGTGTTAAGGTAATTCACAAAGCAATCAAATAAATCACTCTCATTCTGTATGATAAGAAGGAAAAATTTACTAAAAGGTTAAAGCTCAGGTTGTAGGAAAACTTCACTATATAACTTAGGACCTGAAAAAAAAATTATTGAAGGAAAATGTTCTCCACCTGAGATTGAAAAAGGAGAAATAGGTCAGCTATAGACTGTAGGTTTGAAAAAGATGAGCTACAAAAGAAATTTAGGACAAGAGGGCCTTACGTCAGACAATTAGAGGAAGGAAAGGGCAGTTGATAAGCAGAGACTGCAATTGCTCAACAGAAGTATTAAGGACCATGATAAATCCTTTGCTCTTTTTTCATCAGTTTGCTCCTCAGTTATGTCAAATTCTACTTGATGGCTGCAAGTGCAGGGGTGTGATCTTACTTTGCTCTAAATTGTCAACAGACAAAAGACTTAAAGGATGAATTTGAGTCCTCCTTTAAGACACACAAAACCCAGACCAGTTATAGCTTCATATGGAACAACTCACTAGGCTGACACCCACTCATTTCCTTTCAATCACAATGCAGGGGAGTTTCCTGTTTAATCACTTCTCAGATGGTCATAATTTTGTTAGTTTCATCCTTTCATCTTCATGATCGCCATGAATTCACCATTAGAAAACATATGCTAATTAGGAGTTGGTGTATGGTGGTGCATATAGTAAATAGCTTAGCTGGATCAACAAGAAGGAGGAAATGATAATCGTGTACTGAAAGAAGGTGGGGAAACTGCTCAGGTAAAAACAAACAAAAAAATCCCACCTTTATTGAATTAGTGGGGACAGCATACACGCTATGAGGAGTTCACACAGGAAATCGAAAAGCAGAAAAAAATTTTAGGGTAAAGAAACTCAATATGGTCAACATTTGATGTTGCTGATGCAATGAAGATACGTAGCCAGCTGGGAGAACTAAAAATAAAAGGTGTTTAAAATATCCAAAATTAGGTGATAGTGTAACACTATGCCCTACTAGTCCCTACAATTCAGTAGTGGTTCTGGTTCCATGTAAAGCTATAGCCATTCATTTCTAAACAAAAGAGATAGAAAAGAAATGTAAATTTATAGACTAGCTTAAAATGATTGGTATCAATTATCACTAAATCACGGATGTCTCTAACACAGGTGGCAACATGTAGGATGACAGTTTTATCCACAATAATACACATCCTGTACAGGGCTCCTCACAGCACAAAATCACTTTTCCAGACAGCTTTCTATTCCACATAGAAAATATTTTCCATGAGTCATTTTGTTTAAATGTAAAAGAGAATTAACTTTGATTGTTCTCATGTCCTTTTACGTTTGCTGTCTAAGAACATTTAGGTGATATAATGTCTACAGAAAGTGCATTTTAAAGGCAGTCTCCTCATGCTCCGTTCTATGTCGTACATTAAACTCTCCAGTATTCTCTGTGCTCACCCAGCTATTATGTCGAAGATTAACATGATGCTCAGGAATCGCATAGTAATTTGATATAAAGCAGACAGTAATCACAGAGCTCCAGAGCTCTCTGCCTCCACATATCCGTACAAATCCATACAGTTGGATCACATATTCTCCATCTTTCACCAATCAAATACTTCTCTGCAGCCCTTCCCTTTTCTGTTACGAGTATTAAGGTAGTTCCTTACTTGCCAGATCCACTACACATGCAAAAAAAAGGTTGTGATTCAGTCAGTTGTAGTCATGATAGCTGAACAAGGAGCATCTGACCCTCTCCTGTTACTTCATGACAGAAGTTACTTTGAGAAAATATCTGTGTATGTTGCCGAGGTAAAAAAGTGTTAAATAAGTGAGCATGCATGGTTGGTCATTAAGAACAAGGGGAGCTGAAAATAGAACCTCCTTGTGAAATGCAGCATCACAGACTTCAGAAGCAGCACCAGAAAGAGCACTATAGAGAGGAAATGAGATTGGGGGAAGATCAGTGAGAAATAGCTTGAGCGCTGTGATCTTTCAGAGGGGATTCAAAAAAAGGAGAAGGATGATATTAGCCGGTGATTAGGGAGACCTCAGTAACAACAACAGCGAATCTTTAACATAACATATAGCCTGACAAACTCTAGTAGAAGGAGCTAGTGAGGCAGGGTAAGAGTTCTTTATGCCTTTTTAAGTCAGGTTTTTCATCAGCTCATGCTATTGGCAACTAGTTTAAATCAAAATGTTCCAAGAGCCTTACATTTCATCCCAAGTCTATTAAAGGATCAATTGCTTACATGGAGAGAAGCTTGAATGAGTTTTATCTGCCAGCAATGTTTACTGTCTCTTTCCACCAGAACTTGGCATGGGAGTTGCACCATACTGCTTGAGCAGATCTAATGCTTCATTGCATGCCACTGCCCCATCTCTGGAACTGTCTCTGGCTGTCTTCTGACCTTGTGCTCAGCTGGTTCACCTCATTAAAATGGGATAATATGAAGATAGCAAAAACCAAAACAAAATTTTTGCTTGTTTAGGAAGATGAATTGGTTCAGTCTGCAGCTGGAGGAATGCCAGAGCCAGCACAAAGGAGGGAACGGGACATGCAACTGAAAGTGTGTTGGAGAGAAAGGTGCAAGTGGGACTGATCCATTTTGTGACAGGTGAAAATTCACCTGTAGAAAAGAGGACAGCCACTGTTCCTGTGCACCAAATATCTTGATTTGATTTTAAGCTTTTAAAAAGCAACAAGAGCATTTCATCCTTTTAAAAAACTGGAAGATTCAATTATGACATAGAAAAGACAAGTGGTAGTGATTTTTCCATGATGGGCTTTAAGAATGTAATGGAAAAGAGGATGAAATTCAACACATGAAAAGCCATCACCAAAGCCAGGAACTGGCTTACACTATTTTCTTTCCTGAAACTTCTAAACTTAAAAAGGAGAACAGACTGCTTTGTTTTATGAAAAGGTTTGACAGAGATCCAGTATTACCACAACATATGACCCCTTCCCCCCAAAAGATAATGAAGACAAGATGACATGAAGTATTGTAAATGACGATTACTACTGCACTAAAATTTAGTTTTCAGTCTGTCGTCAAACTATAAAGGGGTAAGCCCGCCATTTTGTCTTCCTTTTCATCTCTCCTTTTCCTTTCTTTAGGTCTCCTTGAATTTACCAGCAGAGGGAGCAGGTGGAAGAGCAAATGGTTAGGGAAAAGGAACTGACTTCGATTAAACTTTGATCTTTGCTCTTTGTTCCCAGGCAGAGAAAACAAGGACCAGTTTCAGCAGCTGCTGCAAGTGGGTCAGAGTATCCACAGCACGAATACACTTGCTCTGCGTGAGTTCTCCCTTCTTCCTCCTACACCCCGTGGCAGGAAAGCGGCATTAAAAGCTGCTGGTCCTGCCTCATTTTCATCCCTGTGCATTGGCAATATTTAGCAGAAAATTGAGGCACAATTCTCCAGTTGATGACATTTTAAATTCAGCCGCACACTACTTTCAACCCCTTCCTTTAGCCTTCCTCATGCAATTTCACTGTGTATCAACCATTTTTCTAGCACTGGCTTTACTGTAAATCTGGAAACATGCAGCTTATTTGTATAAAACGAAAACTCAGAAAGAAATTCACATCTGAATAATGCATTGCTAGTTTCGATCTATTGGGAGAAGCTTTTCAGTTCACCTGCCTCTCACAAGGGGATTTGATAAGCTAAAGTCTTGTTCAAAACAATATTTATGAGCCATTAAATGTTTTATCTGAGAATGTTATGGTTCTCTTAAAAACACCTGTTTTTCTTCCCGCCTCTCATTTTTACCTATTCACAGACAGCTTCCTCTGCACCATTTCTGAATATGAAAGCAGCTCAATACCTAATAACGAAATTAAGCCAATTACAATCTCTTATTGTGCATTCAAGATCCTGCAATTTTTTCTTTTTCAGAAAAACTCAGTGTGTAGGCACATGGAGACTTGCACTCTTTCTGTTTGAAAGATAAACATTTTGGCAATATGGGCTTATTTTCCTTAAAACAAATGTCAATGTATGGGACATGCTAAAAACAGGATCAAGAATCAGGCACTGTTCTGTCCTTGCTAAGGAGGAGGACCAGTGGGATCAGGTCAGAGATTTAGGGAAAGACTTGATACCAGACTTCTCAGGCAGACATTCCCAATAAAATCTTACACAAGCAGTTCAGCACTATCATTAAGTAAATTGGTTTCTCTCAGTCCAACCTGAAGTTGCCCTTCTTTTTTTCTTTTTAACTCGTTCATGTGGGGCTTTGAGCAAGACAAACTTATTTCATGCAGAGTAAAGGTGAGAAACCAATAGGTCTGAAAGCAATGCTGTTCCCATTAGATCAAAGGTCAGTTATTACTAGCCATGAAGCAATCACTCACCAATTTCTGAAATTCTGACTAGCACTTTACAAAAATGATTCACCACAAAGTATAGAGGAAATGGGTGGCTTTGTAACAACTGCAGACTCACACAGCAGAGCTATACGTATGTCTTATCTATCTTTCTCAATCAGAGGAGACAAACAAGGCTTTGAAGGAAAAGAGCAGAGCCAAAGCCCTTAACTCTGCTCCTGTACCTGGAGAAGTCCACCAAACCTTCAAGAAAACTGTTAGTTCTGATCTGGTAAGCAGTTACTTAGAGAAGGTACAGAAAGATTACAAACAAGTGAAGAAAAACCTTTAAATTTGTCCCTAGAGTGGAAAAAGCTGTGGAGAACCACAGCACATGTTTGCCTGTCTTCCTCATATAAAACTCTTTTCCGGCTTTTGATAAGAAGTTTGGCGAGGTGAGGTCTGTGAATAGGGCTTAAGCTAATTAGGTTAGATTTATTTTCTAAAAAGTTCAGAAAACCATCGCTTGATTAATACTCTTATCCCATCCACATTACAGTGTCCCTGTGCAGCCATTTTTCTCTAAAGAAAAGAAGGTTTTGATTGACTGACCTAGCCACACACTGAATATTACATAGGCAAGTTTTCTCCAGTTTTGGACTCATCAATATTTTCCCATGGAAGCGCAGATCCCTGAAGAGAGAATTCAAGCTGACTGACAGCAGCCTTGTGATTCTTAGTTGCCTTTCTTGGACGCTCAGAAGTACATGAGATACATATATTCGGTCATGTATGGCCACGTGTGAAGTAGTTCCAAGTATAATACCCTGATAAACATTTCTTTTCCCTCCTACCTTTTTTATCCTCTTTCAAGGAACTACTCAGGAGTGTCTCTTCTTACCTCAGTCTGACAGGACTATATTCTGAAGGAACAGGTGGACTCAAGAGAAGAATTCAGAAGATAAAAATCCTTTTACGTGGAAATGATATCCTCTTACTTGGTACAATCCCAGATCATTCTAGTCTATACAGTATTCTCTGTTTATAAAATAAATTAGAATAAATTGAAAGGACTGATAGTCTCATTAAACAAGTTGGAAGCACTCCCTCTACAGGGCCATTCAAATGGGAACAAAGAAACTTCAAAAACATTGCCATCCAGTTTCCAAAGGTAATTCATAGTCAAGGTTAACCTAGCCCTATTAATTATGCAGTTAGTAAGTGACTTAAATAGATGGTGAGTGCTACCTCTTTCCATATGGGGAAAAGTAAACATAATTAAAATAAATGCTGGCCCTGGTATTTTGTTTACTTTCAGCTCTCTCCCTATCCATATTCCTGACATTTATTTTAACAAAACTAACATGTTGAGATTCTCCTTGTGTGACATTGGTAACCAGACCAGAAATGCTTTACAAGGCCTACAGAGGGCATTAACCTCTGAGTGGGTGGTCACCAAGAGACCACAGATAAAGCTGTGATTACTAGTGCATCCTCTAAGTTACAGCCCAAGATCCCATCTAGTTTGTTCATATGTTAATATTACATACATTAATAGTCAAGAATGTATTTTGATGAGTAGATTAGAGAAAACATGCAAGAACTCAAAACCTGCAAGGCAATTCCTGAAATATCTTGATCCTTGCACTCAAACCCAGATTACTGAAAACAGGATGACCATCCTGTAAAAGCCCGGTAGCAGCTACGCCACACAGGTAATTACCGTGCTGTAACATTGTTTGTTGTTTGCTACAAAGCATGAGGATATCTCATCCTTCAACGGATCTTGTCAACAACATGCATCTTTCTCATTGCAGAGCTAGATGATTTTCACTATGATTATAGTATGTGTGATCAAGTTCTTCCACTGGCAGCCCACACTGAAAACTAATGAAAAATGTAAAATGTGATACTGTCCTGCATCTGACTTCCACCTACAAACATGGTACCTACTGCTCACTGATTCTCTAGCGAAACTGCTTAAAATAGCTCACTTAAATCTGGGGTTTATTTTTTCAACCACTGCTCAGAAGTCTTCACAAATGGCACTCAGCAAACCTTAACTCAAAGGACTACCTCTAGGCTCTGAAACAGTGCCAACTCTCTTAAACATGTGCGTCAATGATCTGCCTGAAACTTGAACTTGTAAATAATCTGACTTGATGACATCTGTTTGGGCATTAATTCTTAGGGCTTTTCTGACCTTAAAAATAACTTGAAACCTGATTCAGCAGTAATACTGTCATAACTGGCATTTGCAGTTGAATGCTTCAATGCTTCGCTATTGTAATTTCTCCTGTAATTCAAGTTTAGTTTCTCAATTAATGGAACACAGCCCATATCTGGTCTGTCTCATAGTTCTTCTTGATAGAGCTCTAACTTGCCCCGTCCATCTGTTAACACTGGTTGTCAATGTCAAGATCTGCAACAACCTATTGACAAAGTTTTTGGACCTACCATGTACAATCTTCAAACGTTTAGAGTACTGTGGGATAAAGCCCTGGAGGGAAGAGGGGCCTAAGAAAGCTAGTTAATATTCAAGGATTACCTCCTCCAAACTCAGGAGCGATGCATTCCGACAAAGAGAAAGTTGGGCAAAAAAGCCAGGAGGTCTGCATGGATGAACAAATAGCTCCTGGAGAAACTCGGACTCAAAAAGGAAGCCTACAGAGGGTGGAAGCAAGGAAGGGTAACCTGGGAGGAGTACAGAGAAATTCATCTGTGGGTCCTGAGTGAGCTGTCAGATGAAGTTGCCAAGCCACTATCCATCACATTTGAGCTGCTGTGGCAGTCCATTGAAGTTCCTGCCGACTGGAAAAGAGGAAACCTAACCCCCATTTTTTAAAAATGGAAAAAAGAAAGACCCAGGAAACTACAGGCTGCTCAGTCGCACCTCTGTGTCCAGCAAGATCATGGAGCAGATCCTCTTGGAAACAAGGCTAAGGCACATGGGAAATAAGGAGGTGATTGGTGACAACCAACATGGCTTCACTAAAGACAAATCATGCCTGACAAATTTGGTGGCCTTCTATCATGGTGTTACAGCATTGCTGGATAAGGAAAGAGCAACTGACATCACCTACCTGGACTTGTGCAAAGCATTTGACATTGTCCCACATGACATCCTTGTTTCTAAATTGGAGAGACTTGGATTTGATGGATGGAGCACTTGGATAAGGAATTGGCTGGATGGCCACACTCTGCAACACAACTGCAGGATTGTGGTCAATGGCTCAATATCCAAGTGGCAACCAGTGGTGACTGGCATTCCTCAGGGGTTGGTAGTGGGACCGGTGCTGTTTAACATCTTGGTCGGTGACATGGAGATGAGACTGAGTGCACCCTCAGCACGTCTGCTGATGACACCAAGCTGAGTGGTACAGTTGACATACTGGAGGGAAGGGATGCCAGCCCGAGGGACACTGACAGGCCTGAAAGGTGGGCCTGTGCAAACCTCATGAAGTTCAACAAGGCTAAGTGCAAGGTCCTGTACATGGGTCACATCAATCCCAAGCATAAATACAGGCTGGGCAGAGAACAGATTGAGAGCAGCCCTGAGGAGAAGGACTTGCAGGTGTTGGTTGATGAGAAGCTCAACATGAGCCAGAAACATGCACTTGCAGCCCAGAAAGTCAACCACTTCCTGGACTACATCAAAAGAACTGTGGCCAGAAGGTCACAGAGGGAGGTGATTCAGCCCCTCTACTCTGCTCTTGTGAGACCCCATCTGGAGTACTGTGGCCAGCTCTGGGCCCCCCAACATAAGAAGAACATTGACCTGTTGGAACGAGTCCAGAGGAGGGCCACGAGGATGACCAGAGGGCTGTAGCATCTCTCCTATGAAGACAGGCTGAGAGAGTTGGGGTTGTTCAGCCTGGAGAAGAGAAGGCTCCAGGGAGACCTTATCGTGGCCTTCCGGTACCTAAAGGGAGCCTTTAGGAAAGATGGGGAGGAACCCTTTGTCAGGGAGTGTAGTGATAGGACGAGGGGTAACAGTTTTACATTGAAAGAGGGGAAGTTTAGATTAGATATTCTTTAGAATCACAGAATCATCTAGGTTGGAAGGGACCTTCAAGATCATCCTCCCCTGGCGCAACTTGAGGCCATTTCCCCTTGTCCTATCTCCTGTGACTTGGGAGATGAGACTGACCCCCACCTCTCTACACCCCCCCTTCAGGTAGTTATAGAGCGCGATAAGGTCTCCCCTCAGCCTCCTCTTCTTCAGACTGAACAACCCCAGCTCCCTCAGCCTCTCCTCATAAGACTTACTCTCCAGACCCCTCACCAGCTTCATTGCCCTTCTCTGGACCCAGGGTGACTGTGAGGGTGGTAAGACAGTGGAACAGGTTGCCTGGGGAAGCTATGGATGCCCCATCCCTGGAAGTGTTCAAGGCCAGGCTGGATGGAGCTTTGAGCAACCTGGTCTAGTGGAAGGTGTTTCTGCCTATGGCGGGGGTGTTGGAACTCAATGAACTAAAGGTCCATTCCAACCCAAACCACTCTATGATTTACTGTCAGTTCTCTACTCAGGAAGGAGCATGGTCTTCCAGTTTTGACCTCCTCACCTCATATTAGCCACCACGGAGCTCCACGCAGTTACATCCATTATTTTGGGTTACCTATGCTGACTAACAATGTCCTACCACACTTCTATTCTGAAGCCAGTGAGCCAAAAGGGTCACAAATATCAAAACCTTGCCTCGCCTTCTGCTGTATTTGAAACTCTCTATTTAGCCCTTGTTCAATTCGTCTAATATTCTGACATCTCATGTGGTCAACCCTGTTATACTGAGGCATTGTGACAGCAAAAAACACAGACCCTGCCGGCAGCAAACTGTTCAAAATCCTACCATTTGACAGTCATGTTTTATGCTGTGATCTTCCTAAAATATTTCCAGATTGTTCAAAGCTAGAATGCTGCAACCAGATTCTGTTACAGCATAAGGAGAATCTGAACTGCAGGTGCAGGCTATGATTCACAACATACAACATAAATTTCCTAACCAGATGAGGTCTAAGTGCACCAGATCCTGTCTCTGAAAATGCTGAAGTTTCATATGACCAGATTTGCATATACTAGTATCGCTATAATATTTTTTACATGACCACTCTATCTTAAACAACCAAAAGAAGCCAGGGCAAACAGATGCTTTCAAAGAGACCCAGTTTATGTATTAGTATTAAGAAATCGTTATGGCTTAAAGATGAAAATTACTGTCCTGTTGGTCCACATCTCAGTCTTGTTTGTCAGTAGCAATGGATCATGCACCCTGACCTCTGACCAACAGGCAGGGTGTTCTGTTGGGTGGTCACATTGCCTCGCTCCGCATTTCTAATAGGTTTTCACATCCACAGATATTGAGCATACCTGCCTCCTGAGGAGTCACAGGAATCCTATCTATACAGGGATATTGCTGCAAAATAAAGCTGGCATTTCAATTTACAGAGTGCTAACTACTTCATACGGTGTGCCCCATCAATGCTCATTTAAAATCCCACAGGCATCAATTGCAGAGGTGGAAAGTAGCAGAAAGAGGCCTCTGTACTGATACTTAATACTATGGTGAACTAAAACGAGAAATACACAAACCTTTTGTATGAATCATTTTGTTTTTACGTTACTGCAATACTATTTACAGTACATGTGGAAAAATAACCACAAGTTGTCATTTACCCTCTAAGGACTACTATGGAGCTACAGATGTGCTGAAAATTACACACATCTTTAACCTCAGCTGGACTGAGGCCAGCAGTGCCATAGGAAATAAGAGAACGAACAAAGACTTAGATTTACATTGCTAGACCTCTCTGCTCACATCAGGTATTTGTATCAATGCACATGTGCATTTCCAATATTGTAGAGGGAGTGTTCACTACAGAACTGGAAACTAGATGTCTTCATATTTCTGCTGCTCATTACCTCCAATTATGTCACTTATATTTAGAAAGAATTTCTCTGGAGTCAGTGTTCAGCTGATAACTTCTTCCACATGAATCATGATAATGTCTGTTGCTATTTGCATAGCACTGGAAATTATCAAGATGAATAGAGAGTAGGAATGACCCTTTTACTCATCAGAATGTAGATTGTTCTGTTATTTTTTCTGCTGGTAATTGGTAAACAGGTAACTGTTGAAGCAGGTAACTATTCCAAAGGAAGCAGAACTCTGAGGAATAGAGGTATTCCTCTATTTCTCTATTCCAGGAATTTGATTAGTTCTTCACATTATTAAAAAAGACACTAAATTATCCAAAATAAAGTGCAAAGAAATCTCAGCACCACTTATTAAAGCAAAAATCAGTAAGTGCTGATCAACTTTATTAACTAATTTCTTTCTTTCAACTATTAACTAATCTCCTCAAAGATTGTTTTGATGTAGCATGTACAATTTTATCTAGAAAAATAAATTGGGTTTCATAGAGGGACAGACTCTTCACATCTGCCAGAACACAATGTATTTGTGCATAAACTTGGCTTTTACTATGCAAATGTTTTATACTTGAGATTTTCTAGGGACTGGCAACTGTAAATATAAATTTTAAATACTTTGGACCAGATGCTCAAACTCTTACTAAGTTTAAATAGCACCTTGTTCCTTAAGTGACTCCACTGGAGTGAGATACAGTATAGTTTATCAGAATCTGGCAGTCAGTGGTTTGCTTCATTATTAACATCAATATCTTTCAGTTCTGCCACCAGATGCTGAACAGTTACAGGAGATTTGTTTAAAACCAATTACAAGAAAAGCAGAGCAGAATCCACTGATATGGTTTTGTTTGCAAAGCCTGAAGTCTGATATCGTTATTCATGTGACAACTGGCTCATATTCAAGTCACAAGCCCTTCTACATGTAATCTATCTTACAAGCCCTGAAACAGACCTGAAGACATACCAACAGTGCTCACTTTTTCTCCATTATCTGAATATCCAATTAAGAAAAGGCAATAGATGGCTTATTATGTGATATTAATGACTAATGGCAGTTGTGCGTGTAATTTCTTTAAGTCCACAATGAATGATTTTTGACAGGGCAGATCTATGTGTGAGGACATGGAGGACGGGCAAAACAAATATTTTTGACTGTAATTGACTATTAAAATGATTGAAAGTCAGTGGGCTTCTAGCCTGTAGGCAGGGACAGTTTTATTTTATTATTTCCCTTTCCTAAGGACAGAAAGAAACAGAAAATGTGATAACAGTGAAGAGACTACAGCTCTTTGGAAAGCTTAGGAACGCAATATATGTGGAGAGATTTCAGGGAGTTTGGGATGTCAGCTCACATGCAACAGCAGATTAAATGAGGATGGCTGAAGTACTTGCAGCCCCCGGCTGCCTGCTTACTCTACGCTGGAGGCTGCTGCTTCAAACACAAGGAGAGCTGCGAAGGCTGGGTAACATCTTCTGCACCCTCATATTTATACTGGTTTATAGATGAAGGTTAGGGTAAATTGAAATCAGAGCTGCTTTGTTGCAGCGGACAAGACTGTTGCCCTCAGAGGTTCTTTTGCTGCCTATTCTCTCTACCCATTTCTGCTGTATGTACCTCAACAGGGCCCTGTGAAGAAGGGCTGGTACAGACAAAGGGAGGTGGCAGCAGCTTCTGCTCCTTCAACTTAGTTTGTCACGAGTGGTGAATTGACATCAGTAGTGGACAAGCATCCCTACTAACAATTCACTACTGCTGGCATTAGTGAATAGTGTAGATTTGGCTCACTCCTCGGGGCCCCGAGAGCTTTGTGAAATGTCTGTGTCCTGAGGAAGCAGAAGAAACCAACGACCCTGGGGCCGTGAAGGAACTATCTAACTAACATTCAGTGTCTAATATCTTGGAGCAAGGGTAGCTTACATGCAACCAGTACAGCAGATGAGAACCATGATATCATTTTACATGGCTCCGTCACCATTTTATACATCTATATGTATACACACACATACACACACAAACACATTTGCATTATTCCTGTGTAACACTAAAGTCTATGTTGAGAGAGGCTTGTTAAATGTGTTTGAAAGGATCTAGTCAACTCTCAGCAAGTAAAAATTTCCTTTCCCATGTCGCAGATGATTACTTTTTTTTTCCCCTTTTCCATTTAATTATTTAATCTGCATTTTGGAATGGACAGAACGAGCTGGAAGAAGGAAAATACTGTCCCAGAAATGATGAGTATAAGAAACTGGTAATAGGAACAAGGTTAAGGACAGTCAGGCACTACAGCAAAATTTTCATGAAGAACTTTTAAGTGAAAGGGTTTGTACCTCAAAATCACAGTGAACCAAAAACACTCACCACACACTACAAAGAACAAAGGCCACACATTTCTAAATTGTCTGACTCAGACGAACATGACTGTTGGGTCAAAAGGCCACTTAGTTCAATAGCTGTGACAGTAGCCAGTAGCAAATATTTCAGAAAGAATAAAAGAAACAGCAAACAAAAATGGTATTTCTGTTGATATTTTCTGCCACCTGCTATAAACTGGTAACTTGATAATGCAAGGTTCTTCTACAAGTGTCTTTTCTCACCACTTACCTTCTTTTCCAGATCATTCCAGAGTGGTCCCAACACTGATGCCTGAGAAACTCCATCAGAAATGTCAGCCCATTCCAAACATCTGCTTTGATTTCCTAGTAGTCAACTCCTAATACACAAAAGGGCCTTCCCTTCTTGAGAGCTTGATTTCCATAGGAGTCTTTTGTGAGTCTCTGTTGAATGACTTTTGAAAATGCAATATACTTTGCAGATAAACAGAGAATCTAAACACATGACCTTACTGACTCTTTCAGAGTGCTTTAACAGATTTATGAGATGTGACATCCCTCTACAAAAGCCCTATTATTTATCTATGTATCCTCTAGCATAAATTCCACCAATTTGCATAGTATGGAGGTCAGATGTATAGGTCCTTGAATCACAATGGGAGTCTTTCCCTCTCAGTGAAGGTAGTTTTAAGCAAAAGAACCATAGAGAAGTCAGCAACTATAATGTCTAAATAGCTTTAAATCATGTTAAGTGCTTTGGGACGAGTCAGGCAATAGTATCAACAACAAGAGCACTTTGGCATGGACAGGCAGATTGAGGATGTGTCATATCAGAAATTATTGTGAGTGTGATGAAGACACATTTTTTCAGCGGAAAGTTTTTTGTAGAGGAAATCTTTTCAGCAACACAAACTACAACCCTGCCAGCACTCCCTGCTGTACTGTGGCTCAGGGATGGTATCTCTTTTTTTCCCATCCCATTCCTACCTGGCCATTGCCCCTCTTTGGCTCTTCCAGGCCATCTCCTTCATGCAGAGGGAAGGGCCTTTTCAAAGAGCAAAGAGGACACAGGCCGAGTGAAGAGCTCACCCTTTCCTTGTTTCAGGAAATAAGACATCCAAGACCAGCATTTATTCTCACCAGAGACTATTGTAAAGCTCCAAAATCATCACTGACAAAAAGTTTTCCTAACATACAGCCTAAATTTTCTTTTTTTAGCATGAGTCAGTTGCTCCTGGTTATGGAGTCATCAGCACTGCAACCCTGTGCAATTTCTTTCCTTTTGTATCCCCAAAATACATGTAGATACTGATGCTCTCCCTTTAATTCCTTTTAATGAAGTATTTAAAAATGTATTATCTACACAGACATGACATTGCAAGTCATGCTTTTAAGAGATTTTCAAGTCAAGCTTTAAGAGTGTAAGAAATTAGAGATAAAGGTAGAGGACAGGTCTTCATATTGATAAGATTCAGATGGATTTTTGGGGGGAGGTTAGATATTAGTGCAGGTTTCCTTTCATATTATTATTTTTATCTCTCCAGTAGCCCATAGGTGCCTATAGGCTTGGGAAACCACTGCATGAGGCTCAGCCCAAGCCTTACAGAGGTAGCCTTTCTCTAAGGATATCAGTCAAGGATTTAGACAATATTAATTACATGATTACATAGGTAAGCAGTGCCATGAGAGGGCAAAGACTGGTCAAAAGCGATTGCTTAATTTAATAGTTATTATGACAGCAGTGACAAGAACACTTTCTAATCCTCAGTTCAGAAGCCTGGATAGATGTTTTGGAACAACCTTGCAAGTGCGTACACATCCACACATGTGCACAAACATGTTTCTGACCTTCTTCATAATACAATCCTTCTAACTCCCTCATGCTAATAGCTGTCTTTTAACCTTTCCTCCTGCTTTTCAATCACGTGCTATTATGTTGTTCATAGCAGAAAGTTTGCTAGCTTGATCCAGTGAGATGTGAAAACGTAGATCCAAAAACTTTAGGGATTTTCACTATCACTATGCAAAGCAAGACTTGAACATTTCTTTTCCATGATTTTCAGAAGTATATAGACAGACCCTGCAAAGCTTTGACTTTCACTCCTGGTGTACTTTCCTGAAAGACTGTATATAGGGGTTTTTTTTGTCCATTATCACTATCTTTTCTATTCTTTTGGTGCTAGTGCTTTTTCTCCCCTTTTCTTTTTCTCACATACACTGAAGTCCCTTTCATCCACATTCAGTGGCTTATTTGTCTCTGTATCTATTCAGCTCTGCAAACAACTTCTTTCTTTTGCTAGCTCTATCCTAATATTCTCTCCTTTCTTCTCTCTTTTTACCCCCAAGGCGGGTTAAAGGCTTTTCCTTTTTTTTAAGCACAAGTGCTCTGGAGAGCAGACAGCCATTCTTAGACAGGCTGTATGCATTTGGTCTAACAGTATTTTATTTCTTTAAAATGACTGCTACTGATGATGGGATGTTTTGATGCTGCTTCCTCCTTGTCCTTGCTTGCTGGAGCTCACAGCCTAATTATGTGATTTGGGGGAAAAGTAGAGCAGACTGGGAAGAGGAAATAAGTGTCCCCTAAAAATATTATGAAGTTGACAATGGTAAAGAGAGCTACAAACAATTCACCCTGAGACAGAAGTATTTTGATTTACAGATTAATGTAATTTTACTGTTTTTGTGACTGCTAGAGTATGTGACCTTAACCATAAACAAAGAGAATGGAAATTAGGTTTAAAATGGAAAGCTATGTAGATAGTTCCTGTTATGTCACTCCCCCTGGCAGAAAAAGCAGGAAGACTGTGCTCAGATTTCTCAAGATATTAAACATGTGGTAGTTGTCTCAAATGTTGTTAATACAGCTATGAATGTGCCTTCTGAAGAGTAATTATGCTGTCTTTTTTTTTCTGTGAGTTGAAAGTACAACTTCTCCTTTTTGCATTTTCCTACCCAAAATTTATTTAGTCTGAAGACACTTTCCAGGCTCACCTTTTAAAATTATTTATTCAGTGGAGTCTGAGTATCAGCACCACTAAATGTATGGAGAACTGGACACAGTTACATACATCAAGCTGCTTGTAAGATTAAGTATTTGCTGGATCAAGTCCTGTATTTGCTAAGTTTAATATGATGAAATTAATAGAGAACACCAGAATTTATCACAAAAACCACAAAACCTTGTATTTTACCAAAGAACATTTTAACCTGCAAACATACTGTGCAAAGCAGGTGCCATTTAAAATTCAGAACATTGTCTGAGGTCTAAAAGAAGAGTGTTAAAAGGTCCCACTGATCTCAATGATAAAACATGATAATACTACCACTGTTCATAATTTCCCTCCAATAACTTTTCTTTTCCTGTTAGCTTTTCAACTTTGGAGACGATTACATCTTCTAAACGACAATTTCTAAACCAAATCTCCCACATCTGTTCACTGTGGCTGCAACTCTGTCTTTGAAAAACTGGTATCAGACCTCCTGTCTTTGTTTAATCAAGCAGGAGGTAAGGGCTGTTTTGAAACGGAGTTGATTTAGCAAGCGTAGCAAGCAAATTGCAGAAAAAAAGCAAGAAAGGGCTTAACTACATGTACTTCTTTGGCTCACAAATAGCTGTGAGCACTCCCATAGGGTGCCACACATCTGTTCCAGCTCTATTTTCTCATATCCCAGGATTATCTGTTCTGTCTCAGAGTTGTGACTCTTGGATCTGTAATGCAACATTTGACATCGGTTTGGCTCACGGGATATTATCTTTCCCATTATAAACTAATTCATCTTTTGAAAAAGTAGTGTCCTACTTTCAATTGAAATTGTTCTAGAAAAAAAAGCACACTTCCAAACATCAAGCATACATCCTTTTGTCTACTTTCACAAAGAATTAAATCTCTGTTATCCTGAAATAATTTTAGACAGTCATCATATCACACTGAATCGTGTGCTTCAAGAGCTCTATTAAGAACAGGCAAGCTTATTTGAATAATACAAGAACTGGCCTAACCCTTAACATTAACCTCAAAACACCACCAGACTGAAGTTCAAAGA
This sequence comes from Tringa tobata, assembly GCA_033628505.1. Classification (NCBI taxonomy): domain Eukaryota; kingdom Metazoa; phylum Chordata; class Aves; order Charadriiformes; family Scolopacidae; genus Tringa; species Tringa tobata. Next base: position 3,503,114 of record JAHREE010000131.1, on the reverse strand, counting down.
AGTTCAGCCAGCCCTTGCATGTCCTACTCACCCACAAATATTTTCACCTACCTCAATACATCTTCATTTTAGAGAGAACTGGGAAGCAATGTAAGAAAACATTGCTATTTTCTTTCAACTGAACTCAAGGTACAGTAACTCCCATAAGACAGCCCAGTTACCATATTTTTCATCCCAATCATTGAAAGAGGTGAAGATACATCTTCTATGAAATGTCAAAAACTATAGATAAATTTCAAAGAAACAAACAGCAAAATTCAAACTTCACTGGGTTCACCATCACTGTGTGACAGATGAGAACAAATTACCTTTTAAAAAAATTTCAGAGCAACAAGAACTAAAGAGAAAACAATTCAGCCAGGAGACTGAAAATGAAATTTATTACTTTTCCTAGGCATATTAGAGACTATTATGTGAGAGACCTCATGCAAATACTTAGTGGAAATTTATGTATAATATTATCCTCTGGCAGAACTCTTTTTTTGCCTTTGTGTGTGTAGCAGTCAATTAGACATTATTTTACATGCTCATCTATGAGCAGAAATGGAAAATAAAGGGAGTTTCCCCGCATGGTGCTTTTTATAACTGGAAATACATTTGCTTTTCTTCAGGTTTTATAAGCATTAAATCATATCTTAGTATTGAAGACAGTGGTAGTCTTGCCCGCATTCTCTGTCAGGACTGGGCCTATTGAAATTTCTGACTGGAAAATAAAGAGCCCAGCACAAAAGGCTGCAAAACAGAGAACTTGTATTCAGCCATAAAACCACAAAACTGACTTTGCATTTTGTCTACGAATACGAGAAAAGCATCAGATAAAAATTTATGAGAGGATTCCTCATAACTGCAAGGATCTGCCATTAAGCTGGGGGTCAAATTCCATTTGACAATTTCAGGTGTGACGGCTACTGATGCTCCCAGGGCATTTGTTAAGAGTAGAGATATTGTTATGCTTGTTATCCACAATTTGTTTTTCACTCAGCACATCAAGTCTCAATCCAGTGGAGTTAGTAGTTCTTCTGTACACTTTAAGCACTTTGGATGTTTCCTATCTGTTGAATAAGCAGTAGAGAAAGCACACGTGGAGATTCGCACAAGCGGTGTGGTTAAGCTGCATACCAGAGAATGAGTGTTTAATTTAGTTGTGCTAGTTGTTCTCTCGGTTTTGGTTTTGCTCTTCCAGATGACTGTTTCTAGTGAGCAAGACACATGTAACAGTAGGTAAGTCTCCTGCTGAATCAGCTTTTCCTGAATCCTTCTTAAGCAAAAAAAGGAATGATTACCCCAAAAGGGATGAATGTCATTTACATGGAAGGCTGTTTTTGACGCTTGTGTTCTGCATCTGTTTGTTTGCAATGCGATTGACGCTTCCATTGCAAAGCTCCTGTATCTAAGTGAACAACCTTGAAGAAAGGCCTTGGCCCTTGGCAGTGTGTCTGGATCTCTGAACTCGGGCAGTTTGCCGCATTTGCTATTCACTCATACATGCCAAAGTGTTAGTATTATCTTCAGTCCCCAAGAGGCACACACCTGATTGGGGTGAAATGGAGCTCGAGGGGCTGACGCAGGTAAGGAATGTACCTGGAGATGCAGACAGACTGGGATGTGGCGGGTTCCAGTGTGCTGGTTGAGAACATAAGAATTTCTCTTTTTCTGCCCAACTTCTGCATTTGCTACTACAGCTCACCTGCCAGTGTGACTGTTTGGGAGACTCTGGTTTTGATTTTCCTCTGTGCCTCAGTGTAGTATGCGAGCTGGAACGCTGCAGCTCTTAAGAGTGCCTTACAGCACAATGGCATATTTTCAAGATGACAGCATTGTGAACTGTTCCAGAGGAGCTATTTGGCTTTTAGCATGACTGCTCTAGAAAGAATTCTCTGGCTTAACAGCACCAGGAAAAGGGCAAGGGAAATACAGATGCTGCAATCTGGTTAAGGAAATGACAAGCTCCTGTGCTGTAGTACTTAAGCACAGTCTCGAGCCGACACCATTTATGAGCTGTTACATACGGCTGCAATCACACACGGGCTCAGCGAGGCTTTCCATAGGGCTCACATTTGTTTTCACATTCACTTTGTAAATGAGTTTGTAATGTGGTGAAAATGGTAGCAAATGGACATTAAATGAGGCTTGTATGTAGACCGATCCTTTGTAAATATATAGGCTATTATAAAAACAAATAAGGCAAGCTAAACAACAGCAGCCTCTGCGACAGAAACCAGTGGAAAAGGAGTTGGTTTACATATACAGCGTTTTGAAATGTGGGTTTCCTGTTTAAACTGTCTTCACTCCAGCCTCAACTTCTCTTTCCATCCTAAACCTACAACATATTTTATATTGCCATGGATACTTTGGACGGAAGACAGTGTGCACTAGCAATCAAATTTTCCACAGGAAACTATTCCAAGAACCTGTCCCGCACTGCAGGGCTCATACAGAGTTTTTGCTCAACAGTATACAATCTTTTTCTAAAGGGTATGACTAGCTGGGACTTCAGCTGCCTGCCTGCAAGTTTGGAAGAGGCCCAAGGCATTACCACTCTCCAGGATAATTACTGCTAACTGCGTTTTCCTATCACTTGCCATTGCTAGCTATTTACACCATCCCAAGCAGGGTCTGAGAGACCGGAGGAGGAAAGTCTCTTTAGGGTACAAAGTAGAAATGCAAGCTGACATTTAAAAAAAAATTATTAGGAGACTAAAATACAAGCAAGCCACCATGGCGGCCAATAAGAAGTGAGTACACAGGAATTGCACAGAATTGAAGGTATTACAGGTTTAGAAGGAGAATAGTAAGCAGCAATCCTTACGATGTAAGCATCGCAACAAAAAAGAAAAGCCTTAAGTTTTTAAAAAAATAATTAAATAATCAAATAATATGGTTAGGTTAAGCAAACTGCATAGTGAACTTCTACTTGCCTCAGAGGTTAGGAATGTGATCTGTTACTTCTCAGTATTTGTTCCTCTTCTTCTTTGCTTATTCTTTAGCAATTTGACCTGACGCCTTTTGTCGCATCCAGCAGTGGACTTCCCTCAGGCCAACATTCAGTTAGGGGCTACAAGGTTACTTGAATCCTTTATAGTACTTCTCCCCCAAAACAATATCATAGTACTGTAAGCTTTTTGAATAAGAGGTGAGCATGTTTCCAGAAGTGGTGGGGTCTTCTCCTCTTCTCTCAGTAACCTTCATGCTCATATAGTCTGAGCCCAGTGGGGGCTGAACGAGCATCTCCTCAAGCTACAGAAGCATCAGCAACTTCCTTCTCTCGTTACCTTCAGCCAAGGCACAGAATAATCCTTTCCCTGGAACAGCCTTTTCCCTCTGCCTTTCCCTTCTGGTATCTGGTGGCTATGCACACGAAAGCTCTGCTCTGTGATGACGCTTTCCTGGGAGAATCAGGAGAACCACAAGTCAGGAGAGCGGAGAGAAGTGCAGCCTGGACCAGTTGATCTTCTCCACTGTTGGAGCAGAGAGGTCACGCGTAGCAATATCCCAGCCCTCAGGATGACAACAGGTGGACGGCCACAGCAAACGCAGGGCTGTGCAAGGCTGTGAACAACAGGGCACAAAATTAAATTCATAGATACTACGGTACTGAAGTGCTAGTATATATTTCATTATTATTGCTGTAATTAATTTGAATACCTCTAACTTAATGTAACACTCCAGGTTCATCTTCCTGGATATGTATAGCCTACATTTGTGCCTCACCACAATTGTATCTACTCCCTTGGTGGGCAAAACCTGAAAGTACAATAGCAACAATGCGTACTTCGGTACAAGTTACCTGACATGATTCCTCCTGTTAAACTACATTAATCTGAGGTAAGACCCATTCACTTTTCTGAAGTTACAGAGTTCTTGCATAAAGCAGAAAACTTTAACTTATTTCCCAAGCCTTTTTAAAAATATATCTGTATGCTCTATATTCCCTTCTGTTTGATCAAGCAATGTTCTGGATGTGCAGAGAAATGTTTTTATGCAATGTGATACAGCTGTTTGAGACATTCCTTTTGCTGTACACAATCCATCTATCTAAAACAATCTTAACTAATAAGATTACAAATACTTGGTACTGTATACTCACTTGTAGTATACTCATTTCTCAATCTGCTAATGTCTTGGCACAAATTTTCATTTCACTCTTTATTAAAGATACAGACCTTTACAACAAGAAGTTGCTGTACTGTCTCTTTCCCTTTACATGCTACATTTCTCCCCACTTCCTTTCTAGGGGAAGCATCATCTCCTCCTGGCTTGATCCCATTAAATGTCTATTAATACAGAAGTGAAAACTCTTTTTAGCTTTTGTAAAACTCAGAGTTTAAACCCTCATAGACTCTTTCTTACTTGTCTTAGATTTTTAAAGGCATATCCACTCCTTTCTTTAAAATTAATCTCTGCAAAGCAGGCCTTCATTAAATATTGTTCAGCTTGGATTCTTGAATTCTAAAGCAAGGAAGCTTTATGGACAGCAATGCCTCTGACTCTTCTTTTGGTCTCACCAGCACACATTTCATTTTTTTATATAGCTTTTACCATTGTCTCCTAAATATTTTGGAGAATCACTCCCTAGTTCTTGTACTTTTAATTGGTGACATAATGGATCTCCCTTCAGTCTCTATGAATGGCAGCTGGTTGAATCCAAACTGATTCCCCAATCAGACTATCAGGAAGTGTTCACACCATCTGATTGGTGCTATGGATTTAGCGGTAAATTGACATAGCAAGACACTGAAAGGTATGTATTATCCTTCAAGACATTATAGGATATGTAGCATGTGGTATGAAATAGTAAATGGAGTTTTGAAATTCATGATTCATCACCCTTCAAATGCTAGATCCAGTGCTTTTAGCAAATTTGTAACCTTTCTAAATATTCTTCACTGGACAGTACTCATTCGTCCTGATTTCACATCAGCTGAACCTATGACTTCATTAAATTTGCCCCCAGGAAGGTAACTTCTCTTCCCTGAATGCTATAAGAAACCTATAAAGCTCTACAAAGTAAATGAAAAACAAAGAGGAAACATTTAAGGTCAGGATTTTTGTTAATTTTCCCTTTAGGTAACTTTTGATCAGAAGTATCTGCCATCTAGAAACTTGGTTTTTAAGACAAACAATATATTAAGCCAGTAAAATTGCCATGCTTCTCTCCCACTCAAGAAAGAGCAATGGCTCAGTTCCCATGCTTTTCAAATGCTTTTTTCTTGTAATGGCACAATGGCAGGTGTGTCACTCTAGTCTTTCTAAAGTCCTCTTTCAACAAGGCCTTAAAAAATCTATAAAAGTAATTCTCATTGGTTCTCTCATTCTACCACTATTACTTTATCTCTTCTCTCAATTTAAGTGCTACAAATATTTATAAATCATTGAATATGCAACAATAAAGTTTGGGTTTTTTTAATACTAATTTCATTCTTTAAAAAAGCCACTGATGATCTGGCTTTCTTCTAGGTCCTGTCAACATATTGTGATTTCATTGTTTTTGGTCCCAAAGCATTTCCTAGTACATATTAGAGCTCTAAAATTGCTGATGGAAGTCACAATTAGTCAGAAATTACTTCTCTGACTGTTTAATCCCTCCCCCTTGTCACCTTCCCAGAACCACAAATATTCTTGACTGCAGAAAAAGAATGAAAAAACCCCAATTTTCCTAGTCCTCTTCTAGAGAGGGGTGGTTAGCAGTGGAAGGTTCTTGACTGGGAACCTGGGTGAAGCTGCAGCCTTGTGATATATTTGTTGAAGACTGGAGTCCTGGCTCACTTCTCCTCCACTACAAATGAACCTTCTCCTTCCCAGTTCTTTCCTTTCGGCCTCGAAAAAAACCCTTTTCCCACATCCATTTCCAGGAGTTCAGTTGCACCTTTATTATCTCCTGTGATGTTCCAACTTCCATTTCTTATTCTTTCCTTGATATTGTTCTTCAGCCTTAATCAAATCCTCTTGAATACTCATGTTTGTGATTTTTTTATCTATTTGTGGTCTTCTTATCCCCCTACTTTAATTTCATCTTTATTTTGACTATAAGTTTGCTATGCAGTATCATGGTGCTGTCTCTTGATGTCTACATTGGATTCAGATTGTATTTCTAGACTGTTTTCCAACCACATTCAGTTCTTCAGGGATTTCGTCTCTTTCTTTTTCTTTTTTATGATGTGTCCTTGATACATAATAAGGTATTCGAAAGGAAAACTATATTTTATATTTGCTGTTCTAAAGCAGGTCATAATATTGCTCACTTCTTCTTTCCCCCTTAAAGTGACCAGTGATGGATCCTGAAACATTCTTGTTTCATGTCCTCCCCCCAGAAAAGGGGATAGCCTTCTTCAGAATCTTATCCTTCTGTTTAGAAGAGCACAATCTTCATATTATAGATTTGTTGGCAGGGGTACAGAGAGCTTTCTGGGCTCAGTCTACAATGATTGCTGGATTTGTTTCCAGTTGCACAAAGAAGTGAAGATCTTGCCTGAAGTATTAAGAGACTCCCTTCTTTACACCTCCTGTGAACTTCCTTTCTTCACTCTTATATTACTTTTTCTTTTATGATTTTTCTCCACAAACTCCTTCTGGTTTTATTCTTGATCAAATCCTGATTTATTTTGCAGCTTTGTTCCTCGCTGCAAGATTTTCCACCCCTCTTACTTTTTTTAGGCCAACGACCCTGCCCACTAAATCCTTCCATCAGATTTAACCACACAAATCCTGACCTCTGTGGAGGATTTTAAGAGATCTGCTTTTTTTGATATCTGGCTGGTGTTAACTCCTCAAAGTCTCTCTGGTAACTGAGCTTGTTTTTGTCATTTTCCTGCTCTGGTCTCTATGTTTTCTTTTCCTCTGCAGCAACCATCTCTGACAGTGCAGGCACTGTGTGCTGTGCTAAGATCTCCCAGTACTTTTTTTGGTCAGGGGGTGAGAAAGCCGAAGGAGAGATAGTATAGTTTTTCATATGGAGCGCTAAATAGAAGAAGACAGGGAGCAATGATATTTGCAAATCATATCATATCCTCCTTAAAGCTCCAGTTTGAGCAGCCATCTGCTCCTGCAACCCCTGGTGGTCCCCTAACAAACCATTTCTAATGCATTCATGAGGTCAAAATTACTTCAGCTGAAGTCGGTGGCATGGTTTAGCTATCCAGGGAATGTAAAAATGCATAATTCAGGCATTTTATTGTGGGACTATGCGAATGGCAGTTGCTGAAGCACACGCAGAGGCAGTGACAAGCTAAGTTTGAGTTCTGCATAGAACAATTTGTATCACATTCCTTTCTTGTTCACAGCTATTTCACGCCCCTAAACAGCTATAATTCCTCTGAAGTGAAGGAGCTCTTAAGTGGCAACTCCCTGTGTGAAGGACACTCAACAGGGACAGGGTGTAGTTTTTTTACTCTCTGCGTATCCTGGGCTGGCTGTGGGCTCTGCACAGCTCGAACCTATTCTGAAGAACGAGGCAGCAATCTGACTGTCTCCCCATGCCTTATACCCAGCATCAGCAACAGTGTCTTTTTATTAAAAGCAAAGAAATGCTTATTAACATAGCTTGATGAGCATCTTCTGACTTAAGGTTTTAATTTTAAAACAGTGTATCTAAACCACCCCTCTGAAACCATTTTCACTGTCCCCACTGTGACTGACACTATGGTCTAAGTTTTGACAAGGATGATATCTCTGATTGAAAGGAGAAGCACTGAGTCATTTACCCTAAGGTAGCATATGGTCCAGTGATTGGACTACTGGTATGGGATGTGAGATATAAAACTTGTGATTTGGTGCTACAGCTCATTTACTTCAGGCCAATACCTGTCAAGAGTACACTGCTTCACCGTCTGTGCCGTACGACCACGGCACCTCAGTCATGCTGCTAAATACCACCTGAGAGATGGTGAGTACAGTAAGGGTGGACCATAAAAGACCCTGAAGGTTACAGAAAAGCAACAGAAAGAGGAAATCAGAGGTCAGGCTTTCTTGGTGGAACTCTTTCACTTTGTACAAGTCATTAAAAATCCAGTATGCCAGAAGAGAGTCTTTAGGCTTTTATTGGCTTTTTCTTAAAAAATTTCAAAAGCTTTTGGCTTATATGGAATGGGAAACATTTCACTGAATTTACTGAATTTTTAGAGTTGGAAGGGACCATAGAGATCATCTAGTCCAACTTCCCTGCTAAAGCAGGACCACCCAGAGCATGTCAGATCATGCCACTCAGGACGGCATCCAGGCGGGTCTTGAAAATCTCCAAAGAAGGGGACTCCACAACCTCCCTGGGCAGGGGAGGTTGAGATTTTCTGAGATTTCAAAATCTCAGAAAATTAAACAAAACTTGATATTTTTTCAGGTTCATTTTTTTTTTTCTTAAATAAGAATATGAACCTCTGGGCTAGCATGCAGATGACTAGATTCAATTCCTGCTTCCTATGTAAATTCCTATTCTCCTGCATTCTTCCAGTTGCAAAAATGGATGTATTTCCTTTATCCTAACAATCAGACACCCAGTTCTTTGCCTGCATATTTCTTTCTGTGTTTCTGTTATGGTGTCTTCCTTAAAGGGTCCTGAATTCAGACAAATCCTTTATCTGTTCTTAAAAGTATGTTGTGACCTTAAGGAATTTTAGATCATATTAAGAAGAAATCTGTCACGCTCAGGCGATATTTCAAACTTCATATTGGAACAGAAGCATTGCAAGAGACTGTGAATCCAGCAGATATGCTGAGTTAGCCATATTTGGAAGGATCCAGATTTTTTCAATGATTTCAATTATTTTGCATTTTAAAAACTAGGAAACTTGGATGGTTTAAAAAATATCCACTTCTCAAAGCCATTCTGACTCACTGATCACAGATGAATCAGAGAAGCCAGGCAAACCATATTTCTGGAACAGTAAGTAATCCCGCTACAGCAGGATTTGATTCTAAACCCTGATTCAAGGAAACACTTAAGCCTGTGTTTAAGTCCCCTTTTTGGGATAAAGAATATGTTAACAAGCCCTCTCATGTGAGAATGTTCTCTGGAATCAAAGTAGCATGTAGTAGCCTGATGTGGAAATGTGCTGAGTATAAAATTGACCTTAAACTTATCTGATGTCATCTAATGATAGCTACTGATTGTGGTATAGCTGCAAGCTAGGTCTGAACTCGATTCCTCCCTAACTGGCAGATCTGATATGCTATCTGGGACCACTTCAAACAGCCCTCCTGACCCAGCTGTGGGTTCCCACCCTTACATTTACACTGGCTCCTGTAGTCACACAGCTGCAAGTGGAGTTGGCTCGGTTTGCTGCTCTGACAAACATCCATCCTCCACGGGAAAGAAAAAAAAAAAAGAAAGGAAAAAGCAGAAAAAAGTGAAAGAAAGATAAAGATTTGTTTCCCCTCAGATCAGAAAGCTGAACCATTTCACCCTACGGCCACACAGTCGCTAGACTGAGAGGAAGGAAGAGTGTGGGAAGTTACAGCTGCGGGTAATGGATGGGGACTGCTCATATTCTTAGCAGCCTGCAGACACACTGTATTAGGTGTAACGTGAAACTGCAGCCTTGGTTGCTAAGAGAGATCTTTGCTCGCTTTCTTTGAAATAGCACGTTAGCCAAACTACTCAACAATACTAATGTACATCACACATGGGCGCTATTACAGGAGATCTCTGCCATTCAGACTTCACTAAGCTGAGCAACTCGTTTAGCCAAATGTTAGCTGCTGTTTTCTCTGCTGCTTCTTTTTGCTTTGCCACCGTGTTATTTTTTTGTGTTTAGTTCGTACCACTTTAAGTAATCTTTTCTCTACATTGTGGAAAAACACTAGTGCTTCAGCTAAGCCCCTTGGGAATACGTCTGAGAGAAATCTACTTAAACTAGCAATGACCACATTACAGACTTAGGAATTTTCACTAAACTGAATGGTGAATGGTCCCAAAAATGCTCTAGTTGGTAAGGCTTCCCTATCGCTATTAAAGGAGTTGTAGACATACATCGAAAGACATATATAGACAGACATTGGAATTAAGATGCAAGAGCACATTATAACTATAAATGCTACACTGATGGTTTTTTAGGATATATTTTTTTCACAATCACTTGTGACATGCATGATCTCAGTGTAAATACTTTTTATAGATGAGGAATACCTCTATCATTTTGGATTTATTTGGTAATCTATTTCAAAGTCAACATTCGTGCATTTTCTTTCCAGATGCTCCTTTGTTCTTGTATGTTCTTCAAATCAAATTGGCAAGTGATTAGTCTTTAATAAAGGATATGACTTTGCAGATGCAAAAGGGAATTTAAAACATGCTGCAGTGCATCAGTTTTGTAATATTGAGATCATCACGAAAACAAAATGCAAAGTTATTTTGCCTACTTAATTTGATACTTAAGTCAGGTCTTCCGAAGTGTCCAAGTGAATAAGCATTTCAACTCACTTTGCTAAGTTAATTATAGCAGGTAACATCAGTGACCACACTGGTTCAGATTGCAAGATAGTTTCCATATTATGACACTACCTTAATGTGTTCACAGCTTCTGAAAACACTCACTTCTTGAAATGAAACTTCTTATTCTTAATTTCTGCCCAATGGTGGTCTATTTTTGCAGAGAAGAGCTATGAGGGGGTGATCAAATGTGTGGAAAAAGGAAGCTACAGTAGAACACATCAGTATTTGTGAGTTATTTTACTCACCCATTTCTGAACAGAGCATCTCTTGAAACTCACAGAACCTACAACCTAAGCCAAAGCCCAGGGGAATTAACGAAAATACCCACAATAACTGCAGTGGGCTTTACATCAGGTGCGCTGTATTTAACAGAGAGAGTTATCCTTGTTTGTTTTAAAAATAATACTTGAATCAGAGACATGCTAGCCTAAAAATATGCTGTTGTGGAGATAACACAGAAAACTATCCTGGACCTGTTTTTTGCTAAACCTGGATATATGGCTTGCTTAGACACAAGGTATTGTTATTTATATCAGTAAATGTCAAATCAGTCTATTTTGATCAGAAAATAACAAATGCACAAAAATGTCTTTCCCAAGCCCCATACCATTTTAAACTAATAGTCACATGGGTACAAAAATTACACGCTCAACTCAGGAGCAGGGAACAGCTGAAAATCCTCATTGACTATAAACGAACATTTCTCACATTGAGGTTACTGGGTGCTCTTCTTCAGTAGGAGTAGGGCGAGACTAATAACTAGTGCTTTAGAAAAAGCCTTTTCCTTAGCCTGTATTTGAACAAGAAATATAACACTTCTTAACTGAATAGTTAGTAAGCTTTCAAATTCTCTGGAAAAGAGAAAGCACCAGACCAGCGAGTTCTTCAAGCTGAAGAACTTTTGGATAAGTCATTATCCACACATCCAACATTAAGGAGAAAAACAAAAACATGCACTTCTCCCCCACACACATGTGGCTAGTCTATTATTAAATCTTCAATGAAATTTGCATAGTTGCAACCACAGACAGTCTCAGGAAATGCTAAACGTCAGTGACAGGAACATCACTTAAGGTGGCCATCCTTAAGACAGATCATAGCATTCAATGGGGAGAACATGAGCTTCTAGCATAGAAGATCCAACACCACAGAATTTTCTCTGCACCCTTAGGTCAGTAATTTCAGAAGGATTCTTCTCAAATGATTTACACGCTTTGAAAATTCCAGTATCTAGTATACAAAAGTCATCTAGGTGCTTCTTTAAAGAGAAGAGAGACCAGTACCTCCATGAAGTTTATTCCTGCCCGTCGCAGGATGAATGCCTAACATATGGAAACATGGTACAAGCCTAGATGACCAGCCCATAGAGACAGCCGATTTTCAGATGCAAGAGGAATTCTGCTTCTTCCCATCCTAAAGACTCCCTGTTTCTTAGTTTTTCAGCTGTAAGATTATCCCTGATTGCAAGGATACTAGCATCTCCCTACTACATTTAAAGATTAATACATGTAAAGATGGAAATAAGAAATAGGAAATTACCTAGAGAAGACAGACAAACTCCAGGGCTGTATCCTGACAGAGAAAGGCCTCTCTGCTTATGTCATTATATAGATCCATTTAAGCGAGCAGGAATAACTGCTTATGCACTCAAGTGTAAGTATCGGGCTGCAGGATTAGGTCATGTCACCAGCTATTTTCTTTCTCTGTCTTTTGGGTTAAATTTCTTGCTCACTACTGTTGTTTATCTGTTCCATAAGACATACGGCTACTGTATCATGAATTTTGTATATGCTCATATTACAGGAAACACTAATTTTTGCATGTACCAACCCAATTATTTCAGCCTGAATGTTGTATTAACATAAATCTTTCCATTTCATGTCATTACACATCAAAACCACACAGTTCAAATTAAAGAAATCTTAAAATGCATATTCAGTACTTGGCAAATAAACCTTCTGAAACAAATGGAGATCAGCCCTTTAATGTAAATAACTGGATTATTTCTAGAAGCAGATATTTAAGACAACATACTTTGTTCAACATTTTTGTTCCTGAAAACGTTTGCCTTGACACTTCAACATTTAAGAAGGAGGTACAGATATTTTGAAAAGTCTGCATGTAAATTATAGTGAAGAACAACATCTTGGGACATTAATGCTGTATTAACTGGCCTCCAGAGCAGTATTATAAAAAGTTATTCTCTTTCAATATATTTTCAAATATGATGATACTTTCAAACTTTCATGAAATGCTTTGTGCCTTGGAAAGTATGCCTGATATTTTTTGTCCTATTTCACATAAGTCGACACATGCACCTGTTTAAAACACTGCAGGACTGTGACTGAAAGTGATCAAAAAGAACTATTTGACATATGCTGAAATAATCCAGGATACTCCAGTGTCTCCATTTTTACTTCAGCTCTACACAACGCATTTGTATTCAAGAGCCCAAGTCAAATTTTTGAACTAGACGTCTTTAAGTTAGTGGTTTAGCTTCAACTAGCAGCTAAATATAAAAGGCCAGATTTTCAGACATGAAATCAATACAGACTCCAGATACTTAATATCATAGCTCTGTAAATCAGTCCTGTGTACTTAGATAGCTAAAGATAATGACCAATTTTCAGAAGACCTAAATGGTCTCAATTAGAAATAAATATAGTTACCAGCTCTGGAAAGCAGGCCCTGTTGCTATAAAGTATTGATCTATTCCTCTATATTTGCCATCTTCTAAGGTTTAACTTTGGATAAAAAGAAACAAAAAAAAATTCTTTCTTAGCAGAACAGATCTAGCTAGCATGTACAGGGCATTTCTAACCAGAGCTGAATCATGCCCTTTTGAATATTAATAAAAAGCAGGAGTACCTTTGCTGAAGTTAATGCAATTACTTCCATAATTTTTCAGAAGAAAATCCTCCAATTTCATAGGTTATCAATTTCATGTAATTTTCAATTCACATATAAATATGCAGTTCTAGAAACAGGATTGCTGCAACTTTTCTGAAACTCAAGGCTTCAGCTGCAACGAGAAGTTTGCAGCTTCTGCTGTAACATCTCTACAAATAATTCTCATAATAAAGGGGCCAACTTGGTTTTACAGGTACTGAGTTTTTTCATGTTGTTACCAAGAAGTTCATACATGAAACAAGGCTAATGAAATTTCACTCCCTATTAAAAAGAATATCAGCAGGAAAGGAAGTTCACCTAATTGATCATTAAATTTAGAAGAACACAACACTTCATTGATTCTGAGTATGAGGCATATTCAGCAACAATTTTTTAGAAAAAAAACCCCACTCTATCATGCAACATACTAGACTTTCTCCAATTATACTGCAAAACAGAAATGCGATGCCTTTTGTTGATAAGTGGAATGGTGTTACTATGTTCCAGACACTAAAAATGTTGCTTCTTACAGAAAAAGGTTCCATGGAAACACTGATGAACAACTGACAATCATCTGTTTTTACTCCTAACATGTCTAAACACCACAAAGATAATTTTATCTCTCTTTTTCAGAAAATACGGTATTTCTAATTTATTAAATTGATTTTCTCTGCAAGTGTTAAAAATGGATAAACAAACTTAAAGATATTAGAAATAATGATTTGGCATGGAGATCTGGGATTTCTTTCCATTCTGCACGACACTGGACTACTGTCAGAATTATATAAATAAGTAATTGTAAACCGGGCGATTAAAATTTGAAAATACATATTCAGAAACAAGAGCATTTCTTATCCTTCAAACATTTCTGAAGGACTTTTACTTCAACACACAAGCTATTTCAGTGAATTTTATTGCTTACCCCAACATTAAGAGTTTACCATTTCAAATGTGAGGAATAGAGCATGTACCTTCTTCTCACTGCCTGCTATGGGACCCCATAGAGGTTGTCTCCCCTATTTTAGATTGAGCATTATATCTGTGTACAGAGTAGAATAGCAGCACGTCAGCTATGTTGCAATGCACAAAAGTCCTCCTGAGTTTTATACTGGATTTATGTAAAATAATAAACTTCCCTGAAATGTTAATAGATCAAACAAATGGGTGCAGAGAAGGGAAAGGGAAATCTCAGGTTCTTATATCTGTTTTAAAAAATCACGGCTGATGCACAGACCTTTAAGTGAATTCAGTAACTGATAATGGAAATCTAATGAACATAATGAAAAGCTTATCTTTCTCCTGATCCTTAAAGTCTCTTAAAATCCTAACCCGGTCACCAGTGAACACAATGAGAATCTTTCCATTTACTTGAAAATGCTCCATATTCAGCCCCCGCATTTTGCATGCTTGCTCACTATGCGCTAAAATTTATCTGGGAGTTTTGTATTTTATATAATGCCTAGGCTGGTTTCCCTTTGTATTTCCAAATTAAAACATGGTGCCTTCAGAAGTCTTCAGTCTCAGATTAGTTTTCACAGTTACCTGTCTTTCACATAGGGCACTATGACTACTGGATGTAGGAGAGGTTCATCCTCTTTACATTGCCTATACTACGTAACAGCTTCGATAGGTTCCATACTTATCAAACTAAATCTAAGTTCTTTATTAAGAGAGCTATAAATAAAGCCGTCACAGCTGCATTTATTTTACGCACATTTTATCCTTGTGCATTAAACTAACTTTATGGTGCCTCTTCCAGGTTATTCCTTATGCAACCTGTGCTCCCCCTTAAAGTTCTGTGCTGCTTCTGGCATGTTTGTGCTGTTCCAGGAAGCAATGGCTCATGAGTCTTTGTGGATATGGAGCTGGAGCCTTTTCTTTTCTTTTTTAAACTAAAACATGTTTAAAACATTGCATCATTTTAACTCCGTTAATTCCCGATCGCATAGGGTTGATGGGTTTATGTGGTTTTCTCTTTGTTGTCTCCGTCTCACACCATCTTTGTGCCACTTTTTTTTTTTTTTAACATTAAATTTGGCTTCCCAGATCATATATTCTTCAGAACACATATGCTTTTTTTCACAGAGAAATGCACTCCTGTATCTACACACAACCACTAGCGCAGCATGTAATATTAGTGCTTCTGTAATGCAGGAGTGTTGACAAGATCGAATCAGCGTAATCAGCGATAAGTGCATATCCACCTTGTGTTACTGACTGCTTAGAAGACATACAAGTCAGTCATGCTGTTTGAGATGTTTTTACAATAGATCTGTTCATCACCATTTGCAAACATTTTTAAGTTACTATGTGAGTTTGTATACCTCTGCTAACAAATCCAATCCAACATACTGCCCAGTCTTAGCTATCCCTTTTCTTTCTATTCAGTTAATTCACTAATGCTATGATAAGCAAGCAAGAGATCACCCTAACACAAGGATATATTTTTCCGATAGGATGAAAAAGGTAACAGTAGAGTTATTTACAGTTTTGAATCCAGTAGCATATAGTATTAAAACATCAACTCATATCTGACACATGAAGTCATATTTCTTTTTAATAAATTAAATAACTTCAAGTAGTGTTATTGTGTCATGGCTTTCAGAAGATTTGTCAAGAAAGAGGCATCTTTGACTACTCACTTAGCAAAGGAGTTATACTGTTACAGCCCTGACAGTTTTGGGATAGGGGAATGAAATAAACCTCCCTCTTTTAAATCATACTTGCATCCCCAGTAAAGCCCAAACTCTCTTTGGGCAGTTCCAGGGCTCAAACAACACAGCTTTGAAAGAGCAGAGGAAGCAATCTGTGTATTGAAATGTAAATATTCGCTACAGGGTACTGTACATAGGAATTCTGAAGGAAAGCGGGATGCTGAGCATATTTATTCATCCATCATTACCCAGAATTCTCCATCTGCTGTTTCACAGAAATGCTTTTCAGTTTGTTTGAGCTCTGGAAGAAACAGAGCTTGGGCATTGCTTTGGAATAGGCAAAGTTCTTTTCTTGGCGCTTATAGAGCACTAAAACTCATTTGAAGGCTTGATTCAAGAACAGATGAGTCAGTACCTTCATTAACAGATTTTAGACCTTCACACAAAAGTTGCAGGTTTCGGTTTACTTGGAGAAGCAACGGGGCTGTAGGCCTGTTCCCTCCTCCTTTCCATTAGCACAGTCTCACATGCTACAGCTGTGGTTGTGTAAAGGATTTAAATCAGTTCCACTTGTATGTTCAGGCAATGCGTTTGAAGATGAGAGATGGGTAAGTGCCTGCCAAGCACTGAATGCTGCTGATAACTAGGAGAAAAAAAATAATCACTGATCTACACAACACAGTCACTTTCATTTTTAAAGTGTCCATTTTAGATGACATTGGCAATTCAAAGAGTGGAATTTCACCAAGAGCTTATTTTCTCATGTTATTCATACTTTTGGAAAGGAAAAATAAGTAAACAAAAAAATCTAAGAAATTTAAGTCCAAAAGGACTTTTAAAACAATATTTCATTCAGTCAAAAATAAAGGTTCCTTGAGGGCAAATAAAATTTTGCTTCAGCATTAAGCATTATTTTTTATTAAAGACAGGTGTTTCAAAAATTATACTAAAATTCCAAGAGAAAAATTTTAACATCATGTTTTAAGAATTTGAAAAAAAACATTGCCTTACTTTCAATTAACAGTTTGGCAAATTTGTGAAATATGTTGGTGTTACTTCTACTGTCTTCTCTGAAGGGGGTCTTAGCTTCAGTAATTCACTCAGTTCTAGTGAAGAGGCTTTAAAGTAATGTAGTTTACAACCTTGCAATTTCTTTGGCAAAGGGAGACAAACGTAAATAGAATAATATTCCAAATACTATGTGCACTTGTGAAAACGAACCATTCTTCTTTCTTTACAAAGTGTTTAAGAAACATAAATACCTGTGAAATAAAAAAGTATCTTAACAAATCCTGAAAATCTTAACAAGACACTTGAACTGAGAAAATTATGGTCACATTTTCTACTATTATAAAATCATGACAAATCCCAAACCCGACTATTTCAGTATAACTGAACTAGGTTATATTACTGTTTCTGAGCTTGACTTGTTGATTCCTTTCTTTCAAAATGATGGTGGATTATCTTTCTTAGTAAACTCTATGTAAATGCTTTTTTTCTCAACAGATCTGCCACTTTTGTGTGTTCAGAATCCATTCAATGACTTTAATGACAAGAAAGTTTTCACTGTTATTAACAGTTAAGCTTCCACATCTGATACAGATAACAGAGCTCGGTTGAACTGAATTCCTTCTTTTGAATAATCAACATCATTTTTTACAAAGTCCAAGAGATGGAATAGATCAGCGGAAGTAAGAAGCAATCCCATTTGACCTTCACATGCCAACAGAGACAACACTAAAAGCCATCTGTCTACTTTTAAACTAAGAAAGTTTACCTCCTGGTGCTGTTCTTTGAGGTACAATCTGCGAGTTAAGAGCAAAGGGGCAATGGCAAAGTAAATATACCTAGTGGAAAAATAAATGATGTGTGCTGCAACTATGCTTCTTTACAGTTCTTGGTCCAGTGGGCAGAATTCAGTCGAGTGAACTGGAAAAGCGAAGAATAAGATCCTGCAGAGCATGCGATAAAATATAACATTGAAGAGTGGGGACAGAGTGGGTTTAAAAAAAAGTATATGAGGAAAATCTCCAAAAGCCTTTTAAAGATGAGAGCCTTTAAAAAAGAAATTTAAAAGCTTTGTAACTATGGTAATCAAGTATCAATTAAATTAATCTGGAGTAAAATTTGTGATGATCAATTTTACTATAAGACTGAATTGTCAAGAATTTCAACTTGGTATGCCACGAAACAGGCAGTGTAAGAAGTTTTAAGAGAGTCAGAATTTGAAAAAAAGATTCCTGCTGTAATGGGATGGTTATATGCTGACTTTTGGCATGGGATCAAAAGCTGATACTCCATCTAAGAACAAAACCAGAAATTTAACCTGATACCTGGAGATTTCAATGAAGCTGATGGCGGACTTATAAAATTTTATGGTGATTGAGGACGTACATGCAAATCACATGCATGTGAAAAAGAAAAATCTAAAAACACTTAAGAGAAAAAAAGAACTACCGAACTTGTCAACAGCAAAAAAGAATAGGATTATGTCCTTTAGTTCTGTGAAAATAATACACACTGACTTATGAAGAGGAGGTTAACCCAGCTGTAAGCTTTAATGTTCAGAAGAATTAAATCCTCAGCTTTGAATACCATTCGCAGTAAATTAAACTGGCAGTTATGCAATGTCTGGAGTACGTCGTAACCACCCCATGATTACCAGAGCCAGCCAAACCCTGTCCCTAAGCAGGCAAAACTCCTAACTGGGATCAAGGTTTTTAGGCAGTGTTTAGTCTCCTTTGACCTGATTCGTTTCACCACCCTTACTTTGGAAGGAAGGGGAAAGTTTTGCTGCTGTGAAAGCCAGTGCAGATATCTGGGCCAAAATTAAGCCTGATGTAACTCCGCTGATGTCACACCAGGGATGGATTTGGCCCAGAGTGTCTGGGGAGGTTAACGCTCTTCCTGAACTGGAGATCAGTGTTAATTCACCTCAGTTCTTTAGCTTTGCTGCAGCTACAGCTGCAGGTCAGGCTCAAGGGGCCAAGGGGCTTGTTGAGCCGGTTGCTGTAAAGAGGGGAGCACTGGCTTCCTGCTGCCAGGCCAATCCATAGTCCTTTTTGTACCTTTACAATTGTGACAAACCGTTCATTTCTTTACACAGATACATTTCTTTACAAATGTGACAAATCCTCTCCTGCCAGCCTTTCTCTTTTAGGTCCTTTCTGCTCCAGGCACTGCCAATGAAACCCTTTTGTCCGTAGCGTTTGAAGCCAGCAGGAGCTGTGGCAGTTCCTAAGTTGCACCTCAACATTTCTGTAGCAATGGTTGCTGCCGTATCTCCTGCACTAATCACCTTCATAGAAACAGGGCTATCATGTGCTATTTTAAGGGCTGGATTCTGCTCTCTTATCCCAATTCATGAGATGGAAATGGTGCAGCACCATTATAACTAAGAGTGGAATTTGGAGCTCGTGCTAAAAACGCTGTCTGGGCAAGAGTGTTTGCCTCCTGCATTTCAAATGTTCCTTGTCTGAGCACACATCCCAGATGAACAGCTCCACGCACATACAGATGAGCAATGATGACTTCTCATTTAATGTCCTTTTTCCCCAAGATGGTTATTAATGGCGAAAAGAATTGTAGATTTATTGCCAGTTTGATGCATAAATTACAGGAGAGCTATGGAGAGAGCCTGGGTGTCCTGATGGCGATGCTGCCACACCTTGCAAGAAAGCTCAGGCAGCAGCATTACGTGACTCATTCGTAAAGCAGACAGGGGAAGCTGCTGAGTGCAGGAAATGTTCATCTCTACAGTCCTTGCTAAAGAAAACAAAAGGGCATTGACAAATCTGCAGGAGGAAACCTTTGGTCTGCCTCTGGCACAGCCCCCTCTCCCCCCAAAACTGAAATGAGTAGGGCAGAATAGGAAAAGAGAGATGGCTTTGCATTGCCTTTCTACTTCCATCCCCCTGGGCTGGCTGATGAGCTGCTTCATCCTGAGGCAGAAACAAAGCCTGGCCCGCCCAACGCCTGCTGCGGGTGGAGTGGTCTGGGATCACTGCAGCACGGTTTGTCATCTCCTTCCAAGGATAGTCCCCTTCTACTGGGGGACTTCTAAGGAGGCTAGAAGTGAGGTAGTGGTGGGACCTACACACCAGCCGAGGAAGTACTCCTTCACGATCACCTTCTGCGAGCAAGGTCAGTCACCTGCGCAGCCATGAATCACAATGAATGAGTCTCGTGTCGCTGTTAGCCTGGGAAACAGCTGGAAGAGAGTCCCACTTTTAAATTACAGTTGGATGGGGACACCTGTTTAACTCTCAGATCCCGTTGGTATTGATAAATTCAAATCACCAGAATCCTATCTGGTATTTAAATCATATTTTAATAGCGTATTGGGTTTGCATGGCAAGGCTGTGGTAGCGGGGTGAAGCTGCAGAAGTGGCTTCTGTGAAAAGATGCCAGAAGCTTCCCACATGTCTGATAGAGCCAATTCCAGCCAGCTCCAAGACAGAGCTGCTGCTGGCCACGGCCGAGTCCATCAGTGATAGTGGTAGCATCTCTGTGATAACATAGTTAAGAAGGGAGGGAAAAAAACTGCATGGTAGCAGCCAGAGGAGATGAGTGAGAATATGTGAGAGAAAAAACTCTGCAGTGAAAAAGGAGGAGGTGCTCCAGGCATCGGAGCAGAGATTCCCCTGCGGCCCACGTGAAGACCATGGTGAGGCAGGCTGTCCTCCTGCAGCCCATGAAGGAGATATCCACCTGTAGCCCAAGGAGGACCCCACATCACAGCAGGTGACTGTCCAAAGGAGGCCGTGACCCTGTGGAGAGCCCATGCTGAAGCAGGCTCCTGGCAGGACCTGTGGCCCCATGGGGAGAGGAACCCAGGCTGGAGCAGGTTTGCCAGCAGGACTTGTGACCCCATAGGGAGAGGAACCCAGGCTGGAGCAGGTTTGCCAGCAGGACTTGTGACCCCATAGAGAACCCACGCTGGAGCAGTCCATTCCTGGAGGACTGCACCCCAAGGAAAGAACCCACGCTGGATCAGTTCGTGAAGAGCTGCAACCCATGGGAAGGACTCATGTTGGAGAAATTAATGGAGGACTGTCTCCTATGGGAGGGATTCCACACAGGAGCAGGGGAAGAGTGTGAGGAGTCCTCCCCTGAGGAGGAAGCAGCAGAGACAGCATGTGGTGAACTGACCACAACCCCCGTTCCCCATCCCCCTGCGCCACTTGGGGGGAGGAGGTAGAGAAATCAGGAGTAAAGTTGAGCCTGGGAAGAATGCAGGGATGGAGGAAAGGTGTTTTAAGGTTTGTTTCAATTTCTTATTATCCTACTCTGACTTTTGATTGGCAATAAATTAAATTAATTTCCCCAAGTCAAGTCTGTTTTGCCCGTGACGGTAACTGGTGAGTGATCTCCCTGTCCTTATCTCAATTCATGAGCCTTTTGTCGTATTTTCTCTCCCCTGTCCGCA
Organism: Tringa tobata; assembly: GCA_033628505.1. Classification (NCBI taxonomy): domain Eukaryota; kingdom Metazoa; phylum Chordata; class Aves; order Charadriiformes; family Scolopacidae; genus Tringa; species Tringa tobata. Next base: position 3,481,720 of record JAHREE010000131.1, on the reverse strand, counting down.
TGAGGAGGGGGAGCAGTAGAGTGGCTTGGTGGGCACCTGGCATCCAGCCAAGGTTAACCCACCACAAATAGTACGATTAGTAAGTTAAGTTTCCAGTCAGCTATAAAGTACGCAAGCTTTATGTTTGGCATTTGAGAATTTCCTAACTCTTGTTCATAATCAGTGTCAGATAAACCATCAATACAACCTGCCCTTGCCTTCGCAATACCGCAGCCCTGTAATCTATTCAGTCCCTGCCCAATCTCACCACGTAAAATGCCATGACCTAAGCCAGTTGCTTTTCCTTCCAACTGAGACAAAGAGCCCATACCTCTTCTTCTCCTGTCTCCCTACTCCACACCCAGTCTACATTTTCTCCCTCTTCCTGACCTTCAAGTGAAATTCTTAGGCTGCAATGACATTAATTCCATCTGCTTTTTCCATATGTGACTTTCTTGATCTGCAACATCCCTCACTCCAAGATACCACTCCAAATCTCAGGATGAGGGGAGGGTTAGCTTGTGTCAGATGGTAGTGAAAGGGGTAGAGCCATGAAGAACATACTAACATTTTCTTCCCATGTTAAAATGAGTTTGGTTTATCTTTCGGTGGTCCTGATCATGGGAAGCCTTCTTCTTCCCTCCTCTGTGAATATTTCCCAGAAAATGTCGTGTGAATTCTTAGCATTAGTCAGAAGGATAAACAGAAAAGAAAGCAGTTTTATGCCAGTATATGAATCCATGGTGCAGTCATAGCTTGAATAGTGAATGTACTTCTGATCATTCTAACCCATAAATAATATAGCAGAACCAGAAAAGGAAGAGAGGAGGGCAGAAAGGATGATCAAAACAATGAAAAGTTTCACTCAGACAGAGACTGAGGCCCTTCAGTCCAGAGAAAACACAACCCAAGAAGATTATCAGATAACTAAAATATCTAGAGTGGCAAGCAGAACAACTATTCATTGTTACTCAGAAAAGAAGGAAGCAAGAGGCCCCCAGTGGAAATTATCAAGCCTCAGGATTAAAAAAATCACGAAGGAAAGTATTTTTCCACGGACGACAGAATGAAGCAGTGGGAGTCATTGACACAGGATGTTGTGGAGGTCAAAAGGAAAATCTGATTAAAGAGGACTAGACCAACTCATAGAAAGGTCTACTGAGCCCTGTTAAATGTGACGGTCTGGATGTAAGCCACAAATCTAAAAATCCCTCACCACCTATTGTTAGAAGATGGAAAGGTAAACCACAGGAAGAGCATACTTATCTTGTTTATTATGTTTCCCTAAACATCCATTACCAGTCCCTCTAATAGGCTGGAAACTGGCCTTTCTGCCTCATCTACTGGGGCCATCTTTGTGGGTTTTCTGTTTCTTTCTCCCCTTAAGACTGGAAGATGTGGTCGAAGTTTCTCCATCTCCCTCTACTGAGCCTCACAGAGGAAGGAATACCAGTGGGACACTTCGCACCAGACCTTGCTCCAAGGCACTAGCAGACACTCTGACTCTTTACATGTATACAGTGAATGCCAGAATGTATAGGTGACTGTCTCAGCTTTGCCCTTGGCCTGCTGCATGCCTCGTTTGGTGATTATCACGAAGCTTAGTATATTCTGTGCAACAGAGATTTACAAAGGAAAAAAACAATCAAGAAAATACAGTTTTTCTTATCATGACCGTCAGTACCATGGGAGAGACAGGTATGGAAGAGTAATCCAGAGATTAGGGCGATAACCCAGCCAAAGATTTTTTTCTGACTTCAGACTCACCCATTTCTGTGCCTTGGTTTTCCACCTAGAAGATAACAACAATCATAGGGGGAGGATTTTCTTGTCTGCTTTGTTTTTTAATCTTGCAAGGGTTTTATGTGGCTAAATATATCAGATGTTTTAATAACAAGTGAGAGAGGAACCATAAAAATATCTGAATTTATACTACATGACTGCAAATGGAGACGTAGTAAAGTCCAGCTCTGACATTTCCAAATCACATTTGCTCTCCCCAATTTAAAGCACATAGTCTTTTTAAAAATAAAAGGGAAAACTAGCATGGTTCACTAAGAGTACTTCTTTAGAAGCTAGAGGGTGGATTTGCCCCACTTCATATCAAACCGTTCATACCAGATGGTTGCAATGTCAATGTAAGGACGAAGCCAATGCAGATTTTAGAAAATAGCAATGTTGTGGAAAAAGTGCTCCCTCTGGTTATTTTGCTGGAGAATTAATTGCTTACAGCAGAGGAGAAGTAGGGCAGAGGGCAGTGGGGTTTACCTGCATTGTTTTCACCATTACAGTCAGGAAGATGGTTGTTTGTCAAACAGGGGTTTTTGCTTCCCCTCCCCAGGAAGGGCACACGTTCCTGACGTGGTGCATTAGTTTTCTGAGGTGATGGCTCTTTCTCAAAGGCCGTGCATTCTCTGGGTACCGTAGGGACTGAAACAATATAGTTTCATACCCAGTATGGGGATTCGTTTGTTTTACCTGCTACGTCAGCCATGTTGTTGGGAGCAGAGACCCAAAATGACAGACGTGACTGAGGCAGCTGCAGGAGCCAAGGCAGCTTCCTTCAAACCCCCCTGATCTGACACAACAACAGTGCAGCGTGCTGGCAGTCCTGCAGGATTACAGCATCACCGCTGACTTTCTGTTAACCCTTCGGAGCCCACAACCTGCCAAACCACGCGACGAGCCCTTTGGTGAAAAACAATGACGGCACCCCGGCACTCAGCGGCAAAGCGCCTCTCCCGACACACCACCTTAAATAACAACGCGCTTGGCTGTTGCTGGTTTGGCAGGGTGAACTCTACCTACCTTAGAAGTGGACAGAACAAAAAAGAAAAAATCGTCTTCCAAAATTTTGCAAATTCAAAATAAAAATCGAAACAGGTCCCACCAAGACATTGAGTGGAGATAAAAGCAGTATCTTCAAAGGCTATCACGTCAGGAGGGGAGTTAGCAAAAATCATTAATGGGGCACTAAGGGGGTCAGGTTCTGGGCAATGTCATTTAGACCGTGTCAGCAGGTACAAAATGTTCAAGTGCAGTGTGCTTGTGTGCCGAGAAGGTATCTTCAGAGACTATTGATTGCCATGTTAAAAAAATAAATAAAATAAAAAGTAATAATGTATGAGAGAAGCGTTGAACTGAAAGCCCCAGACATTAAGTACCACGGTACAATCACAAAATACATCTTTGGGACAGCAGGTTGGCACTTCTGCTATACCAGGACCCACCAACGCTAATTTCAATCTACTTTACATATCAACAACAGAGATTCTTTGTCATCTCAGCCCATGATGTCTACAACTATGAATACTCATTTGAGGTGCCCAAACCATGTCATGATTCCTGGGTGCTTTCCCGAGCTAGGTGGGTACTAACGAGTATCGATATGATACCTCCTAGATAATGGCAACCACACCTCTAACTGCAATATGTTTGCTCTCCAGAGCTAAGAGAGATTGGCAGTGCTACGTCTACATTGTGCAGGAGGTTGCCACTCCTCCCTCTAGAGATCGCTTCTTACAGGAATACTCTACTGATAGTCTGAAGAAGGACCAGGAAGGTGGCCTTTGGCCCGTAGCAGCCCTCGTCTGCTTTTAATGTTGACAATATGTTTTCCTTTTCATACACCTTATTCATCATGTCCTTTATGTTCAGTAGCACAACAGAAAAATCATGGACTTTTGTTCGAGGCCATACCTGTAACAATCCGCAAGCCACAATCAGGAAAAAAGGGCTCTTTTCTCTTACAATCCGTAAAAGGTTCACAGATAACAAACATGAAAAGTCAATACTATCCTACTGTAAGTCCTAAACCCAGTTTGGTTTCAGAATGTGGCATTACCTAGAACATGTGATTTAACTGATACCTTTATCATTGCTTAGTTTGCTCTTAATCCTCTTTCTTCCTCCTTTAACACCTTATATATCTACATTTCAGCAGGTCCCTTTAAGTCTCTTTCAGCATCTTACCCCGCCTTCCCCTTCTTTGAGAAATTGCCTCCTCTTCCCTTTTTATAGGGACAAGAACACAGTTCATTCCCCAAGCCAACTCTTTTTTTTTTTCCTTTTTTTGCCTCTCTCCTGAAACTACCAGTAAGGATGATGTAAGTGGCGTTGACAACACTGGTTGGACAACACTACACCCGGAATTAGTCATAGACCAGCTGACATCCAACTCTCTTTTATTCTTCTCTTTTTCTTACATTTTTCTTTGAAAAAGACGACCTTTTCCCAAACTCCCAAATGCACTAATCCATGAAGCATTCCAACAATAAGAAAATGAATATTTAATTACTTTAATTCTACTATGTTATTGAAAGCACAATTGCAGGCAAGTTCATTTTGCATGTGCTGATATTAAGGCAGTCAGTTTCAGTCCCCAAGTCTCATCACAACTGCTGAAGCCATGAATAGATTTGGGTATATGTTGCATTGTTTCAGCGTGTTGAAATTCTTACTGTGTGTGTAGTTAGTATTTTTCATTACAAGTGAAACCAAAACTCCTTCTGTCCCTACCAATTTGAAAAAAAAAAAAAAAAAACGAATAAAAAATAAGGCTCTGCATCTCTTTGTTGCAAATAAACTATATTGCAGCACACACAGAGCACAGCTACCCATTCTATATTTTGTCCAACCAAACCAGTTCAGTTAGGAAGCACTCCAAAGTTGCACAGAAGTTGGCATTTCCCATGATTCGGGCTGAACGATTCCTATGGGCCATTTGTCAAGCACATTTTGCAAAGGCTCCTGGCACCCTGACCAAGGGGCAAATCCCCAATTTATCTTATAGCACAGAGAGAAGCAGTAACATTTTAATCAGACGGTGGAGCCTGCTGGGAAGCTCCATTGTAAAGCATTGTTACGCCCAACAGGACTGCAGTTCGGTAAGGCCACAGAGTCTGCAGTGGGCTGTGTTTCTCTAGTGCAGCCACCATGGATATCAATGCAAAATTAAACAAAAGATATTTCCCCTCTCCCTTGACACTTACACACTACAGTAAGCGACTGTAGTAAATAACTTCCTTTGCAGAATAGTATAAGCTATTTTAACAGCTATCTGCTCTGACGTTAGATCAGGGAATACCTTGTATATTAATAACAGAAGTCACAATTAGGAAGCAGAAACAGAGGTCTTAATCTGGAGGACTCACAAAACATGGGCAAAGGATGGATCTTGACAGCTCACTTTGGACACTTAAATGCATGTTAAGCGTTGAGTTCTCCCTCTATACTAAGCTTCTAAGTTATGTTAGTGAACACGTTTTCGCAACCAGGCCTTTAAAATTAAAAGTAGATTTTCTGATTTGCTTATGTCAGAACCATTCTATCTTTTTCAGACACTGAGGAATGGGAGGGCCGCAATATCAGCCTTTATCTCATTGTCTAGCTGAAGAGGTCTCAGTATAAAACCAAAAATACTTCAAGGATAAGGGAAGAGAAACAAGAAGAAAGAAACATAAAACTATAGATGCAGTAGAAAAAGTAGAAGTGTATTTAAAAAAAATAGCACGTTTCAAATTGAATAAAAAAATATATATTCTTGACATTTATATCCTATAGGCATAATAGTTCCTAAGTTCCTGTTTTAAATACATGAACTAGAATCTTTCTTGAAGCAATTACAGTATTCTTAATTAAATTGTGGCTCTTGTACAGTAATATCAATTAGCTCTTTAAAACCCACATTATTAATTTATCAAGGAGACAACTTGATAACACGGTGAAGGCAATAAAATAGATCAGTCTGTAATGCCCACTGCTTGAGGGAACACACTTCATTCAGAAGTATATGGGCAGTGAATCTCCTCTAACCTCTGCAGAGCTGCACCAATTCACCCCTCTCAGGATGGAATCTGCCTTATTAACATTAAAACTTTCTTCTTTATGTGTTCTGTTGCTTGTTTTCTTTGTACACAGCCGTGAAGAAAGTCATATTGTCATAGAGTATGATCTGTAATAAGGTGGTGTTATAATGAGTTGTTCTTTGCTGTGAAAATGCATGTTAGAGCAAGGGGAAAGAAGATAAAGTCAAAAAATAAGTTTGGAGGGAGAATGAGAACTGGAAGTAAAACAACAACAACAAAAAAACCCAGATTCTGCATTGAAAAGTATTTTAGCTACTGATAATGAAGTTTTTCCAGATGAACCAGAAAAGAAATGAGGAGGATTGGGAAGTACCTCTGGAAGCTATTTCTGAGCAGCAGACAGATGGCTGGGATGGCTTGCATGAGCTTGACAGCAGCTACTCTGTGGAGTAATAAAGGAATAATAGACAGCCAGTTGATGTGCTGGTAAGTTTGAGTGCAGAAGACTTTCAGCCATCCAAAGTGGTACTACTTTATAGGAAAGAAAATGTACAAATTCTCTGAAGAAGAGCAATACAAACAAACAAGCACAGAGGGAAAATTAGGACAAGCTTCCCCCCCTGCCACAGAAGTATGTACGCCCCAGTCTCACTCTCATGAGTGATAAAGGAAAAGTTCTTTGCAGCTCATTGTTTACCAGGCTATTAAACCGGCAACTGTATAGAGACATATATTTATATATTTTAAATCAAATGTTTGGTATTTCTCTCGGTTCTGTTTGTTACATCTCGCCAATTTCATTACTCCTTTCTGTTTCTTCTTTTGACCATATTTCTAACATCATTTCCTTTAAGCGTTTTTCTAGAGACAATTTTTTGAGCAAGGCCCCATGAGTATCTTCCTGATTTGCAAAGGCATCATCCGTATTTACATGCCTGTTTGTGGGTCAAAAACTAAGCTCCAAATCGCTTCAGCATTTGCCTGGAATGACTTGGTGATGTGGACACACACCAGCTTTCGGCCACAGGCATAAAGCATAACGTACAGCTCCACCTGCTGCTGGAGGTGCCTCCTGCTTGGCTGACCACAACGCAGTTTCCTACAAATGCATTTAGGGAGGATACAAAGCCTGAACGGTCTCTGGGACTTTCACGTAGTCTGCTGTTCATGCAGGCTTCCAGATAAGCCTGTCTGCTTTGCTCCTGTGCTCATATATAGGGCTGGTCTTCAGCACTGAACTTAGATGACCAGCAAACATCAGGCCCCAAAGCAGCTTTACAGCCTATGCTTTACAGATGCTCTGTTGAAGGCTTGTTGCAAATCTCTTCACTTGCAAACCAAAAGTAGAGAGGAAATATCTTTTTCAAAGACACTCAAGCCCACTGCCTAAACTGGAATATATTTTATTGCAGCTGCTCTATAGACCCGGAATGACCAGCAAAGAAATGAGAGTGAAAGTGAACTTCACGCTTTGGAAAACTGTTTACAAGCATTTGTGAAAAAAAAAATAAATAAATCTGAGCTTCTGATTTTGTAAAAAATTATGAAATATAATATATATAATACATACCAGGTTTGTATTAAAACCTTTATTTTTTCTTAAGAAAATAGGAATAGGGGGAAAAAAAGAAAATAAAAGAATGAGAAGGTAGAACAAAGAGATGTTTCCTTCAAATAAACACATGTCATTTACTCACAGCTTAGCATAATAACAAGGATCTCATTCTCAAAGATCTAGTCTCTCTGGAAGAGACTTCATGCTGCTCTGTGGCTCATTACCACAGCTGGAGCCCTTCAAGCCCATCTGGGTCTTCAGCATGGCAGTGTCCCAGCAGGAGCACTCCCGGCTCAGCCCCCCATGAGAAATACTGTGCTGAGCTTCAGGGGCTGGGGCTTCAGAGTCCATGAGCTCTGTATGATAAACACTGTCTTAGATACATCAAAAATATGGTTGATGAACTCAGCCTCCAGCAAAGGAAATGTCTAAGTCACAGAATTTTTTCAGGGTGGGTGGGGATGGGACACATTGCACCACTGGAAAATTTCTGATTCATTTTTACCAAAAAATTGAGGGGGTTTTGGTGACAAAAGCCACCTGAATCCTCTGTAATGTAGTGTACTTTGTAATGTAACATAGGAAAACGGTTCCCACTCTTCCAAATTTCTTTGTAAGAAGTAAGCATGCAGGGAAAAGCTAATCTGGTAACTAGACATTAGAGACGCACAAAATATTCCAGCAGGAGCATGAATTATACTGCAAGACACCATCAACCGGAAATTTAAAGTATAATTTTGTTTCATTAAAATTTTCTTCCAGGAAAAGCGTTTTTCTTTACAAGGAATCAGCTACCTGGAAAGACTATTGCCATTGTGTTACAGGTATCTACAGTGAAATAAAATGAAGCTATAGAAGTTTCAAGTACAGATTTGGGAGCAAGGTTTTTGTAGTCTAACTGGTCAAAGGAATGTTATTGAGAGAAGTAGGTAAAAGTTTTCAAGAAGTGGCTTTTTGCAAGACTTACTAAGAACTGTGCTTTCTAAATGATAGTAATAATAAAGACTGTGCCTTGGTATAAAATTGTTTTCCTACTTTAGATTTGGGTTTAATCACAATATGGCACAATGATTTCAAAATGACTGAAACAGTCTGTGGTTCCCCGTGACAGCCTTCGAGGTAATAAGGTAAACTTCAAACAGTTTCAGATTTGGATGAAAACCAACACTTCTGGCAGGTTTGACCTGATATGCAATGTATAAAACTCTGCACCTTTGACTCATGTATTGAAAAATATACATTTAAGTTATCTCATTTTGAAGTTAAGTCTCAAAAACATCACTTCTCACACAACAGGATCAGGAGGAAATAAGATTGCAAAAGACCTCTTGTCTAGCACAGAGACAATCTCTATCACAACACCGAGGTCTTCAACAGAAACAATACACCAAAGAGAAGGCAAGAAAAAGAGGAGAAAGACCTACTAAGCCGAAATAAGCCAAATGCTCATTGCCAAACAAGTTTGATCAAATCCAGGAAAGATGGAAACAATTTTGCAAATGGCAAAGCTCCAAAACAGTGATGCCTTACATAAGGTTCAGGGAATGTTTCGTTTGAAGATAAAAGGTACTCGAGTGTGAAGTCTGTGATCAATATAGCAAACAGAATGAAAAAGTAAAGTAGCCACAAACAAAAATTTCTGATGGCATTTTAATTCCACACGCATTAGGCAGCACCCAGGGAGAAGACCAATGGCTGTATATACTTTAAATAAACTGCATGTAAAATATACAAAGTGTTCATCCTTGATAGTATACATGGTTCCCTTATCAGTTAGGGACTCCTTCATTTGCATTTTGTTTTTATTCTCTGAAGTCTTGAAAGAATGAGATTTTATAAAATTAAATAAATCTACTCATATTTGCTAAGGAGTATCGCTGATCTTCTTATGGACATTCAGGAGATTTGTGTAGCTATAAATATTTGCTCTTGAACCATTTAGCAACTCAGGAAGTATCATCAGCATGTAGAAGAAGAATACATTAAATTTGGAATTAGATGGGATAAAACTTCGCAGTATTCTCACTGAAATTTCTCAGGGTGAAATACTGGCCATATGATTTCAAGAATGCCTGCCTCCCACTGATACAAATAATCCAGTTAGGGAAAGCCTAGTGGATTGTCTGAAATAGCTTAAAATTAATTTTCCTACTGCTATATCTTTAAGAAATTAAGTATTACCAATTGATCTCTTGACTAAGGACAGATCTAAGGAGAAAAACCTGGCTCCAAAGACCAATTTTCCTCAAAACTTGGCAAACGTTTGGGTTTGGTTTTCTGGTTTGTTTTCCGACTCCCAAAAAGGAGATACAAAATCAGACATTTGAATATGATATCTTTTAGCTAATACCTGTTTCTGTTGTCAGTTAGAAATGAGAGTGCTTCAGCACTTCAACTGAACACACATTTAATACCCTGTCCAATATTTAAGCATGCAAGCAATCTTGTTGATTTTAATAGGATTACAGTCAAAATAGTATTTCCTATGTCTCTTAACAAGACAGAGAACAGAAGAATGGCCGACCTCCCAGGGCAAACTCAAAACATAGACTAACAGTCCTTTCTGAAGTGCAGTAAGTCAAGCAGGCATGGCCAGAGACATCACTCCTATTTCACGAGGAAAGGTATGGGATGCTACAGGCTGGTCAGTCTCATCTCAGTCCTTGAGAAGAAAATGTAGCAAATCTTCCTGAACATCATTTCTGGACACATGAAGGAGCTGAAGGTGATGAAATAACTGATTCAGTAAATGAGAGGATGGAAGTGGATGTCATTTACCTTGAGTTTAGTAAGGCTTTTGTCACAGACTCCCAAACCATCTTTTCAGCCCATCTGGGAAGCTACGGCTTCCCTCAATGGGCTCAATGTCCAAAGGGCAATCAGTTACTGGTGACGTTTCTGAGGTGTTACTGCCTAACATCTGCATTAACAGACAGGACGCAACCAATCACTGTCTGTTACCAATGCACTACTAGCAACAGGATGGGATCTTGGCCATAAAGCCTCAAGGCTGGAAATGGACATAGCCCCAGTATAATTCTATTGACTGGTGCATAAACAAACATAACAACACACATCCAATCTGTAAAAATTGAACTTATTTGATATTGACCTCACTTTATTTGCTGTTCATCTGTCTGGACACTTCAGAGCAGGGAACAAATCTACTATTTGGTTTTTTTGAGAAGCAGTTTCAAGAGCCAGTTGTGACTGAGATTTCAGGGAAGTATCAGGCAGAGTACATTAAAGTACTTACAGCCACAAATTACGAATCCTTTCTGATTTCCAGAAAACGGCCTCTGTGGATATAAGCTTAACATTCCAGGATGGGATTTTTGGTGGGTAGGCAGACTCATAAAAAATGTCTCAGGCCTCTCGAAATTTTAATATGCAATTTAGGTGCCTAATTCACATTGATTTCATGCACTGTTATGACGTGTTTCTGTTCCAGAAGCTAGATGGAATTGTCACTTTCCCTTTGCTTTTCTTACTTGTCAAAATATTCTCTGCTCCAGTCTTTGGGTAAGTACAGATGTCCTGAAACTTTTCTAAATATGACTTGGCCCTGTGGTGTGCAAGTCAGGGCACCATGTTTGGTTCTTTTAAGTTCTCTAGTCCCACCTCAAGCGACTAAGCACGTCTGTCTAAGAATATATACTGTATATAAAAATATGAAGGATTTATTGCCATTTTCCCACTTCTTTAAATAAGTGAATGGTATTCTGAGATGTTAATTCAAATGTTAGTATAAATGTTGTGAAATAGATCTCTTAGATAAAGTTATTTTTTAAAAAACTAGAAAATAATTTGCCTGCAAATACTTTATTTTTGTTCCTAGGGAAGTATAAAGCATTCTAAAAGAACCCAAACAACCCCAGAAGATACTTCATGCCTTCTGCTAATCTCTGCCATGACTGAATGGAAGGCAACTGTACGAGAGATTCCTGCATGACAGATGGCACTGGGCATACCTCTTGGCACATCCCTCTCAGCTTCTGTCCACTGTAAGAGACCTCAACATAGAAGTAGTCTATTAATTTGTGTAGGTCTGTTTGACAGTGCTGGAGAACTGCAAGTTTTGCTTGTTCACTTTGTTTCCACCCTAAGCTTTCATGAAAAAACACATTATGTGCACTGGATTAGCAACTCCTCTATGCCATATGCATCCACAAAGCCTTGAAGTCTATGCAACTCATCCCAAATTCCTTCAAGCCAAATACAGTCATCTACAACAACTCTTAGAACAAATACCTCTCAGTGATTTGAGGCTGATGGAAGACTACTGTGGAAGACACTCTGGATGGGAAGTATTGCATTCATACAAAATCAGCAAGCAGACCTAAAATTGGGTATCTCAGATATGCAGTAATGCTCTTAGTGAGGAGGAAAAGCTTGGACACAAAACACTGCCTGACTGAAAGCATCTGTTTGATGCTAGATTCTACTGGAATTGAGCTCCCTTTAACTATAAAATAACATCCCTCCTAATTTTCTTATCTTGTTTATAATTTGAATTCATTCATTTGGGAAGACATTGGCTCTGATAATCGTAAATGGAAATAGTCAACTCCTGCAATTTACCACTAACAGCAAAACCAAAGCAACAGCAAACTGCCCAGAAAAAACAATGATATCAAGTAATACATATATTGTAAACTACAGATTACCAAGCTTGTGCAATGAATTTTAAGATCTATTTGAAGGACTGTCAAAAGCAGTTGATGATCCCACTAACATCCATTGATTTCAACAGAAGTGTAATCAGGACAAAACGAAGCACATCTATACAAGTGTATGTTGTCTATCAGGAGCGTGACAAGACCAAAATTGGAATTAATGCACTGAATTTTTGTTCTACTCCAAAGAAAAAAAAAAAAGTAATTTGTAACCATTTTACTCTTTTATAAGTAAATATTAAGTAGAAATACAGTCAAACAACATACGCTAAACGCAACAGTTTCCAAGAGTTCCCCTTAAAATGTAACTATACATTTTTATCCATGCAAACAATATCTTATCACCAGACTTACTAATTTAAGTAGGCTTCCATCAAAAGGAACACCTAAACTTCAGCCAGCAGAGTAAAATTTCCAGTAAAATGGAGGAGTATCCAATTCTGGATCCCATACAAGGCTATGGATTTATCTTTAAAGATACTCAAGGGACTATGGACTTATCTTTAAAGATACTGAAGTCACCTTATTATTAAACACCAGGTTTTGTAATTATAGGTAGGAGATTTGTTCCAGCCTATGAAGTTCATTTCAGAACAATGTCCTCCCAAATTAGTCCTGCAATTTACAACACGTTAGTACACTTGACTTTTAGTAACTGAAGTTCGTGATGTTTTTGTTGAAGTCATTCACCGCCAACTAACGGTATGGAAGACAAAACAGCATGCATTTGAAAAAGTAATCAAATTTACTGTACTTTAAATATATCTGAAATTGACTTAAGAGAAGGCACAAAGACCTTAATATTTGTGATATTCCGTTTCTCACTTGCTCAAAAAGGATGGAAGGGCACAAATTACTCTATGATTTGTTCATAAAATATTCATATCAAAAACAATTATTATGGATTTCAATAGCTGAGCCAAGTACAAGCCAAGTTCTATTTAGTTACATTTATGAAATCCTTCTGGAGTTAAGGGCAAGTCAAAGAACGGGTAAATCAAAGAATTGGGCCTTAAATTTATACAAAATATTAATATTGCAGCAATGCAGAGGCAGCATAAAATTAGTAGGCAAGACCACAATCGTGCCTTTTGAGTCCCATATCAACCTCTTCACAACTTCTATTAAAAAAAAAAAGTTTTTTCCCCTTCGTTCATATTCCATTTTTCTTCCTAGAAGTTCTGGCAGAAAAACAGTCTCTCTTTTTCTTTCTCTCTCTTTTACTCTTTTTCCTCAGAGGTACATAGAAATTACGCAGCACTTCAAGAAGCTGCCAAGGACAGTTCGGCTGTAAGTGTCATAACAGGCATCACATTTCGTGCATTTCTTAGCCAGCCTTGATGTAATGCAGGAAAGATCAGATGATCTTTGGCATGCGTGAGTGGAGGACAGACCAATTTACCAGGTCAAAGCCACAACAGGAGGAAGCTAGTGTGAATGCAAGGAGTTTACTTCCCTGGAAATATTCCAGCCTTAAAACTCATGGAAAGCCCTTCTGGAAGAGCTTCAAAGCTTGAAAAACTAGGCAGGGAGCTGAATATTTGCATCTTTTGTGCCTCCTGAATCTCTCTGTGGGTATTTACTGCCAAACTTGCGCTGACTGGGTTACAACGCATCACACCAACTCCTCATTTCTGCCACCCACCTTCTCATGTACAGGCTATACAGTAAAATAAGCAGCTCCAGGAACTGGTAGGCCTGTAAAGTCTATTAAAGGCCACTGGGGAACTGAGCAGGGACAGCAGAGAACCATGGCCAGTGACCAAAAAGAAACAGGGAAACGTCTATGACCTCTGTTACAACTCAGAGCACCTTCAACCTCCGTCACCGACAGCCAAAGGTCAGTGTCTGGAGGAATCCTGATTAAAATAAAATACAAACCAGCTGAGCCCTGGTTTATGCCTCATCACCACTAGGAGGGCTGGTCTGGATCCCTTACCCCATCTCTTCCTTTGTGCCCGTCAGACACAGCTCCATCAGGCTGTACTTCTTGTAAAAGTAGCTGAATCCCCCTTTTTATGAACAGCATCGGTTTGCACTGGTGTGTTTAAGAGACTTCCTCGGTGTTTCAGGAAGTGGAAATTACTGCTGTCGTGGGAACAACCTCAGCGATTTTTCAGAAAATTCGGAGGGGGAGCAAACAAATTAAGAAAAGACGTTTTTAAACTTTGGTCCGTAAGAACCCAAGCCAAAGACCACTGAAGACAGCAAAAAAGACCTGGTACAAAACCTCTGCTGGTGCAGCTACGCTGTTTCCAGATCTCAGCTAGAATCTGTACTCCACACTGAGCTACAGCCCACAGAGTGGCCCAGGGGACTAGTTTGGAGAACACTGTGTTGTTATCTGGTGCCACTGATATGGGCACTGTTCTGAGACAGATACAGACGGGCTTTGAAACAGCATTTGTACCATCACAGTGGTAGTCAGCTGACAACAGTATTTTTTTTCTAGGAAATTATGAGAATTCAGGAGAAAATAGGACTGTCCCTACATTGGTCTATTTGCAACACAACTCCTGCAGCTTTTTTAGCACCTCCTCCCACTACACATCTTAATTATTCATGTATCCAGCCTCATTTTACTGCACCTCAGACTCCTATAGCCGCTTTTGCACTCTTCTCAACTCTCATAATTCTAATAGCAGTTTTAAGGGAAAATAAGGGTTTGGTCTGCTTACAAGGATCTTCCTACATGGAATAAGATTTTAAAAGTCCTGTAAATTTTATTTAAATAAAGTGTCAAGCCACCCACAATTAATTTAGAGGTAGCCAGTTTCTGCTGTGATTTACTCCTTTGCATAAAGGTTGAGACAGATTGAGACAGGAAGGGCAAGTTCTTACTGCACCAGCTACAGCAGCAGAGAGGCTCCAGGGCAGGTATGAAGGGAAGGAAGGAAATGAGGAAGGGGAAGCACCATTTTTCAGGACAGGAAGAGGACAGTAACCTCTCATCTTCTTTTGCAGAGAAACACAGGTCTAGACAGAACATCATAAGTTAATGCATCCAAGTGCCCTGCTAAGGCGTTCCTTCTAACCGCAAGATTATTTTATTGATTGCCACCATATACCCATTTGTTCTTGGGACAAGACAGGGAAGAAGCATATGGCCTTTCCCTTATTTAAAACTCGGCACTCACTTGTTGATAATAAAGGCAGATAAAGCAAGATATTGTTTCATTTTCATTTAAGCAAACCTTTTATCTAATTACATCCAGTTCTTATACTTCCCTTGCTCTCTCCTCAAAAATCTTAAGACAAAACCAAAATAGTCAAGACCTTCTTTTCACTTTTACTTTATTAAAAAGGTTGTTTTTTTAAAAAAATTAGAATTTTCTTCAAATGTCAGGGAAAGTTAAAAATAGGAAGGTACCAGAAAAACCTTTTATAGAGCAGTCATAACAGTACCACATCATTGTTGAGCACCACAATTAAAATGATACATTATGACAGTGATGTGATACATCTCTGCATTTGGTCTTTCAGGACACAGCAAAAAATTAGCACAATTTTTGTTCTGTCTGCCAACCATTTTTTTTCAAATGGGTTACTCATATACCCTGAGATGGTAAAGTATTCTTTCCTTTACATGCTGTGATACGGGTATATTCTAAATGTATTTTTTAGATGTTAAAGCAACATTATTTTATAGCCACTAAACCTCTTAAGACAAGAAGAGGAAGACTAAGACAAACTCTGGGAGATGTAATACTTTTAGCTGAACTCAGGAGACCACAGTTTATTTGGAAGACTGCAGCCAGGATAGTTATGTTGCCTTTTGTGAATTAGATAAGAGTTGCAGGTGTGAAATTACTTTTGATATTTAGATAATTAAATTAATTTAGGAGACAAATTCGTGCTGACATTTATGAATGTGGATGCTGCTACAGTTCAGATTGAAAATGAAATGTGAAAACCCTTTAAAGTTGAAGCCATTTAAAGAGGCATTTGGGAATTATGTGAATACTGTGTTTTCCTTACAGTGAAGGACTGTCACAAGAGAACTGTTTTCTTCAAAAACCAATCCTGTTCTGTAATGCATAAATGATTGTAAGTGTCTATGGTACACCAAAATATAAGTAAGTCAATCTTAATTTATAACCAGCCTTATTAAGATATTCATGACTATTTTGTTCCTTTATATTATGTGAATTAAGATCAAGGAAATTTGCAAAGTGAAATGAATTTTCAGATGCATCTACTAAGACAAAAGGCAAAAAATTCACCATTGCACCAAATCTTGAATATGCAATGAATCACACCAGTGAATATGAATCTAAGTTTAAGCACTCATAGGTATTTGCAGTACTGTGTTAAAAAATCCATAAGATCTCCTGTGGCCAGCCCACTTAAAAGCCACACTTATGAAGCTCCCCTCCAAGTTGATTGGGACATGGAATCATGTTATATGAATGTTATGTACTCCAAGACATTTGGTTGATACTTCTTTGCAGAGAGGACTTTCAGAAACTGCATTTTTTTTTTAAATAGATGGTTCTGCCTATACAGATGACACAAACTTGCATATACCAAGATCAAGGTGTCTGAGTCCGTAGTATTGCATCAGCAGAAAAACTGGTCTAGGGAGGAATAACCTCAGAAGGTAAGAGTCTCATTGCTGTTTCAGCAATGCAATTATTTCTTATGACTCTAAGGACTGGGAAATTTATATTATTATTTATCCAGGATCAATAAATCAATACTACTATTGGTAACTCAACAACAAAAGGGATATTGAAACTAGAAGGCAATTCACAGAAGAGCATGCTACCAATGTGACAAAAGTATTGCATGAATTAACACTGAGAAGAACCACAGAATACAATAATGACATAACTCGGGGGGGAAACACAAAATGCCACAACTATCTACCCTAAGTGGGGCATGGAGGGACAGGGGGGTGACTTGTTAGCCAGGGCAGAGTAAGCTATTTCATATCATTACGACATAGAATCATAGAATAGTTTAGGTTGGAAGGAACCTTTAAAGGTCTTCTAGTCCGATCCCCCTGCAATGAGCAGGGACACCTTCAGCTAGATCAGGTTGTTCAAGTCTAACCTGACCTTGAAAGCTTCCTTGAAAGTTTTATAGAAAAAAAATATTTCCTGATGTTAATTGAAGTGGTAGGACCAACTGGAATAAGTATAAAAGCCATTTATAGAAGCTGCACTATTAGAAACACAGAAACGACAACTGAAGAAATAAACTGAAACTGTTAGAATGGACAGTTTTTCTCCCACCTAGACTGTAAGACCCCAAGCTTAGAAGGATAGAAGACCCAGGTGCATGAAACCTTGTCACAACATCTGCTGCTCCTTCCTCATCTGTAGATCTAGTAATTTCATCATAACATGAATCGGGTTGGTCAAGTATATTACCCTTGGTAAATCCACATTATCTGTTCTCAACTACCTTCTTCTTCATGTGCTGAGAACTGGCTTCCAAGAGGACTTGCAACATAATTTCCTAAGGATGCGAGTGAGGTTGACCAGTCTGGTCCCATGAATTTGTATGGGTTGAGACTTTTCAAGAGAACCCTTATTTGATCCTCTTCCTCTATGAGCAGTTCCTTTCCTGTTTGACCCTGTCTCCAGGCACAAAGGCATGGGAGATGCTGCTAAAGGCTGAGGCAAAGAAAGTGTCTAGTACCTCAGCCGTACTTGTATCTGCTGCCACTGATTTAGCCAGCATATTTAGCCATGAACCTACATTTCCCTCATTTGTTCTTTTACTGTTAATGTAGCAATAAGCATGCTCTTGATGTTTATTGTCAGTTTCAGCTCTAGCTGAACTTTTGCTTTCCTACTAGCACCTATGCTGGCCTGGGCAAATTCTATATTCCTTCTTGGTGGTCTGCTCTTGCTTCTACCTCTTAAATATGTTCTTTTTGCATTGGAGCACAGTCACATGGTCCCTATTTGGTCAAGCCAGTCTTGTGATACGTATACTCATTTCCCTGAGTCCTGGCATGGACAACTCTTTAGTCCTTAAGGACAAGATCTTCAAAGTCAGTCTGCTCTCTGGAGTTCCTTTGCCCTTCAGAGCTGCCTCTTACATGATCCCACCTACCAGCTCACCGAATAAGCAGTTCAGGGTCTGTTCCTTGTTCTTCACCTACCTCCCCACCTCAGGATTATGAACATTGCTGTTAAATGGTCACCAGGGACAAGGCTGCCATTGATCTCATCAAGAAACCACATCATCTCATATCATAGTGTTCGAATGGCTGAGGCACTCAGTCCTACAACACGTGTAATAGAGATCACTCCTGTAAGGCTGAAGTCCCAGAACTCAAAATATTTGCAGAGGTATGTTCATTGTGCAGCAGAAAATGTGTTTATTTTCTTTTCCTTCCTAAAAAATGTAAGAAATGGCAAAGGCTGAACTTTGTGCATGTATATATTTCATTATTTAGGGGAATTTATATCAGCTTTTACAAGATACAGTTATCAATCCTGATATGTCACATAAATACATTTATTCTTTATAGAATAGGGCACTGGGGGATTTTGAAGCTGTGCTCTTATCCACTTTCTTTTAAATGCCCAGCAATGACAACTGTACCAGTCTCCTATGAATTCAGAGGCAGCTGTTTATTTCTTTATGCTTCACTGTCTTTCTCCACCCTGTTGTCTCTTAAATTGTGAGCTCTTTGTGGCAGAAAAGCCTTTTGTTCATTGTTTTGTGGTGGGTTTTTTTGGACAGCACCCAGCACAATGCGGAGTGACGTTCCTAAGCTTTACCATAATTCTAAGCAACTCATGTTCATCAATTTTTTTCCCTATTTTTGTATCTTATATAGGTGACATTTTAGATCCTTTTTACCCAGCTCAGCCAAACTCCAGAAACTGCTCCACACACATCTTCCCAAAGATAATGGTTTCAGCTGCAGTGAGCAGATGATTGCTCCAAATGCTCTTGTTCAAATATATATAATGTAAATACTGCCCTATATGTAACCTACAGATATAATCAGCTTTCTGAAGAGACACAGAGGCACAAAAAGATGACCAAGTTATGGGCTGCTATTGCCAGAGGGCACAAAATGATCTATGTTACAGTGAGTCAGTTTGTTCAAAAATAACAGAAATACAAATTGGAAAGAACACGATATTGTTCTTCATGAGACAGGAAGAGAGTTCATATCAACTGCCACTGAAGAACTGGCATACTTCTACATAGGTTTTTACAGTATGCACTTAGGCCCAGAGAAAAGTTACTTTCGGATTTGGAAACTTTGGAAAACAAAACACCAGTGTTTTGTCATGCCTTGAATGAAACTCAATCATGTAAGAATAAACCTCACCTTTAAAAAAAATTGCACATTCCCCATAAGCATAGGAGCAAACTTCATGGATGGTGAAGAAAGTAAAACCAGTCTGCCTCTAAAAGCTTTGTTTCCCCTTTCTCTCTGTCTTCCTTTTCACAGGGATATGCACTGTGCCTTCTACAATTAGTTGGTAAGTTGAGTTCCTTCCAAAGCTTAGCAAGTGCTACCTAGAACACCACTACCTGCTTGGGAGAGGCAACAAAATATATACCTCTTTCCTCTGGAAATAACACTACTCAGGTCAACAGAGAGGTGGTTCAACTACCTCACACCCGACCCACGTTTTCCAGACAGTTCATTACTGACAGTCACTCTCATCCCAACAGCTGCAGTGTTTAAGAACAGAGTCTACAGCTATGTAGTCTATTCAGGCATAATCAAAATAGCATGTGATTTCAGGAATGCTGATGAATGACTCTACATTCTCACTTGTGTCTATATGTCAGAATCATTTCACTGCGGTGGCACTTTGGGTGGAACATCTTTCTGTTCCAGTGGTGACTATCTATTCTGAGCAAGATTTGAATACATCAGTCTCTCAGCTATGTGAATAAATTCCCAACACTTTTAAGCAACTTCAAAACTAAATATCGACCTCTCTTGAAGCCTGACTTGCACAGTATTTTGTACTTTGTGTGTATTTTTCTTGAGAGAATCTCCTGTGCTCTGAAACCTGGGTTTATGACACAAGAATCCGTTAAGATTTCAGCTATTTAGGCCTGTATTAAATGAGTCTGTAATAAACTCCTGAAGCAAATTCATCACATCTACCTTACACCATGCAATTCTATCAAAGTTTGAAGAACTAAGGAACTAGCATTATGTCTGAAGTGCAGCTGTAAAGCTCTTGCAGCCTGAATATGCAAAACATTTAAGGTCTGCCTCTCAGAGTTTGTTTCTTTTATCATTTAATAATTTGTTCCCACTTTGCCACTTCCTCTGAGATGCTCGTAATAACCACTTTAAGACATGACTTCCTTTTACTCCATGTGAAAAAGAAACAGCTAGATAATTTGAGCTCGATTTATGTGGTCCTGCAAACAGCAAAGGATTCTTGTGCGTCTTACATGGCTGACTTGTCTTATTTCTTTTACACTGAGAATTGAGTCCCTCACAGCTCTACTACCTTGCAGTACCCCACAGATTTTAGCTGAGGACTCACAAAGGGAAAGAGACTAATGAAGCGACAATTTCTACCTCACCCTGTCAGTACTGGCCATACCAGGACATCATGCAAGACAGAAGACTGTGCTGCCCTTTCCCAGCCAACATCAAGTCCCTTTGAGTGATAAGAGTTCAATGAATCACCAGTGGCACCAAGTCTATTTGTAGGGGTTATCAGAGCCTTACGGTATACAGGGTGGCTTTTCTACATGAACAGCTTTTCCGAGATGGTCATGGAAATTAACACTGAGTGAAGCAAACCCAGCGTTGCTCATGCAGCTACTGGTACTGCAATTATTTCCATAATACTAGCAAGTAATTTATGCTCCTTACAATAATACTGAATGCACGTTTGAAGGATAAGTGCCGAAATATGGAAGTAGCAATGACAGAGGATGTAGTGCATGCCATTCTAAATGAGAATGTGTAACATAAAAGTCACACAGCTTCAGAAGATCCAGGTGTCCACCTAGTGTTACACCAAAGCAGTAATTCATGGGATACTCTTAAGAGCTCCCCACAACTTCAATCATATTTTAAATCCACATATTGCCTGAACACCTGAACTAGACTTAAATAAAACAGATTCAATAAAGTGCAGCGTCCCTGTTCCCAGTGAAAAAGTGTTCAGTGTTATTTTGTCAAAAGAGAAAGGCAGCTATAATTCCAGCTAGGAATAAATTTCTAGAGTGACAAACAAATTTTATGCAAAACAACAATACAGAAACAGAATGTTTCTTTTGTCAGACAAGAAAGAAATGCTTCAAGGCACAAAGGAATCACAAAGGATTAATTACTTCACTGATATTGTCTACTTGAAGTGGGCACTTCAACCAATCAGCAGTACTTATTATGACATCTACCATGAAAAATTTAATACTATCTTTCAGACTTACTCATTTTCACAAACCATACAGTTACTGAAGCGTTCTTTTCTTACCCATCATAGTAATGGAAACCTAATAGTTTTCTGAATGTTTCTTCTCAGTATAATGCCCATCATGTCCATACAAGTGGAGGCATCTCATAAAGGAACTGCATGCTACAAATGTAATTACTAAAGGATCAGAGATTCAAGGCACAGAGGCCAGACAAGCTGAACTATCCACAATATCTGTTTGTCTGCAATGTACATACAATACCTTTGTCAGCTAGCCATCCAGTTGCCTACGTGCATATTGAAATAGAAGATTTTGGTATTTCAAAGCCCTTTTGAAAGTACTCCTTTAATCCAGGTGGTAAGTAATGCTTCTCCTACTTCAAGGGTTTTCAAAGGATTTAGTTTTATGAGATGACTAGGTATCACAGAATTGCTGACCACCAGAGTACTTATATTGTGTTTATACAAATGTCTGCATACAACTGAATAATTAATCTGAACTCTTGCAGACAACAGAGGCCTAGGATTCAAAGACATCAAGAGGATGTTGCAATCTTGCTCAAAATACTCAAGAACAACTGGACAGATCCAGCAAGCAGTGATCAGGTGGCTGTCAGCCTGTGAAACTAGTCCTGAAATATGTTTCTTAGGAGCAGAGAGAAGACAGCTTTCAAATCTGCCTTGGGAAAAAAAAAAAAAAAAAAAAAAACAACAAAAAAACCCCCACCAAGCCAAGAGAGAAATGTCATAGTAATATATCTACTAAAACTTTACATGGTTTTGGATTGCATCTGAAAGAAAAGGGTGCAGAGCTCTCAGGAAATAGAGTCAAACAAGACAGGTTTATTTGGAACCATGTTAAGTGTTGCTCTAATGCCCTATTTTTGCTCCGAGAACTGCCTTTCTCCTCCCACAGTAAGCTCAATTTCTATAGGCATGGTTAAAAAAACAGAACAAAGCAGCTTCAGGAAAAGGAGCAGCAAAGAACACAAGTCATGCTAAAACCAGCCCCAGGCCAGGTTGGTATTATTGCTGGCGTAAGTCTGAGCCAAAGAACAAACACTGCTCATACTAATTTGCAGAGTTTGTGGAAAGCGCCTGGTCATTGGCAAAGCAAAACGGTGCAAAAACCTAGAATTGATGTGGTAATCCATACGTGCTGGGGCACAGCAATAAAATGTGCTGACAGGTACAACAGAGACTTACAAAAGTGTTTGTTTTAAGAACACAGCTACAGATCACAACATGATAGATGAATACTTTTTTGCATAGCTTCATCAATAAACTGCATTTTATCAAATGCTTGACCAAAAGAACGATTAAAAAGACATTACGAGCATAAGCACGACAAAGATATCTATAATACTTCAATAATACTTAAAGCAGTTCCTCTGCTCTAAGCTAGCCAAAGACCACCACAAGGAAGCTTAACTCCACAAATTATCTGTGGAGAAGAGATGCACTCCTGTCATTTTGCTCTCAGTAGGTACAAACAAATCAGTCATTTCTGAAGACACAAATGTCCCTGTACTCTAACCAGGGGAGCACGGCAATGAAATCCTGCACAACATACCAGAAAAGGTGGGAGAAGTGGGAAAACCAAACCAAAGCTTAATAAGATGGTACCCTCCCTTGGAATCAATACATGCAAACAAGTGACCAGTCTTTGCAAATTCGTGTTTACAACGTGCATCAGTAGTGCAGGGGAAAACTGAAAACACCAGCTTTTGCAAATGGGTGAATTTATCAGCAGACTTCTTCAGGGCTTCAGCAAATCTCGAGTTTTCCCAGCTCTGTCTCAGAATTTGCAGGAGTTCACATGGCATCTGTATGTCCCTAGAAGCGCAGCAACTGATATTAGTGAAAGCCATTAGCAATTCTTCTGCTCCAAAAAGCTGCTGTTTCACTCCTGACAGCTCCTGCTGCGCAAATGCTACCTATACCAGCTTGTGCTCTATGAAAAAGTTAAAGCTGGATTTGGGAGATTTCTGTTGTATTGGTCCACAGTATCAGTTCCAGACAACTAACTGGCTGGCTAGCACCAAATGACCTAGAACATAGAGCTGTATCAACTGTAAACTTACACTATTCAAAAGACCAGTGAAATAAAGGGTGCTAAAGATCATTTGGAAGTGGACTGGTGGGAAGAGAATTAGTAGGTTTTCTCAAGTTTACACCTAATTCCTTATAATAACTTACAGTACATCTAGTGGCCTTTATCCAAGAAGAAAGATACCGTGTCTATTTATAAAATGTGGGTATGTGTTATATTTCCTAGATTATGTTAGGAATCTTTAATTACTGAAGAAACACAGCTTAAGCATCACAATTTGTTTGCCAGTAGGAGGGGAGTGTAATGTCATTAAAAATACACATCAATGCTGCTATGTCCCAGGTTACCAAAGGCTACTAAACCCTGGATGTAGAGATATATTTCCAGAAACTATCATTAGAATTTATGCTTCAGATGTTAAAAATTTCTCGTGTTTCTGATCTTACTTCATTTACTTGCATTCAGCCCCTCATTTTCTTAAAGACCAGGTTTCTATTCTTTGCAGCTTGCAATCTGAAAGCTATTCTAGAGGAAATTAGGTATATAAAACACACTTATTTCTCCACGCTCAATTACTTTAAGGATTTGACAGGTTATGAATCATTTTATTAGTTTTTTTTTTTTATATTTATTGTATTTGCTGCTGCAATACAAAGAACACCGTTTTAACATCTTTCTTGTCCTTATTTTGCAATGCTTTACCACTAGGAGGAGCTGTAAGGTGCCCTGTAACGAGGTAGAAAGCTCGGAAAATTGATCTTTGAACGCCGAAGTATCAAGCATTCGCTCCAGACTCAGCCACTTCTGGAAACAAACATTTCAGCCAACTGCTTACAGCAACATTTATATTCAGAATACTTAGCACGGCTGAAAATCAAAGGCTACACTAGACTCTTGTCTCCTAAAATTACCCAATGCAATTTCTATTCTTTAAAAAAAAAAAACCAAAAAACACAACATTTTTGAGGTTGGTAATAAAAAGTATTAAGTGGAAGCAACTGTTAGCACCAGGATTCATGCAAAGTCACATGCATGTGGGCATTCAAACGTCCCTTCTGTGCGGGAGGGGTGGTTTTATTTCAGGCAGGCCAGTCTAACACAAGCTGAAGCCCATACTAAACTGGATGAGTTGTCTCCAGAGAAGAAGGGAAAATGGATTAGCATATATTACATTCTAATGTCTTCTAAAAATTTAGTGTACACATTATTTTTAAATCCCAGAGGTGAAATTAGTCAAGAATTTTGTTTGAAGCCTATGGGATTTTATGTTATTTCCTGCTCAATTTTACAGCAGCTTTACTATTTAGCTGTAGAGATGTAAAAAACCAAGAGCATACTGTGAACACACTATTCAAAGCCATAGTCATAACAAATATTTTACAAGTTAACCATACTTTGAAATGCTTTAACTTTTTCCCTAACTCAGATTAATGACACATCTCTTCATGAAGCAGAAAAGCATGAGAAAATCACCATAATTCTTTCACCGATTAATAGGAAATAAGTATATAAATTAATTAATACCACTATATCCTTCTTCTTTTCATCCTATTTTCTGTGTTTCAGCATCTAGCCTTTTCTATCCTGAATGAGATCCTTCAGTCATTTGCTGATATTTCTTCTGTCCTGACCTTTCCTTCTCATTCTCTTTCCCCACAACGTATGAGCAGTAGAAATCAGTTCATTCTTAGGGCCTGTTCGTGCTTTTGGTTCTCTACTGCATACTGCTACCAGCATGACAACAGATGCTAGTGACTGGTATGATCTGGACACCCATTTGCTAGGAATTAGAACCAAGCTTGATCTAATTCCATAGCATGCCTCTTTAGGGCTGCATTTTACTTCGCAAAAGAAATTCCTATTTCCAAACCTGACATGTTGGTCAAATATATCATCCCAGGACATTCAGTCAATAATGAATTGTCATTTTAATTGCAGGAACTTCACAATTTTGGTTTCAGTGATATAATAAACAGGATAATTTGTAGCACTGAGACGTTTTAGTAATAGCTTTTGTCGTTTATGCTGAGGCCCTCATATGAATTGGAGCTATATATAAAGAAAAGTTGCTACCATGAATATAACTGCATACATCATGTAGTCTTTCAACAAGCTAACACTCCATTTTCTTTGTGTATTGCCAAAACAAATTCAAAATCCACAACAGATATATTTAGGGTCTCCAGACATAAATCAGTTCAAATCTTCTGAGAGGCATGCTATGGCTCTGCACCATCCAAATAAATAACAGTCCAGTGTCAAGGCAAATACCTGGAAAACATTCTCCACACATGACTAAAAACATGTTTTAGAGTCAGACAATGAAGGGCATACACTGTATATTGGAATAAGTACACCATAATCCTTTCCTCAACCAAGCATTTCCACCACGACAAAGAGTAAAATTCTGCTGACTTAGTGCAACAACAGTAAATGCTTTGTCAGGCATAGTTTGCCCCTTTAAGAATGAGGCAAGGCTTATGGCTCACAGTGTTTAGAGCACTGGTGGGATGCACACATTGAGTACGTATGTGCAGAAAGGAGGCCTTTTGTTTTCCAGCAAACTTTACCTAGTTGTTTGAGAAACAGTCTTGCTTATTGGAAGAAAACAGGTGACATTAGACTGAAAAATGCTAACTTCCACTCCCGGCTATGTCAAATCCATTTCATGCAGCTTGGGCTTCCCTTTTGAGTAGAAGCAGTCTCTATTCCGTAATCAAGCTGCAGCCCAAGTTCTCACTCAGTTCATAGTCATTTCATTAATGGTGATTCCATGCAGTGAAAAGGAAAATAGCAACGGAGAGTCATTTCATTGCCAAAGGGATAACTGCAGGTAAATGCCTCAGTTTCCATTACAACTACTTCATGATTTAAAGGTTTTTACCACGATTATGGCAGACAGGGATTTGCACCAAAACCAAAGTATTCTAAAATGTAATTGGGAAAAGGCATTTTCATAAACACTCCCCTCTAAGAAAAGCACCTCCACCACGTAGTTTAGGCTGTCTCAGATTATTATTGACTGAATTGATTTAAAGCAACTAGTGACAAAGGGGTGAGCTGAGGTTGGGTGGGGAGGAGGGGCAAGAGAAGAAAGGCTGAGAGGGTAATTTGAGAAAAGAAAAGAAGATAAAGGGACGAAAAACCTACAAGAAAAGAAATTACTTAAGAGAAAGTGAAGGGAGACTAGATTTTAAGTATTGAGATTTGAAAATTTTGACCAAGTATGGTAAATTTTTACTTGAATTAATTCTCAAGTTACAGAATTCTTCAAAAGGGGGGGATTTTCCCTAGGAAAGTATTGTTAGTATTCTAATGATTAATAGATTCATTTATGTGAGCTGCTTAGCAACCCAATTTAAAAATTTGATAGTTTTACAACAAATGAAAGCAATCAGTCAGATTA
Source organism: Tringa tobata (assembly GCA_033628505.1). Classification (NCBI taxonomy): domain Eukaryota; kingdom Metazoa; phylum Chordata; class Aves; order Charadriiformes; family Scolopacidae; genus Tringa; species Tringa tobata. Next base: position 3,454,873 of record JAHREE010000131.1, on the reverse strand, counting down.
GTTACACAAAATACCTCATCAGTTCAGAGTGATGTACCCCCTAGATCAAAGCATCTAGGTAGAAGGTATACTTCAACTTAACCTCGACCCAGTTCATACAGATGTGGAACAAAGATGCATAGAGACAGCTGTTTTAATTGCTATTCAGCACAAAACTGATATTATCACAGAACTATCTATTATAATTCTATCTATCTATTCTAACCCAAATTTTGGCTCTGAGTAGAAATAACACTTTAGCATCTCTATTCAAAATAACTAGTTTCTTCCTCATATGGATATATCATTTAACATGTATCTGAACTGAATTCATTCGCCTTCCTATCATCCAGTCACTCAATATCATGGTGTCCTTCTGCACATCTTTGCCATTGGCATGCATCGTTCCTACTGTGAATATCTCCTTTAGGACTTCCCAGGTCAGTGGATGAGGAAAGAACACTGCATGTTATTTATCTTGACCACAGTAAGGCTTTTGACACTGTCTCCTCCAACATCCTCATACACAAACTGATAAAGTACAGGCTATATAAGAGGACAGTGAAGTCGACTGAAAACTGCCTAAACTTCTGGGCTCAAAGGGTTATGATGAGCTGCATGAAGCCTCCCTGCAGGCCAGTCGTTAGTGGTGCATCCCCAAGATTGGTACTGAGACCTATACTGCTTAACCTGGATGACAACCTTACAGATAATAGAAAACTATGAGGAATGGCTGATACCCTGAACGGCTGTGCTGCCAGTCAGAAGGACCTGGACAGGCTGGGACAACGGGCAGACAGGAATCTTACCAAGTTCAACAAGGTTCTGCAGCTGGGACCATGCACCAAAAGAAGCTGGAGGCTAAGGGGCTGGAATGCAGCTTTGCAGAGAAGGACTTGGCGAGTCCTGGTAGAGAAGAAGTTGTCCGTGAGGCATGGAAGTGCCCTTGTGGCAAAGGCAGCTAACAACAACCTGGGCTGCTGTTGCCAGCAGGTTGAAGGAGCCGATTCTTCCCCTCTGCTCAGCACAGATGGGACATGTTTGGACGTTTGTGCCCAATTCTGGACTCCCCAGTAGAAGAGTGACATGGACATGCTGGAGAGGGTCCACCACCCAAGATTAATAAGGGATTGGGACACTGGGCATATAAAGAGAGGCTGGGAGATTATGGAGAAGGGAAGCCTCAGGGGGATCTTATCAAAGTGTGTAAATACCCGATGGAGGATGTAACGATGATAGAGCCAGACCCTTCTCAGTGCTCCCCAGTGACAGGACAAGTGGTAATGGAGACAAATTGAAATACAGGAAATCTCCTTTAAACATAAGAAAAAACTTTTTTACTGTAACAGTGGTCAAACAGTGTCACACATTGCCCAGCAAGGTTATGGAATCTCCATCCTTGGAAATATTCAAAACCCAAATTGGATATGGTCCTGAGCAACCTACTTTAAGTTTATCCTGCTTTGAGCAGGGCACTCAGAATAGATGATCTCCAGAGGTGCCTTCCAAAATTAATTCTATGACTCTTTAGAAAAAACATGCCAAAGGAATAGATCGTATATATCTATGTCCTTACAAATTATATTTTTATTAATATCTATCAATCTCACATAATTAAGAGGTCTTTTTAGTATATACTGAGTAAAATTGCATTTCAAAACTAAACTCCCCTTAAAGCCAAAAGAAAATGCGAAAAATTACAAAGAAAAAAAAAAGGTATGTATTAGGGTAGCTTCCAAGAATATCATCAACACCAAAAAAAATATAAATCACTAGCTCACATTTAAAGAGGAGTGACCAACATCTGGCACTGAGCTTTGCAGGCTGTTCAAGCACAGCTCCTGATATGGACCTACATCATACCCTTCTCAACAGGCTTGTGATGTCCTGCAGTCTGCTAGGTCATCTGAGCCCTGGGCTGTGGTAGGAAATGAATTAGCAGAAGTCTTCCCTGGATCCTAGCTGCCTGCCCTTCTTAGCTCCAACACCGTTGTGATTTACTGCTAAAATTCCTTCTTTCCCTAGTTTCTGTACCAGTCTTCTAGCTCTTAGATCCTTGAAGATTTTGATACATGACTATATTCATGGGAAGCACAATTATCCCTCTACAAGAGGGTCATTCTTATGCTTTTGGATAAATATATAGAAAATATTGATATTAATATAATCAAGAAGAATGAGAGAACATGATTGCAAAACAGCACGTAAATAAACCTATACCAAGGCTGCTATGCTGCCAGCACACATGTATTTTATTTTGTTCAGCTGAATAGTCCCACTGAGATCAGCAAAAATAGAAAGCATATTACAGTTCCATACTTTACAAAATTGATGACTTAGGAAAATTAATCAATTGGAAATTATGAGCTATACAGCACAATTACAATCAAAAGAAAAGACTGGTGTCTTCTAATGAAAAAGACTTAGCCAGGATCTAGTGGCAATTTTGTTTTTTTTTTAATGAATACAGAAATCCTTACCTGGATGGAAAACAAATAACAGTTGTCTTGTCTTGAGCTTGCAAGCCAGGACAAATCTGAACCAGCTATTACTGCCTGACAACTTGTTGCCATGGCCTCCAGCCAGCCCAGCTGTGGCTAATTTAATTTGTCACAGGTGCAGCAGTAATCAGCCAGCAGGAGCCAGGGCAGTAGCCACAGGCATCCTGCAGAAACCAGCCACTCACTGCAGGCAGGGAGCTTGAGGAAGTCAGGGCTGAGAGGACAGCTCAAAACACATTTGCAGCTCCCTCAAGATACAAAGTTGCCTGGTTCTCTTTTCCATCTGCTCTACGCTAATTTAATTGCCAGTAAAATCAGTCTAAGAGGACGGCCTGTACATGACTTAAGTGCTATGGAAACTGCAGAATGCTTAGTAAAGCAACACTTAAATAAATTTAAGGCTCTTTTGTAAGAGATATAAGCTTGAACCTAAGCCTCTCAAGGCCTGGCTGGGTGCTTTCACCTGTAGGTAATGTGTATAAGATGGGCAAAGCCTACTTTTCTTGCCCCAACCCTTTCCCTGCCATTTCCTTCAAGAACAAGCTCTTTAAAAGTGTCTCAAGAAATGAAGAATGGGTACATCCCCTTGGTGGAATCCTGTGCACACCACCCCTCATTGGAAGGTGATCCTGTCTGCAACCTTGTGTCAGCTCCAGAGAGAAATGGGACCTAAAGCATTCCCCTAAGCTTAACGATTCATGCTGGTAAGCTTTAGGCAGCTCCGTAACAGCAGCTAAATTGTAATGTAATGCTTCTGAGGTCTTTTTCTCTTGTACAAGTGCATGGGAAATTAAAGGTTGGACAACAGTAGGAGGCACTTCAATCCTTTTTGAGGTATAGAGCTCTTAAAATGAAAGCAAGTTATGTGTCATTTTTGGATGCTGAACCTATCAGCAGGTACGTAGACTTGTATGCCACTGTGACTGTGGTTATAGATGCTTTTCTCAGAATTTTTTAGAAGATCAGGGGCTAGAATTTATTTTGTTGGGTTTTTTATTTTTCCATCTAGTTAAAAATTTGTGACAGCTCAGGCATATCTACCACCACTTCCTCAGAACCATTGTTTTATTAACCTTCCCTAGTATCATCACCAGAGTACCTCAGAATGGATCCAGTTGTCAATATAAAATAAACTGAGACTACAAAAATTATAAAATATAAGCATTTTAATACTCTATTTTGTACCTGACAAATATGAGCTAGCTGACATGCTGAGACTATTGCCTGCTCCTTTGACCAGTGTCACTGCTATGTCTTGTCTCTCTTATTCGTATTCGTACATTGTCTCTTGATTCACAGTCTTACAAGACTCTGTAAAACTTACTCGTTTTTACGTGGAACGTCTTCTTGTGCCTGTAAAAACCTATCATTTCGGGGAGAAAGCCTATGACTCGTGCTGCCACAAGACAAGCGTTAAACAACAAAGAAACAAAACTTGGGTTTAACAACCCTCCAAAAGAGATGAATGCTCTGCATAGTCCCCTTGAGAAATTCAGAGCTGTTTTGTGCTAAATGGGAACTAAACTATGCATATGTATTAACCATAAGGGATGGTTTAAGCACGCACCTGAATAAATCAAGGAGTAATTAAAAATACCTAAATCCTAAGATGTAAACCAAGTATGAGCACTGTCATCTGAAAATGCCAGCTGGAATGCCAGTCCCCATTTGAAAAAAATAAAAAAAAAAATCCTTAACCAGAAATTTACTAACATCCAAGACCATTGCTAAGTAATAAATACCAAACTGGCTGGATTCCAGTAAGCTCCACTACAGTGCACAAGTCCAAAACATTCTTGCAAATATTCTTTCTGAAAAAAATCCAAAATAACTCACACTAATAATTATTATTTTTAAAGATGTCATTTGTGATTACTTTGGCTGTTCAGTTTAATGAAAAACGTTTCTACAAGAAAGCAGGAGAGATGCTATCAAGGAAGGTGAATATCCTGGTGATATCCTGGTCTAGACAAAAGCAGAGAGAGATTAAAGGTTGTGGAGATGCAATATAGGTATCAACGAACAATCATCAGAGCACAGTATGAAACCTGTTTACTGAAGTGACATTATTTTATAGTTTATTTAAAAGTTTGAGGTTTCGATGTTGATTAACTGTTTGAACATATTATCCAAGCCTTATGTCAGGAAAGGTGAGAAACTGCAGGAAAGCACTGTAACAGATCTGGATGAGTAACTGTCCATCAGATTTGAGGGCAGAAAAGAGGATAATGGCATATGCTAAAGATCAGAGCAACACAGACACATTTTTCTAGATTGCAAGTTGCAGCAATGAAAGAACACCAACTGTTAAACTTTGTGAGGAGACACTGTGATTACATATGACCTACTAAAAGCTAATACAGAGAGAGAGGGAAAGGGATCTGCCCTCCCTCAAATGAGAAGGACATTACTATCTTAAAGAGATCCACGAGGGAAGTTTTGAGATTAATTTTGCCTTTACTGGAACAGAATTGCCCTAGATGAAGAAAAGCACATCAAAAATCTCCCCTTAGCAAAAGGATATATTAAGTATGAAGTATATAAGTATGAAGATATATTAAGCTGAAGTATTTTGGGAACATGTAGACAAAACCCATGTTGAATTAGTTACAAGCCTAACTGAGACCATCCTGAAAAAAACTCTGTCCTTGGTAAGTAAACCCATCCTGCTCAACAGGCAGCCTGCAAAGCAAATTACACACTGAGCAGCCAAAAGGCAGCACATACATCCTGCAGTCTGGATGCTCACTGGGCCAGACTGGGATTGCTGAAGTGCTGGAGTTGTAGGCAGTGCAGTCCAACACTGGTAAACCCAAGTCTTAAATAGTTTCATTGCTCTAAGTTTATGCTGCCCTGAGTTCAGCAGCTTGGTAGACGTCATTATAGAGTTGATATTTTTTTCACTAATATTCACGTTAATAAAGCCAGGCAGACATCTACCCCAGTTAGACTATGTTCACCCTGTGGAAAGTGAGATATAGTAACCTAGTGAAGTAACTAAATTTTACTAGACATAGGCGTGTAATCCAAATATAAATGTTTAAGCAATCATGCCATCTTGAATAGTGACTATGGTCTGAGCTGTGTGAGCTCCACTGTTTTTGTGGAGAGAGTAAATCAAAATGGGAAACTGGTCCAGCTGACGGGTTTCCTTGGGCAGGTTATTTTTTAACTGGATCAGTTCTCTGATCTGGTTCACTGAATGCCCACACAAATACTGGTGTTGGCACAGCACAGCAGGTTATGCAAGGGTGAACACAAACAAGCAGAGGCAGAGATTGCTGGCACTTATGATACATCATGGCCCAGAGAATCCCACACATGAGAAATGTTTACTATGACAATTGTTTGATAGAGGGTGAAGGGCATGATGCAGTCTTTTGCTTTCTGGGACCATTAATAGTTTCACTTTCCTCTGTCAGCCAAGAAAATGTGTAGGGACTTAATATCTTCCCCTACCCCTCTGTCAACTTTGGTTTTAACATGTTAATAGATGCACATTACTATCTCTTTATAACTCACTTCCTCGAGGAGCAAGCTAACAGCCCCATTTATACCTACTTACAGAGTTACTTTCTGCTGTATGTGAGTAAAACATATTAGCAATATAATCAGCCCAAGAGAGAAAGCATAGCAAATCCCTCGGAGGCTATGACAGAAAGTGAAACAAATCCCTCAGAGGCAAGGGGTTAATGCTTTAATGTCATAAGCTGACGTAACAAAGCACTGCTGCTGAAAGAAGCAATCCTCCGGCCTGTCAGGCTCCCTTCCATCTCCCTCCTCGGCAGCGACACGAGCAGGCATTCAGCTGTGCCATGAAAAGGATCAAGGGTTTGATCTGGGTCACAATTAACCTTTATTCATTTACTTACTTGGTTTTGCCTGGTTAATTGTAACTCAGATCAATTCCCTGAACCGGTTCAATGCTTGGCCATGAAAACAGCCGTGTCAGCAGAAAAGAAGGCATGGGAGTGAAC